>CM076575.1:428070807-428670807 GCA_034641835.2 Pinus albicaulis | reverse complement strand
AAATACTTTTTGGAACAAATATTATCTTCAGAAGCGTAGCAAAAAAGGGTCACGAGGATGTTGGGTTATGACTTTGAAATCATCTACAAAAAAGGGAAGCAAAATTTTTTTGCGGATGCACTCTCAAGAAAGGATGAGGATGTGGAAGCATTGATTTGTGCCATTTCTATTATCCAACTAGATTGGATAACCAAAGCAAGGGATGAATGGAAAAATGATGAAGAAGTGTGGTCACTCATTCAAAAGTTGCAGCAAGATCCCAGTACATCTGATACATTTAGCTGGAAAAATGATTCATTATGGTACAAAGATCACTTCATATTTGTAAGTATTCCCAAATCAAACAAAATTTTCTTTTGGAATTTCCCATATCTCCCTTAGGAGGGCACTCGGGATTTTTAAAAACTTACCACAAGATGAAGAAGGAATTTTTTTGGGATGGCCTTAAATATGATATTCAAAATTTTGTGGCAGAATGTTTGGTTTTCCAACAGAATAAAGTGGAGACAATTAAGACCTTGGGTCTGTTATAACTTTTAGCCATTTCAAGTCAGCGTTGGGAGGAGGTTTCGTTAGATTTTATCATAGGTTTACCCAATTCTGAAGGAAAGAGTGTCATCATGGTGGTAGTTGATAGACTTACCAAATATGCACACTTTTGTGCATTATCTCATCCATTTAAATCCAGTACAGTTGCTACTGAATTTATGGAAACAATTCAAAAGCTACAGGGAAACCCAAAGTCGATTGTAAGTGACAAAGATCCCATTCTCACTAGAAATTTTTGAACGAAATTATTTTCTTGTATGGGTACTCAATTAGCTCATAGATCATCTTATCGTCCTCAATTTTATGGGAAGATTGAGATAGTTAAAAAATATTTGGAAGGATATCTCTGTTGCTTTGTATCTGATAAACAAACACAATGGGTCAAGTGGTTATCTCTGTCTGAATGGTGGTATAACACTTCCTTCCATATTGCAGCAAAACTGGCCACATTTATGGCACTTCATTGATATCATTCGCCATCCATCACATCATCTTTAAGAGAAAATTCTAAGGTTCAAGAAGTGGAAGATCACATTGAGCATCAATAACAATTTCTCCAACTCTTAAATGATAACCTCACTTTGGCGCAGAATCGAAAGAAACAATAGAAATATCACCATCACAACAAAAGAAGTTTTGATGTAGGTGACTGGGTATTTTTACGGATACAAACATATAAATAAATGTTGCTCAAGAAAGCTAAAAAGGATAATAATTTTTCATCAAAGTACTATGGTCCTTACAAGGTGTTGCAAAAGATTGATAATATGGCATACAAATTGGAGCTTCCTACATCTTCCCGAGTGCGCCTAGTTTTCCATGTTTCATGCTTAAAGCAGGTTATAGGTGACCTAAGTCATTGGGTTCGGCAAATTTCAAGGTTGAAATTTGAAATTCGTCGAACCTTAAACCAATTTGAATTTATTCATTTAAATTCGTCCGTAAAATTTGACTAGGGTTTAATCTTGAACTAAAACCTAATTTCTAAACACCACACTGTTGGCATTTCACTCCCAATTTTCCTTATTGTGGCTTCACTTCATTGATTCTTGAATCCTGAGTTGGTGTCATGAGTCGTGAGTCGTGATTGGTCTCATGACTCTGCAATATGAGAAGCTTAGACTCCAGAGAATGATGATACGTCTAACATTTCTTTTTTGGTTTGGTTGTTTAAAATGGTGAGTCGATAACTGTCGAAATATGTAATCGCACAGTGCCAACACATTGATGTCCAAGTTGTAGTATGTAAAAAAATAATATTTACATAACTTTTAATAAACATGGTCTACATTTCCATAACTTATTTATATATAATAAATATAAATTTCAATATATTTATATGTAAAAAAAATATATTTACATAATAATTTAAAATTTAATTCATAATTTGAATATATATAATTTATTTATTTATCATTACAGTTGTATATAATAATATACTATTTTTAATATATTTATAAAATTCATGGAATAATGGGTGCATAAGGTGAGACTTGAGTCACATGTGGTCAAAGAATGAAGCTGAGGAAACCATCGAGACATAGGCTAAGCCACTATGTTCATTTAATTATTAATCATGTTGGCAACTTGGCAATGCTATATTTATTTCTGGCATTTCTGTTTAATTTTTAATTGAATTATATATATATATATATATATATATATATATATATATATATATATATATATATATATATATATATATATATATATATATATATATATATCTATCTATCTATCTATCTATACTATCTATCTATATCTATATATATATATATATATATATATATATATATATATATATATGTTGAACTTAATGTCGAACTTTATCGTTAAAATTTTAATTATCGAACTTTATTTGAATTTCAAAGTTGTCGAACTCGAACACGGACACAAATCCGGTGACTTTGTAAGTGACAAGCTCTCAGTTCAAACAATATTGCCATAAATTGACGAGGAAGGAAAAATCATATTGGAACTGGAAGAAATCATGGAAACAAGAACCCAATAACTACGAAATCAATCTATTTCAAAGTATATCATCAAATGAAAGAACTTACCCACTGAAGATTCCACATGGGAGGATGATAATTGTATACAGAAGCATCCATAAATACTCATGCGTTGAGGACAACACTAGTTTGAAGGAGAGGGGTTGTTAGGTCCCTATAATAATAGTATAGAACCTTATTGTTATTGTTAGTGTATCCCTGTTATTGTTATTTTTGTGCCCATGTAGTCCCCATATTGTTATTATTGTTCCCCATAGAAGCCCACTATTATTATTGTTATGCCCTTACATTATTATTTTTATGTAGGCTCTGATTATATTGTGACCCCCTAGATTCACATTATTATTTTTATGTAGGCTCTGATTATATTGTGACCCCCTAGATTCCTATATATAGAAATGAGGTCTTTTCATTTGTATCATCCAAGATTTATTCATCTATGTAATTTAAAGGAGGTTTCCCCCTCAAAGAGGATAATTTTTAAGTCATTGATCTATATCTTCTTATATTTTGTGAGCTAGTTGCATAACAATGTACCAATCAGGTGACCTTCTATGCCTACACAAATTTGAAGAAGCTCCCACATTCTCCCTCACATCCTGCACAAGTTTATCAACTTCCTTGGTCCTTTTATTTTCTTGTATGGATGGTTCTACTTGAGTTGATGTCTCCACTCTCTTCTTATCAATCTGTGGCTTCTCCACAACTTCCTAAGGCTCCTCCTTTGGAGGAGATAAAATCTCCTCTTCTGGTGGGATCTGAAGCTCCTTCTCAAGAGAGCACCACATCGCTTTCTCCTATCAAAATTTACATCCCTTCGAACAACTATAATTATGAGGGAAGGTAAGTACACACTATAGTTGTGTGGAGTTTCTCTATAACCCACAAATAACCCCAATTCTGCTAACGGATCAAGATTCTTCCTTGATTATTTAGAGACATGGCAGTAGACAAATGCTCAAAAAATATTAAAGTGCGACACAACTGACTTTCTCCCTAAGTAATACTCCTCCAGTGTAATCATGCCCATAATACAATGAGGAATCTGGTTATGAAAATAGGCAGTTGTGTTACATGCCTATGACCACAAATGGAGTTATTACACCATTTTTTGTTAATCTAGCTATTTAAAATTAGATGGATCAAAATACACCATGTAAGATCAATTTTACCATAGTAAAATTGTTTTCACTATAATAAATAATTTAATAAACCATAGTTTATTAAGTTATTTCTAGTCCAAATAGAAAACCCCATTAGGAATAATGAAATGAATCCTTATTTATTTGATTTTCCTCTAGGAATAATAATTAAACCTGTGTTAATAATATTTCTGGTCACATTTAACCCAATTAATGAGAACTAATTAGATAAATCATTATTTATCTTATTATTCATTAGGAATAATTAATTAAATCATTATTTTAATTAATATTCCTTGTTAAATTTGACTAAATCACTTAGGAATAGTAAAATAAATCATTATTTTTAAAATTATTCCTTGATCCTATCCTTGAAATGATAAATAAGTATTTTGTTTATTTATTGTTTCTAAATAAAGGGATATAACCAATTTAAATTCATTGTTCCTCCAAAAAATATAATAAAATATTCCAAGCTGTTAGATCTAGATTTTGGTTACTAATATTTTATTATGCACCATTATCAAGGATAACTCAATATTTTTTTATAAATAGGAGAGTTTTCCATTCACTTCTTATCTTTGATCCTTTTATCATGGTCGAACTTTGATCCTCTTATCATTGTCATACTCTGATTCCTCTTATTTTCTTTTTGCTTATTGAGCTCCCCTTGAGTTCTACACATCTTGGGTATTCTACACTATTGAGAGAGAAACTTTGAAGCTGAAGCATTTGAGAACAACCAAGAACCCATCCCATTGAGGGGGATTGTATTAGTTCTCTTCCCAAGTGTTAATATAATATAACAAATTCTTTATAATTCTTGTTTTGTCCATTGGATATTTTGGAGAAACTCTTATTTCATTTTGTTGTTTAGCTACCTTATTTGCATAGATATGGGTTTATTTTGCATTTGTTTCGACCATCTATTGCATATCTAAGAAGTTAGACAACCATCTTTGTTGTTAGGGATGTTTTTCATGTGCAACTAAAGTAATCTATTTTTGTACACTTGCATTAAGAATTCATTCTAAAAGCAGTGTTAAGCCTCAGTCATGTAACATACCCCTCACAGTTCCCATAATGCTAAACTTATTTGTCTCAGAAACCCCATTCTGTTGTAGGTTTTGCGGTTTTTTCAACTCTCGTCGAATGCCTTCTTTAGCACAAAAATTTGTAAATTCATTCGACACGTACTAACCGCCATGATCACTCCTGAGAGCCTTCACCTTCTTACCAATTTCTTTCTTAACCAGTGCCTTGAATTCTAACAACTTCGAGAATGTCTCATCTTTCTTCCACATGAAGAAGATCCGACATTTCCGCAAGAAGTCATCAATAAAAATGACAAAATATTTGTGTATGGCAATGGAGGCTATCGAGAAAGGCCCACAAACATTAGAGTGGATCCTTTCCAAGATTGCATGTGCTTTTGTTGTCCCGATCATGGAATGTGGATTTTGTGTACTTCCCCAAGGTACATCATTTGCATATATCATTTTCTCAAGTTTTGCTTTGGGGAGGCCAATGGTTATTTTCAACATAATATTTAAGGCGCCATGATGCAAATGGGCAAGTCTTCTATGCCAAAGTTCACTGACATCATGACTTTTCACTTTCTCTACCTTAGTTCTTAATGCAACACAGTCTTCCACATATAGCTTACACAAGTTCTTCACACGAACCTTGATCTGCTTCACTTATCCCATGGCTATGTGTCTCAAGAATGATTTTCCTTTACTGAAGATAACATCATAACCACAGTCTTCCAAAAATGCAATAGAGACAAGATTTTTCCTGAGGCCTAGAATGAACATGAAATTCTTGATTCTGAGAGGGGATCACAAATCCCTCTGAAAGGTGATTGTACCAACCTTGGTCGTGTTGTACCTTCTATCGTCCCCTAGCTCGATGTGCATCTGCAAATATTTCTCCTCCAGGTCACTGAAAAACTTTCTACACCTTTTCATATGGAATGATGCAAATTAGTCCAAGTACCACATGCTCCCCGTCATTATGTTGGTCGTGCATGTGATAAGGGTGAAGTCAAGCTCGAACTATGAAGCCAAGGCTTTTCCTGCTCCTCCTCCTGAGTTCTTATTAGTTGAATTTTTGTGTGGACACTTTGTGGCATAGTGCCCGAATTCATGAAAATGGAAGCAATTAATTTTGGACAAATATTTCTTCTTTCCCCCTTGTCTAGACTCTATTTTAGATTGAGATTTCTCCCCTTTTCCCTTCTTTCGCTTTCCAACCAATGCAAATTTTTCTTCATTCTCGCCCTTGGATGAAGTCCCATCTCTAGTATTCCACCTTATTTCCTCATGTACTAAATCAGACCATAAGCATTCCCAACTTGGTAGTTTCTCCCTCCCGTTCACCAAATCATGGTAGCTATGCCAGCTCTTAGGAAGGCCTAAAAGGGTTAGGCTTACCAAGTAATCTTCGTAATCTTCTACAGCATTTACACCAACCCTGCCCAGTTCATCACGAACTTGTGTGAACCTTCTCAAATACTGTGGAATAGTGTCATTCTTTTGCATCTTGATACTTTGAAGTTTATCCTTGAGCGACAACTTCATGTGGTCACTAGTATTCTCAAACAATTATGTTAGTGCTTTCCACATTCCGAAAGAAGTTTCTTTCCCATGGAGATTTGAGACAATGTGATCCCATACTCCTGTATTCTGCTCACCTTGGCTACATCTTTCTTCCATTGAGCAAGGTTATGGGCATCAGATGCTTGTGATTTTTCAACATCTGTCTTGATGTATTCTAGAAATCCATTGTCATGCAATGTCGCCTCCATGTGATCCTTCCATTTGATGAAATTAGAGCTACCTTCCAAGGCATACTCTAGCCTTAGTTCATTGAAGGTCATCTTCTCAGCTCTCAAGAGATCTTTCTACACTCAATTTCAAATACGATCCTCCTTAGAAAAAAATTGGAAATTCCCACTCTAATGTGAATCTTGCTCCGATGCCATGTAGAATTTATGATGTAGATTAACAACTTCTCATGAAATTTTAATCAAAATCACAATACAAATACCTAGTTTACTAATTTACGAAAATCAATTCACAATTTAGAATAGAAATCATAAACATGAAATGAGAAATAACACACATGCACACAATATTTTTCCAGGGAAAGAAATCTGCTAAAAACCCCTTTGACTGCTTGCATTAATATGATGAATAGAGATGTATGATAATTGATTTTCTCAACTAAGCATAGCCTGCAAGTGAATAACCTATCTCTTTGTTCATTGAGAAGCTCTGACCCAAACTTAGTCAATTTTTGTCTCTGCTTGAGCCTCTATTTCCTTGCGTAATTCCTTGAGAAATTAGGTGCCTATTGTTTGGGAATTTCTCCAAAATTGATTGTGCAATTCCCAAGGTTGATCATCTGACTACATGCAACACGTGTGCACTCAAGACTAGTCTACAACTGATGTTAAACTACCTTAGAATCTCCACCACAACTGGGGAACTTGAATTCTTTGTATGCACTAGCTATTTTGGGTTGATTGATCAGTTAACTGGATGATTACTAAGTTTCATTGAAGTCCCACTACACAACTGACCTTTCACTAGTACCTTCAACAATTAGAACTAGTTTAACTAAAAACAACTTGAAATGACTGACCTTGATTGCTACAAATTAGCAATCACACATGCTTAACTGAACTCTAACTCCTCTAACTCAAAACTATTGAGTTAACTGAGTGACAAGAGCCATGTCACCTTAGTTAACTACAGCCAAGTTGTTTGCTGATGTGGAAATTCAAATTTTCAAGGCAAAATCAAATTGAGAATTTCTTGCTGCATTTTTCAACAAGGCACGATGTAGAAAACAATTAGAAGGAAAAATGAGAGGCTAAAGGAGACAATGTCGTAAAAGAGTAACAATAACGTACCCCTACAACAAGAGTAGAGGTAACAAGAGATAACAACCAACCCTAGTAGAGGATCTTGAGGGGAATGTTGCTTAACTACTCTTCTCACAAAAATATATACAAGAAAAACCAACCAACCAAGTGTTAACGAAAAGTCCATACTCAAAGACACCCTTCCTCACATTTATGGCCCAAAAGAAACATTTGAGACCAAATATAACAACAATGAATAGATGAAAAGTTAAGTAAATCTCCATACAAACTAATACAAAGAGAAAGTGACCAAACACAATAACTAACCATAACAAAAGGTCCCAAAGGGAATGTGATTTAACATGTCCTTTAAAAATAACCTAAGTGAATACATCTAACCCACCCAAAACTGGATGAAGACGAGAGGGCAAATAATTAAGCCCTTCAATGCAATCGAGAAATGCCCAAACATAAAGACAACCTCACTCGCATAAATAACCAGAATGAAATAGAAAAGACTAAAATCAAAAGAGATGAACAATAAGAAAATTAAATAAACCACAAAACTAAGTGAAACTAAATTAATAGATATATAAATATTAATTTGAAAAATTAAATTAAAATTTGAGTATTCAAAGTGCAAAAGTTCATTTATAATATTATAAATACTCGAACGTTCATTTATAATATTAAAAATAATATTTAAATAATTTAAATAACAATTTGAACACAAATATGAAACTAATAACTAATATTATACTGACGTCACAATGATAATCGCCAAAACAACTGAAAACGCATACTAAGGATAACCTTCTTCACAATTTAATTCATTGATTTCTAACCACACAAAAGTCCATTATGCTGATATATCATTTGTATATTATATTTGTAGCGAAGTATTTTCAAATTAGAATACCATTGATTTTAATGGCATAGCTAACAAGGTATATATTTTTATATTTCTTATGCAGTTGTTTTAATGGCTTTTGTTCAAAACTTAATTATAAATTGTTATTTAAAATTATATAATTTGTATAATTAAAATTTCATAAAAAAATTTAAAAATTATAATTACGCCGAAAGGTGTTATTATTTGAAAACAATTTTTCTAGCTGTTACTGTGTTCATGTTGGGGTCATTGGATTAAATGTTAAACGATTGAAATGTTTTAGGCCATTAGATCCACAAATAAATAGATTTATATATATATATTTTATAATGTTATTTTTTTCTTTTTTTCTTTTTAATAAGTTAGATTGAATTTAAGTTTTGGTGATTTTTAACTTAAAATATTGTTGTTAAAAAATTGTTAGATTTTAACTTCAATTTAACATTTTGACTATGTCAAATTACGCAAAAATAAAAATAAAAGTAAATTAAATAAAAATATTGACATAATGTAATGAACATTTTAACTAGGTAAAAATACAATAAAATAAAATAATAATAAACTATAAAAACAACCCATGGTATTGACCCATGGTATTCATGTGGAATGTAGTTTATTTAAAGAGAGAAATTAAGATGGCCTAGATCAATCTTAATTTTGGATCTACCAAAAGCCAAGAGAGATCATATGTCTTGATATACAAACCTCTTTTAGAGTAAAAAGAGAATTGATCCCTATGATAAATAATATAGATCTAAACTAATTATTTAATAAAATTGTTTTTAAATGTTTATAATCATCATTCTTTTAAAATTTTACTTAATTATTTAATAAAACTATTTTAAATGTTTATAACCATTATTCTTTTAAAATTTTACTTAATAAAATGTATCTAATTTTTCATACATCCAAATATACATAGTTTTTCTTGTTCTATATTATTTTTGTTACAACTATTTTATTATTCCAAAAATACATGGTTTTTTTATTATATATTATTTATGTTACAACTGTTTTATTATTTATGAGTAGTATTTCTTAATATATAGAAAATTAAATTAATAATGAATTTTTTTAAAATATGTGATCTTTTTTAAATTTCCAAATAATTTCATAGGACATGATTTATCTTGAGCAATAATGATGAATGTTCATAATTCTCATTTCTTAAATAACAATAAAATTACCTTTAATTACTTAATTGTAATAGTTTCTAATTAGATACATACTCTTTTGGATTTTTTTGTTAATGAATATCAAATTTCTTCTGTTTAAAAAAACTATGTACATATCTTTAATTACCTAATTGTAGCTAAAAACACTTACATGTTTTTTACTTTATAATCATAAACAATTTTCATATTATATGATGTCAAAGTTATTCAACTTTTTATTTTGGAATTTTAAACAAAGTTTTTCACTACATGATTTTAGTTTTTTTTTTTTTTTCAATTCTAAACAAAACTTACAAAAGAAAAAACCCACTCAGCCTTTACTGTAGATTATAGTTTTTAAAAATTGACACTATTTGATTAAGAATAAGTTACAAACATCCAATATTTAAAAAGTAATAAGAAGAAGGTACACGAGGGCCATGGTAATTAATGTGATTCTTTGTATTATTTTTATTTAAAATAGTAATTTCTATTTGTATTTTTTTAAATAAATTTTGTTAAATGTGTTGTACTATTTTTATTTTAAATAGTAATTTATATTTGTATTTTTTAAATGAATATTTGTGTAAAAAAATTTCAGTGAAAATCACATAAAATAAATTTGTGTCGACGCGTTTCGAAAAGTTAGAAATAATTAATTCCTACTTGTCTATGGTTGTAATTCTCCATTTTAGGAGTTTGTTCCTACATAATAGGAATTAGCTAGAATATAGTTTCTCCTAGTTTAGTGTGTGGTTGAGAGAATCTCTCAACCACACTACTATACGTCTAAGATAGAATTCCTATCTTAAGACTTTTGTTTGTATAAATATGTGTGTAATTTCTGATTCATGATATAGAATATATTGAGTGTGTGCCATTTTATCTTGGTATTAGAGCTTCAGAGCCCGTAAGGGCCTCTGGCCCTTCCTGGGCATAGGAAATAAATTATTTATATTAGTGTTAAGTTTGGTTGTCCATCCAGTGCTTGAGCGTTGTTGTATGTAGAGAGATGCGATGTTTGAGTGCGTGCATAAGGAAGATTGTGATTGGTGTTGTGAGACAGTGACAGCGTGAGGAGTCTTACAGGGAGTTTGGATACATGCCGAATGCAAGTAGGCCAAGGGCGGAGCATCTTTTCTTCAAAGCCATCATTTCTGCTTCTCATCGTTAGCGTTATCACTCTACAAAAAAGGAGGCACGTGAAACTTGATATTCCTTTCTTTCATTCATTTGTTGATGCGAGGGATCATGGAGTCAAGCAACAATCGAGCGGCAGGTGGTTCTGTATAGAGTCGCCCACAGGACCGAGGTTTGAACCAGAGGTGCGAAGGTCGCATCCAACACTTGATCCGATCTCTCGGCTGCGTGGACTGATGAAGCCGACCGAAGCTAAGTGGATCGAGCTTAGATCCGCGCGCAAAATCTCAGGTGAATGTGCTCCTATCTCGGGGCCTGTTTCCTCTTTTTTGGTTATTCTCTTGTCATCAACTCTGCAGTGTACCGATTTGCATGGTTGGGCAGCCTTACCTTGGGTTTGCTATGGTATTGTATAAAAAGATTTCACCAGTGGTTTATGAATCTCCATAATGCTATTTTGTGGCGGAGAAGGATCTGCTGAGAGATTGAGGTATTTTGTACTACGAATCGCTGAAAAAAATTCCTGGAAGGATGTCGATTTCGTGATGACTAAAGGCGAAAGCCACGTCTTTCATCTCTTCAATCCGCAATCAGAGAACGTGCTCCTCATGATGAAACGCATTTCGGACTTCGTGGATTCTTCTTCGGTTGGCCCAAACTAAATAAACAACTGTGATATCTATGTGTACGCAAATGAAATGTGTTAATTGAGCGTAATTTTTTTGACTGAATTGCATGGAAATAATATGCACATTGAATAGAGTGCAGCTAAAGTGTTCTTTTATTTTGTTATTCATGATGATCGGTATTTGAGAGGAAGGAGGCCAGGACTGTGTGGTAAGTTGCTGGTGCGTTGTAAGCCGAGGAGAAGACCGACGGAGGCTGCAGTTGCGCAGTGATCTGCGTGTTGGACGGGCTGCATTGGCTCTCGTTTTTCGCAAGAAGCGTGGTAAGACTGCCAAGATCACTTGCAGTCACGCTGGTCATCCCGAGGTCACGGTGGTCATCCCGAGGTCACGGTGATGTTGATGTCGGGATCTTCACCCGCCCCGGCATTCTCTTCAGCAAATCTTATTACCACTATTGTTATTGTATTCCATATCGTGATCTGAGGTCCAGGAGGCCCTGTTTGGAGTGTTTATTTCATTAATGGCAATTTCATTTGCATGGATGTTTGGTGAAACAAAGCCCAGTAGAAAGGAATTGCTGCTAGCAGGCTATCAGTGTTGTTGGATGTGTTATTATGCCCCATTCGAAGTGGTCGGTATGGTAGAGCCGCAGATGGTTGTGACCGTGATCAATCTGCAAGTCCTATGTATCGTAGGCATCCAGTGAGGGACAGTCGTAGGCTGTTCAGAGAGATGGACCAGAGTTTCTTCCACATTTGACAAAATTTGCAGGAATAGGGATCGGAGACCCCTCACAGGTATTGTTTGTGAAAAATAGTTGCTGTTATGCTTGAAAAATAATCATCTATGGGCAGAGATAGAGAAACTTGATTTGAAGAATTTATGTTGTGTTGGCTTGGAATCATGTTCTAATATTATTGAGTCTTATTGAGCTTAGCTAACTCAATGTAGGCAAAGTTATTTTGTTAGAATTTGCAACTCTAACGAATGACAGGTGAAACGTGGATTTCCAAGAAATTATTTGAACAGACAAAGATGCCCAAGATGTGAACAATGAACAGATGAGGTAAAGAAGCAGCGATAACGTTTATGGTGGACAACAATGTAAATGTTTGTTTGAGTTAGTGTGGTTTGTGGAATAGACTCCCTAGCATGTTATAAGCAGGTCTAGTTGTTGTAATGGTCATTGCATGTACCCAGAAATTCCAAATGTTGAAGTATGGAATGTAAGCCTGGTAAAGGTATCTGAAAGTTCGTGGTGATCTTAAAACCACTTTGTAATGGTTTATGGTCAGCCTCAAACCATCTTTTGTCACTGTAAAGTGATGGTTGGTGGTGACCCAGAAACCATCTGTAGAGCCTTTGTGGTTGGTTGCCTTCGTGGCTAAAAGTGCCTTTGTGGCCGCATGTACATGAGTGGACCGCGTGTGCATGAGAGCTGTGTGCTCAGCAGAGCTTTGTGCTCAATCAAGCAGGTGGACTGTAGTAACACCTGGCTCAGTCTCAGAGAATTGATCGATCTCTGAGGAGAAGGGGGTTGGCATGCTTTCTTAGCTGACAGTTGTGCTGAGAAGTACAATTGGCGTGACTGTTCAGTACATACTCGTGTCAATGCGCCAAATCACGGGAATGGCGCGGAAGTGCACGATTTTTTTTATTCAGGAAGACGCCAACTCAACTTCATGGGGGTCCGCGGGAAGCCTCATCTTCGTTTGACGATTTGCGGAGAAGCAGATCGGAGAAGTTGCGGACCTATCCGGGAGAGGCAGATTGGAAGATCCGCAGGAAGCCTCACTTCGTTTGACGATTTGCGGAGAAGCATATTGGAGAAGTTGCGGATCTGTCTGAAAGAGGCAGTGTGTTTTTTGGAGGTTTTGCACATGCAATTCACCTGATGGTGGTGGATTTGCAGGTACATATATGCAGCGATAACGGTCGACAGAATCATGTATGCGAAGGACATCCTACAGGACTAGCAGTTGCAGTAGTTGGTACTCATGCATTCCGGTAGATGGTTGCTCTTTTATATGGACGTCGACATATTCTTTGTTATGTTTAACCACAACCAGACTTTGTGAATCACTATCATGACAAGTAGTCATTAAGGGGGGGAGTTAGAAATAATTAATTCCTACTTGTCTATGGTTGTAATTCTCCATTTTAGGAGTTTGTTCCTACATAATAGGAATTAGCTAGAATATAGTTTCTCCTAGTTTAGTGTGTGGTTGAGAGAATCTCTCAACCACACTACTATACGTCTAAGATAGAATTCCTATCTTAAGACTTTTGTTTGTATAAATATGTGTGTAATTTCTGATTCATGATATAGAATATATTGAGTGTGTGCCATTTTATCTCGAAATGCGTCGACACAAATTTCTTTTATGTGATTTTCACCGAAAATTTTTTACACACATTTTATGGATCACAAAAGCCTAATTCCTAATAAATGAATATTGTTAAATGTGTAATTGAGTAAAAATTATTAAATTGATATTCTAATTCTTAAGTTATTTGTTTAAAAAAGTATGGTGAGTTTTCTTTTCTTAAGCTTTACTCTAGATGTGCAGAGAATGAGCCTATCTCAAGTCCCAAACAAGATTCTTCTTTCTCCTCATATTCTAGCTTGCACCTTACACTCCTCCTCTCCTCCTCCTTGTACAAATTTAAACTATGAGGCACAAGTTAGTTGTTGCATATAGGAACATTTAGATATGATAAGAAAAATGTGATACTCTATTATAATTTTCTCTACAAATGTGACACCGAATGTGCCCTAAATGTTTACAATTTCATGGTTAATGCAATGTAAGCTACATGCAAATTTGCAGTCTTGTATACAAGATCAAGAAAGCTATGCCCAATATCCAACACCATAGAGCAAGACATGTTCATCAATTTAGTAGTTGCTTCCAAATCTCTGTGAGTCCTAGAGTTTTTCTCGGAGTTTTTCTCAATAAACTTGTTTTTACTTCTCTTGAACTGATGAAAGTCATCGTTGTTGCATATAGGAGCATTTAGACCTGATAAGAAAATTGTGATACTGTGTCATAATTTTCTCTACAAATGTGTTGGAGTTGTTTTCTCAATAAACTTGTTTTTACTTCTCTTAAGTGATGAAATCCATGGTTGTTGCATATAGGAGCATTTATCTCTCATAAGAAAATGTGATACTATGTTATAATTTTCTTTGTTATAATTTGCTCTACAAATGTGATGGAAAGTGTGCCATGAATGTTGGAAATTTCATGGTTAATGTAATATAAGATGAAAAAAAATTCATTTCTTCTACACAAGATCAGGAAAACTATGCCTAGTAGCCAACACCATAGAACAAGACATGTTCGCCAACTCCATAAATGCTACCAAATCTCTCTCGGTGTTGTTGGAGCTATTTTCTCAATCACCTATCTCTCTAGTTGTTGGAGCTATTTTATCGATCGCCTTATTTTTATTGCTCTTGAAGTAATGAAAGCCACCTCTCCATGCATTTTTACTGTCTGCAGAAAGAACAAAAAAGTCAACTTCATATCAGCCATACTGAAAACAAGAACATGGAAGACATGAGGGACATTAGTGGTAAAGAACAATGTGAAATTTTGAATATTTTCAAGGTTCATGGAGGAAATAATACATAGGTGACTCAAGATTAAATATGAATAATACATAGAATTGATCAAGATTAAATATGGAGGAACTGCACCAAAACAACCTTTGATTTTTAAGGTAGAAAATCACGATCTATTTCTTTATTCATGAGGCATTCATGTTGGCATGATCAGACAATGTATTTAACTTGAATTCAACATAGGCCTCATGATTTGTAAGGCTCAAGGAAGCAATATTGCATTAAGATTTCACTACCTGCTTCCATGGAAGAAAATTTTGATTTTGATTTCTCCACTATGGCTCCATTTCTGCAACATCTTATTTCTTCTAGACTATTTCCTTATAGCTTTTCTTTTGCAACATGTAGTGCAGTTATTAGTTTATTTTATATTAAAAAAAATAAAAATTAAAGAATTTGTTTAGGCCATAACAACTTTTTTTTAGAATTTCATTTTTTTTTTTAATTATTTGAATTTGAAAATATTTAAATCAATTTTTTTAATGATAAAAATAAATTCAACACAATATTTAAATATTTTTTTAATAATAAAAATAACTTTAACACTCTAGATTTCCAAAAAATTTAACCAAATTTTATAAAAATCCTACCATAGAATCATTCTTCCCCTAAAAACAAACCCATTTAAACTACACTGAATTTAAATGATGTGACATTATAAACTTACCAATAAAATAAAGTTAGCGTGACCACAATTTAATGATAAAACATATTAATTAAATAAGGAAGCCCCGAAGGCCATGCAATGGTGTCCTATAAATGTTAATACGCGGATTACAGCATTCTAAATGACAACCGACTTTAATAAGCAGATTATTCAGTCAAAATAACAAATATGTTTAAAGTAAAACAAAATATATTATTCAGTCAAAATATGTTTAAAATAAAAAATATTAAATTATTACGATAGCTGTGGATTTAAAATATTAAAATCACAGCTGCTTGATATCAAATAACGCCCATTTACATCTTTAATTTACTATACCCAACCAAATAAAAGCAGTAGTCCATTCTGGGTAAAATGGAAATTATAGTATGATTTTGGAAAAAAAAAATTATTATTATTATTATTATTTTGGCAATTAGCTAACTATCATTTTTATTAATTTTTATTATAAAAATTAATAAAAAAATTTGTCGATCGTGCATAATCTATTTAAAAATTTTGATCGTGCATAATCCATTTAGACATAAAAATAAGATTTAAACAATTTTTTTAAATCATTATTTTTACCAAATTCCAACCATTTTCGGGATCCTAGCGAGGCTCAGTAGACGACGCCAAAAAAGCATAAAAATATTGGCACCCATATCTGTACAGGATCCTAAATTTGACGGCTTGGCTCAATCAACTAATTCGTCATACGTGTTAATATTTCATGTTTTCTTAAAAATATGTTTGGACGGTTTTATGAGCAGAGTATGAATAAAACTTTATTTAGCAGTTGTTTCAGCTGTTGCCGAGATATATCTTTAAAGCATTAAGTCGTTAACTTAACACAACTCCGACCTTAGCTCAGTTGGTAGAGCGGAGGACTGTAGTGAGTAGAAGCTGTCATCCTTAGGTCGCTGGTTCGAATCCGGCAGGTCGGATTTTGGAGTTTTGCTGTTCTAGCCGCCCTTTCTAATTTATTTTAATTTTTTAATTTTAATCATAATTATTTATTTATATCTATATTATTATTGATAATAAATATTTTATTTTAAGATTAAATTTTTAGAATTTTATCTTAATTATTAATAATTGTATTTTATTTTTGTATTTTTAAAATTTTAATCATAATTATTTATTTTTATATATTTTATTATTAATAAATATTTATTTTAAAATAAAGTTTTAGAATTTTAATTTAATTATTAATAATCATTAAAGGTTGAAATTTATTTCTATAGTAGTTATGCCATTTTTTTTTAAGTAAATTGATTAATGAGTATGTGTTTCTTCTTAAGAAGTCATACGGTTAAAAATAGGGGTAGAGTATAATGAGTATGTGTTTCCTCTTAAGAGGTCATAAGTTCAAAATCACGGGTAGAGTATGTATGCCTTCATAGACCTAGCAGCCAAATTGCTACACAGAGGTGGGTCTCTTGCCCCACAAACAATGAGGTCTCCAACACCAATTTGGTGTATGGTTTGGCGGTGGCATTAAAATTGAATAATAATAATAATTACAAAAAATCATATATACAAGTGTCATATGAAGTGAGTTATGGTTTTTTGGGCACTTGATATTGATAAGCCATGGTATTGGGATGCCCCCTATACAGAGGGGAAATCGTTGATAAATTTCAACTTTTTGAACTATCTCGTTGACCCTAATTTGATGATGTGATTAATCCCAAAGACTCATTTACACCATTATGGATCACAGAAGTCTGAAATCAATAATTGTATCCTTATACAAAGGGAAATCACTGATAAAGTTCAACTTTTTGAAAGATCTCATTGACCCTAATCTGATGATGGGATTAAGAAATGGCTGATAAAGTACAACTTTTTGAAAGATCTAGTTGACCCTAATCTAATGATGTGATTAATCTGAAAGACTCATCTATAACATTGATCTCATTGACCCATTGACCCTAATATTATGATGCAATTAATCCGAAAGACTCATCTATAACATTATGGATCACAAATGTGATTAATTTGAAAGACTCATCTATAACATTGATCTTGTTGACCTATTGACCCTAATATTATGATGTGATTAATCCAAAAGACTCATCTATAATATTATGGATCACAAAAGCCTGAAATCAATAATTATATCCCTATACGAAAGGGAAATGGCTAATAAAGTACAATTTTTTGAACATCTAGTTGACCCTAATCTGATGATGTGATTAATCTGAAAGACTCAACTATAGTAGTTATGCCATTTTTTAAAGTAAATTGATTAATGAGTATGTGTTTCCTCCTAAAAAGTCATAGGTTCAAAACTAGGGGTAGAGTATAATGAGTATGTGTTTCCTCCTAAGAGGTCATAGGTTCAAAATTAGGGGAGAGTATGTATGCCTTCGTAGACCTGGCAGCCAAATTGCTAAACAAAGGTGGGTCTCTTGCCCCACAAACAATGAGGTCTCCTCCACCAATTTGGTGTATGGTTTGGCGGTGACCTTAAAATTGAATAATAAAAATAATTACAAAAAATCATACGAACAAGTGTCATATGAAGTGAGTTATGGTTTTTTGGGCACTTGATATTGATAAGCCATGGTATTGGGATGCCCCCTATACGGAGGGGAAATCGCTGATAAATTTCAACTTTTTGAACGATCTCGTTGACCCTAATATGATGATATGATTAATCCCAAAGACTCATCTAGACCATTATGGATCACATAAGTCTGAAATCAATAATTGTATCCTTATACGAAGGGAAATGACTGATAAAGTTCAACTTTTTGAAAGATCTTGTTGACCCTAATCTGATCATGGGATTAAGAAATAGTTGATAAAGTTCAACTTTTTGAAAGATCTAGTTGACCCTAATCTAATGATGTGATTAATGAAAAAGACTCATCTATAACATTGATCTCGTTGACCCATTGACCCTAATCTTATGATGCGATTAATCTGAAAGACTCATCTATAACACTATGGATCACAAATGTGATTAATTTGAAAGACTCGTCTATAACATTAATCTCGTTGTCTTGTTGACCCTAATCTTATGATATGATTAATCTGAAAGACTCATCTATAACATTATGGATCACAAAAGTCTGAAATCAATAATTATATCCCTATACGAAAGGGAAATGACTAATAAAGTTCAATTTTTTGAACATCTCGTTGTCCCTAATATGATGATGTGATCAATCTGAAAGACTCATCTATAACATTATGGATCAAAAAAGTCTGAAATCAATAATTATATCCCTATACAGAAGGAAAATGACTAATAAAGTTCATCTTTTTGAACAATCACATGGACCCTAATTGTTCATGTATGAGCATAAGTGAATGGGAAGAAAAAAAATTAAAAAAACATAATAGGAAAAACCATTATATCCCTACACATGACATAAAAAACCACATAATCCATTAAAAACTTATTAAGAACAAAAATATTTATTAAATTTTTAATTTATCTTAACTTTTTATTTCATTTTTAAGTTCATTTTCTCTTTAATTTAATAATTTTTTTTTTAATAATTAATTTCCTAATTTTTTTTATTTTTTTTCCAATTAAATGTACAAAACAATTGGCCTTTAAAAAAAATCAAAACACAATATTATTCCAAAAAATAACTTGTTTTGAATATGTACATATTTTAATTCATTCAATCATTATGCAATGTGCAAAAATTTCCAACCACATTTTAAGTCACCAAATTCTTGCATAGAAATATTATCCATATTAATTTTTTTAATTGACTTGTAAAAAAATATTTCTTACTTTGTTTATTATTAAATCTTCTATCTCATATCTAATCAAACTTTTTGGAGAATTATCTTACGAGTTGAATATGACTATCCATTTCATTTACAACAGACTTTTTAAAATCTAGTACCATCTCTAACCATTCTATATTTCAATATAAAACAATCAACGAAACAATTAAAATCATTTAAAGAAAAAAAAAATTAAAATATTTTGATACACATCATATATAAAAACAACTACTAATGTAACTCAAAATTACCCTTTTTCGTTTTGGAGTATTACATTTTAAATATTGTAACACACAGCTTGACATCTTAATAAATGAACATCAATAAACAAAGACATATTAAAAAAAGGGATTTTTAATAATTTTAAAATGAGTAATTTAAAGTTTTAAAATTATTTAGGTTTTTTTTTTCTTTAAATTTTTTTATCAATAATTATTTAAATTTTTTATATTAATAAATATGTTTATCAATAATTATTAAATGGATGATAGAGATTTAATATTTTATAATACTTTTAGAAAAGATTTTATTCTATAATATTTTCAAAAAGGGAAAATCTATCATAATTTAATTATCAAACTAGAAGTGCAATCATCTCTTATTGTTATCTCTGCAATGGAGCAAACTTTCACTCCTGCCAGATGTTGGGTCTTAGGCCTTAACTAGTTTCATTACGTCACAAGAGGAAGACGAGCTCTTAGCCAAATAGACCTCACCTCCCAGGAGGAAGACGAGCTCTTAGCCAAGTAGAAACAGTTTTAGGCATACTCCAGGCCATATAAATAGGCTTTGTTAGAATATCATGATCAATACCATGGTTTACGAAAAAAATCATATTTTTTTTGGAAATAAATCTTAGTCTTTAATTATATACTAAGATTTATTTCCAAAAAAGTATGTTTGTTTTGTTCTTTTAATTAAATTCATTAATTAAAAAAATTGTAATATGAACAAGTGTCATATAAAAGAGTTATGGATTTTTAGGCATGTGGTATTCATAAGCGATGATATTGGTCATGATATTCTAACAAAATCTATTTATAAATTAAAAATGAATCTCCATGGTTAAATATATTGTTACATATTTTTTTAAATGTATATATGTTTAACTTATATATAAATTCTTTTTGTTATTAATAATAATAATAAAGTTATAATTTCTTTAATTTTTATGATATTTTTAATTTTAACAACTTTTTGATTATTAGTAGCCATTTAATTTATAGAGCTGCCCTAGTTTATCTATAATATCAAATTTTAGATATTACTAAATTGAAAAAAAATAAAAAAAAATAAAATACATCATTTATAATAAATATATATATAAAATTAATTTTAAATAATAAAATGTTAATAAAAAATTAAAATTAAATCATTATTTCTTTGTATTGTGAGTGAGATATTCATATATATTATTATTCTAAAAATATATATAAATATGTTAAAGTTAAATAATAATAATAATTAAGACAAAAAAGTTTGATTTTGGACATCTGCGAGCTGAAAAATAAATTGGAATATGAAAACATAACGATGTAGAATTTCGATTTTACCCTTTTAACGACAGAACAACTAGAAATTTCAGCTTAGTACTTGACCAGAGTCACTTCAGATTGTTACGTGCTCTGCATTTTATGTGTAAATCGTTCTTAACATTTATTAAGTGTGAATAACTTTGGTGTATTTTTAGTTTATAATATTTTATTAATAGATATATAATTTATTTATATATGTTAGAAAGGGGTATACAAATTTTTGAAGAAGACTTTATTTGTTAGATTTTAATGACTGATGAATGGAATTAGGTTACTATCAAGATTGAAGAAGTAATTTTCTGTATTTAGAAATATGTCATTGTTAACTACTTCTCTACAGTCCCTTGTTGGAGCCAGAGGAATGAGAATAACAATAAAGGAGGTGGAACTTTGTTGGAGCCAGAGGAATGAGAATAACAATAAAGGAGGTGGAACTAGAGTAGAGTGATGCTCTTCAAGAGGTGAAAAGAGAGGCACAAGGAATGAGAATGACAATAGAGGAGGTAAAACTAGAGTAGAGTGACCTTCTTCAAGAGGTGAAAAGAGAGGCACTCTTCCACGATAAAAAATCTAATTTCCTTAATAATTTTCTCGTCAAGTTCATTTTTTTTTGGAATAGGAGTTATCTTCTGTCACAATCATTCTTAATTTAAATTACTACTATAATTTTTTTTTTTACTTACCTCCACATGTATATAAACATCAAACCCTTCCATAGTACTTACGCAATAAACATACCAATAATAATAACAAGACATTTATCAAAGCTGACGCACGGTTCAATATTTCTGCTATGACTTACGTTATAAAACATATAATGTATTCATATGATTTAACTATACGCATATAATATACACCCCAATCGGTCAACACTTGGGATTTTAAACTGATATTTTATCATTACAATTATTTATTCATAGTTTATGCGTTGATAAAGTTCACCATGATTATATATCGATTCTGTCAATGGTAATCCACCGATAAGATTTAATCTGGAATTAATATAGTACTCTACTTGGCGTTTGATATTGAACCTCCGTGGAGTTATGTCAACTCCATTTAATATATCAATACATGGTTTTTACTCCCCTTGGACAGCTGTAGATTGCATTGGATTCGTCGTGGTTATCGAGGGAAACTCTGAGTTTTACTGCTGCTGAACTGTGAGTTAATGATTTGGATCACTGTTTGGTGGGGTTCAAAGCTAGACTTCTCCAGCCCTATACGCTTTGGGCACTCCGCCTCGAGCCCCATTTAGGTTTTTCGTTCCTCTACATAATTTCTCCATTGCTCTGCTACCAATACTCTGTTAACTTGGCAACTGGCTGTTAGGGCTACTCCGTCGGATTATTCAGCTGAAATTTGGTCTTTGTTGATGATCCTCTGTTGCGGAGAAGTCTTGCGCTTCTACTCTGTCGATGCGTCCGCATTTTCAATGGAGGAAATGGCATTTAGATATGCGCCAACGGTATGGCTATCTGTGGCTATATTTTTCTTGTTTTACTCAGTCTCTTGCTTGTTACAGAGTTGTATAATAAGTCATTCACTTTAGAAGTGTAATACTTGTTATTTTATTGTTTTCACAGTGTGGTCAAACGGAATTTCCCTTGATACAGGTAATTATCCGAGCCATTCTTCCTTTAGCTCAAGCATTCTAGTTTTATTATTGGTTAAATGCTTAAAAAATTAACCCCATCTCTTGGTTGTTCTATTTCCTTGCAGGTTAGTGGTTCCGACTTACCAAACCCTCGAGAAGACTTCCATTAGTGGTTCCTTACCACAGTCTTCATGGCCTCGGCTAACTACTCTCTTTCTTGTTGCACAGGTACCTTTCCCTTCGAAGGGACACCATAACCTAGGGTTCTGGTCTTTCGTCCATTTCTTGTTTAAAGTATTTCATATTTACGACAATGTATAAACAATTAATGAGGGTTTATACTCGGCATAGGGTTTCATAACTTATTGCAATGATTTATTAGTTGAAGGGTAATCCCTTAGGGTTTATACCCGAGTTTTTTTTTTTTTTGAAAACAAACATGGGTTTTGATTAGCTCTGTTGAGCTCTCTGTTATGTTTCTAATTCAGCTCAAGTTTCACTTTACATTTCGGGACTGTGCCCTAGCTTGTAATGGTATATTTTTAATAAGTTATATTTCTGAAGAGAATTCTCTCTTTTTCTAAAGTTTAACAATTCATATCAACACATTCAGGGTTGGAAAAACCTTCGTTTCGCTTCATTTTGCATGTAATTTGTTTTATTCTACAATATGTAGTTTGAGCAATGCGTCTTCCACTGTTGTATGATGTTAAATAGAATGAATCTACAGAATTGTCACATAATTTGTTGTTTTCTGTTATTTATTTCTGGTAAAGAGAATTTTCACACTGAGTTTGCGGGTTAATGGTACCTTACCATTGTTCTTTCGATTATTCATTCCATAGAGTTTCTTTCATAATTTTCTTTTTTGTAATATATGGTTAGCTCCATGCTATGGTGACCAGACCACCACAAAGAATGTCTGTGTATTACGAATACTTACTAATTTGAACAGTCGGTCTCGGTTAGGGTTTCACCTCAACCCGTGACTGCAAGTTCTAGTCTTTTTGTTTCAGGGGTTAATGAAGTTACATATAACAATGTTAAGAATTTCTAGTATTATGCTGTGTATATCATAAGACATTTGTATACACACAATTTTACCACCTATTCTTCATCTCTTCTTAGATGTACATGTAAAAAATTGTATCTACAGTTTATTGCGCTAGCGGTTAAAAGAATAGCTCTGTTGTAGTTTTTATTATTGTTTTCTGTATACATGCAGTCTCAGTATTTAACTGGGTTATTTTATGGTTTTCTTCTTTCCCTTTTGCATAAAGAAAATCTTCTATTGTTTATCAATATTTCAGTAACAAACCACTTCCATTGTAATTTAATGAAATTCCTACCACAGTTAACCCTTTCATATTAATACATAAAAGAAAGTATGCAACTCAGTCTTTATACTTATCTCGATTACTCTTTTAAAGCTGTGGTCCTCCCAACCATCAAGGGAGGCTATTACGTCCTCCACTTGCCCCCTAGCTCCAGAATCTGGACGGTATCCCGGGTTAACAGTGGATTTGTTTCACTTTCTGCTATGACCTCTGGATGGCCAATCCAGTCAAACTTAGAAAGTCTGGTTTTACAAGGTATGCTGTGAGTTATTTTCAACTGATCATAACCAACTCTAGAAAATACTCCCCTTTACCATTAGCACAGAACCCCTACTCCTCCTTTGGAATTCAACTTTATCCTCAGAGGAGTAGGTAACTGTCTTTCCACCTGTCCCCAACCACCTCCTATTCTTGAAAACATTTTTACCATCAACTTTAAAAATATTTTCCCTTCATTAATTAATTACTCCTAATTAATAAATCAGAAAATTAAATACCTTGTTTAATCAACAGTAATTATTTTATTTTTTTCTTTCCAGATAAAGATAAGCAAATTGTCTTTTAACTAGTTAACACTAGTTAACTTTAATGAGGCTGTCACAACTTCCCCCCTGGAAGTAACATCATCCTCGGTGTTTCAACCCAGCTCTGCAAAGAGCTCCAGGTAAGCTTCCTGCATAAACTTTTCGTCCTCCCAAGTAGCTTCATCCAGTCCGAAGTGCCTCCATTACACTTTTACCTGGATAACTACTCGTTTGCGGAGTACGATTTCTCTTCGGTCAAGTATGCGTTGCGGCTCGACCAGAAATTATCTGTCCGGTTCTACCTAAAAACAAAAAAAAAATGTTTTCAATTCAATATGCATCAATTTTTTTTCAGAACTTCAAGTTAGGATTCTTATTCCTATCCTACCTGAATGCTTTGTCAATGAATCAAATGTTTTTCATCATGTACATATCGCTTCAACAAAGACACATGGAACACATTGTGAACTTGAATGTGGCTGGGTAAAGCCAACCGATATGCTATTGGTCCTACCCTTTCTAGTACTTGGAAAGGTCCACTGTATCTGGGAGATAATATGGCACAAGAGGTCCACCTTAAGGTACTCCTCTTGGGTTTAATTCTCACATAAACATGATCTCCCACCACAAATTCACGATAAGACCTTTTCTTATCTGCATAAATATTTTGTTGGTCTTGAGCAGCCTTTAGATTGTGTCTTATTCTTTTTACCTCAGCTTCCATTTCCGCCAACATCTCAGTTCCCAACATTAATTTTGTCTCAGGACTGCTCCAATTTATAGGTGTACGACATTGCCTACCATATAATGCCTCGAAGGGGCTCATTTTCAGAGATTCCTGATAACCGTTATTATAAGAAAACTCAACAAGATGCAAATAATCCTCCCACTTGGTTGGCTGCTACATCACATACATGCGCAACATGTCTTCTAATATTTGGTTTTCCCTCTCCGTTTGCCCGTCAGTCTGGGGATGATAGGCGGTGCTAAAATTTATCTGTGTTCCGAGACCAGAAAACAAAGTTTTCCAAAATGCGGATGTGAACTTAACATCCCGATCCGAAATTACGGTTTTTTGGAATCCCATGTAACCTGAAAATTTCCTTCATAAATATGTCAACAATCTGTACTGTCTTATAGGTAGACTGTACAGGTATAAAATGTGCAGATTTTCTTAATCTGTCTACCACTACCATGATTGAATCATTTTGTCTTTTTGTTCGTGGCAAGCTTATGATGAAATCTAAGGAGATAACCTCCCACTTCCATTCAGGTATGGCTATGGGCTATAATAGTCCCGCAGGATGCTGGTGCTCCACCTTTACTTGTTGACATTCCAAACATTTGCTTAGATATTTAGCAATATTATTACGCATGCCTGGCCAATAATATACCTTTCTTATTGCGGTAACAATTTTCTAATATCCCAGATGACCCACGTAATTGCTGCGATGAAATTCATTCAATATTAACTCCTTTAGAGTTATGCAATTAGGCACATATATTCTCCCTCGGAAGGTCAACATCTGATCTTAATTCTTTCCATACTTAGATGTTTTACCTTGCTTCCTATTTTCTTCCATTTGTTGCCATAGAAATTTGTATTCTGGATCTTTCCGTGCCTCCTCCTTTAATTGTTCCAAAAATTGGCTTTCTAGCTGATTATAGTACAACTCAAAAATACCATGTAATCTTCTGCTCAATGCATCTGGTACTCGATTTTCCTTTCCCTTTACATGATGAATGCCCATATCAAATTCACTTAGAAAGACATTCCATCTTGCCTGCCTGGAGTTTAAATCTTCTTGCTTGAAATAATTAGTCAAGCTACTATGAACTGTTTTAAGTACAAATCTCTTACCCAGCAGGTAATGCCTCCACACTCGGAGAGCATGTACCACTGTTGTAAGCTCCAAATCATAAGCAGAATATCTCTATTCATGGTCCTTCAGTTTCCTAGACTCGTATGCTACCACTTTACCTTCCTGGGTTAATATTGCTCCAGCACCTTCTTTACGTGCATCAGTACAAACTTCATATTCTTTATCAGGGTCAGCTACCCTCAATACCGGTGTTGTAGTTAGAAGTTGTTTCAGATTTTCAAAGCTGTTCTGACACTCATTTTTCCATTTGAAGATCCTTCCTTTCCTTTGCAAAGATGTAATAGGAAAAGAAATTTTAGAGAATCCTTTTATAAATCTTCAATAATAACCAGCTAATCCCATAAACGATCTAATGTCGGCCACATTTTGGGGTACTCACCACTCCATAATAGTTTTGATCTTTTCCGAATCAACAACGATTCCTTCAGCTGATATGACATGGCCCAGATATTGGATTTTTGTTTTAAAGAAATCGCATTTACTGTACTTAGCATATAGTTGATGTTTTCTTATCATTTCTAGGACTATTCTCAAATGCTCCTTATGTTCCTCCATATTTTTAGAATATATCAGAATATCATCTATGAAAATAAGTACAAATTTATCCAAAAATAGATGAAATATCCCATGCATTAACCTCATAAAGGTTGCTGGTGAATTCATCAATCTAAATGGTAGCACCACGAATTCATAGTGCCCATAACGAGTGTGAAATGTTGTCTTACAAATGTCTTCATCCTTAATTCGAATCTGATGATATTCAGATTTTAAGTCTATCTTAGAAAACAACTTAACCCCTTTTACTTGATCGAATAAGTCATCGATTCTTGGTAGGGGGTATTTATTCTTGACAGTTAGCTTATTAAGCTGCCTGTAATCCACGCATATACGCATGGTTCCGTATTTCCTTTTAACAAATAGAATTGGTGCTCCCCATGGAGACACACTTGGGCGGATATAACCTTTGTCCAGCAGTTCTTGTAGCTGCATTTTCAGTTCAGTTAGTTCTAGCACGCTCATTCTATAAGGAGCCCTTGACACCGGGGAGGCTCCTGGAAACAATTCTATGGTGAAGTCAATATCCCTCCTTAGTGGTAAACCAGGAATTTTTTCTGGAAAAACATCCAGAAATTCCTGTACCACATGTATATCCTCCATTGTTGGTGACTTTTCCTTGGAGTCTACATACCCTACTTGAATTACATACAGCTGGCATCCTTTTCTGATACACTTACCCATCTGAGATGCTGTGATTGGGCATATTTGTACTGGATTTTTAATTCCTTGAATCTCTTTTCGCTTGCCATCTTGCATTCTATAGTAAATAATATTTTCTTTACAATACACTAAAGTCCAGTGCTTTTCTAACTAGTCCATGCCCAATAACACATCATAAGATCCCAATGGTAAAATAATTAAATCCACTTGTAACTGTTGTTTTGCCATTTCCAAAGTACAATTCAGAATCTTTGCAATTACCTTTCGTTTTTCCACGGTAGCTAGCTGTACTAACCAGGAATTCTTAAATTTATGTTCTTTTAATTTACACATTTCCACCAATTTGGGGCTTACATAACTCAAAATTGCTACAGGATCTACCAAAATTGAAACAGGTTTAGTTAGTAAAGTACCTTCTAATTCAATCATTGTGGGCTGATAATCAGCCTGTCGATCTTCCAAAGCTGCATTGATGCAGGGTATGTTACGCGCCACATCCCCCACTGTAGATGTTTCCTGCAGATTTTCCACAGTATCGTTTCTGGTTTGTTGTGGAGAGTTTTTATAATAATGAGCCTCCTCACAGCCCCAGCACTATAGAGGAGGTTTAGTAATCTGTCCCTTCTTTGGCTTACTAGATGCTTCTTTAGGCTTTTCTTCCGCTGGCCATTTGGTTCTTTGGTGATTTATACCAAATTGCTTACTAATAGGATTTCGCGCTGTGCCTTTGAAGTTGCCACTTTTATTGCTTTTGAAATTGGAATTACTTTTCTGACTTTTCTTTGGCTGCTAGATTTTTCCTGCTTCACCCTTGGCCTTGGACTACTGATAGCACATTCGTGCCTTACGAATGGCTTCATCCATGGTCTGAGGATTAACAAATTCTATTTGTTCCCTCATATGAGTTGGTAAGCTACTCACGAACCTCTGCACTTTAGCCTTTTCCTCTCGGATATAAGGGACATAACGTAACAGGGAAGTGAATTTAGTGACATAATCATCCATGGTCATTTGTCCCAGCCTTAGATCATGATATTATTTAGCTTTTTCGTCATAAAATCTCTCTGTCAAGTACTTATCTTTAAAATACTACTGAAACAATTCGCAGGTAATATCTCGTTCTTCAATGCTGCATACATTTTTCACTTCTTCCCACCACAAGGTGGCCTTCTCTCGTAATTGGTATATAGCCAATCTGGCCTTCAGGTTTCTATTATATTCATATACCTGAAAGTACTTATTCATGTTAATTAACCAGGCTTCCGCCGCTTCCTCTACCTCACCATCAAACATTGATGGCTTAATCTTACGGAATTCTCCCTGCAGTTCCACTTTCTGTCTCTTAATCTCTTGCTGTTCGGACATATTGCCCGACTCTGCCTCATTGTAATTCTTATTCTTACTTATTTGAGAGGGACTCTTTTCAACTCTGTCTGTGATATTAATTATCATTTGTTGTTCATCATCTGCTGGTAAGCCTCTTTCAACACTTGGATGATCCATCTCCTAATTTTGTTTGTCTGATAAACTCTTTAATATTTTCTCCTGATCTTGTAACAGTCGCTCATTATCCTTTCGGACTCTTATCATTTCCTCTTGCAATTGTTGTACAATATTCAAGAAGAAACTAGTTTGGTGTTGTTTTTCTTCAAGCAACCGACTGGTCTTTTGATGTTGTTCTACACTTAACTGAACCCACATTTCTGGGTTCATGACTGTTGGTGCTTGAGTTTCCCCATCCCCTTGTTGCGATTGTGATGCTATAGATCCTCTCATTCTCTGTGTGTGTGTGTGTGTATTATTCACATACACAACTTCATCGTTAGTCGACCCTTAGGGTCCCAACGTAGTAACGCTGCTCTGATACCACTTGTCACAATCATTCTTAATTTAAATTACTACTATAATTTTTTTTTTACTTACCTCCACATGTGTATAAACATCAAACCCTTTCATAGTACTTATGCAATAAAAATACCAATAATAATAACAAGGCATGGTTCAATATTTCTGCTATGACTTACATTAGAAAACATATAATGTATTCGTATGATTTAACTCTACGCATATAATATACACCCCAACTGGTCAACAGTTGGGATTTTAAACTGAGATCTTATCATTACAATTATTTATTCATATTTTATGCGTTGAGAAAGTTCACCATGATTATATATCGATTCTGTCAATGGTAATCCACCGATAAGATTTAATCTGGAATTAATATAGTACTCCACTTGGCGTTTGATATTGAACCTCCGTGGAGTTATGTCAACTCCATTTATCAAAGTTGGCACATGGTTCAATATTTCTGCTATGACTTACATTAGAAAACATATAATGTATTCGTATGATTTAACTCTACGCATATAATATACACCCCAACCGGTCAACACTTGGGATTTTAAACTGAGATCTTATCATTATAATTATTTATTCATATTTTATGTGTTGATAAAGTTCACCATGATTATATATCGATTCTGTCAATGGTAATCCACCGATAATATTTAATCTGGAATTAATATAGTACTCCACTTGGCATTTGATATTGAACCTCTGTGGAGTTATGTCAAATCCATTTAATATATCATTACAAGGTTTTTAATCCCCTTGGACAGTTGTAGATCGCATTGGATTCGTCGTGGTTATCGAGGGAAACTCTGAGTTTTACTGTTGTTGAACTGTGAGTTAATGAGTTGGATCACTGTTTGGCGGGGTTCAGAGCTAGACTTATCCAGCCCTATACGCTTTGGGCACTCTACCTCAAACCCCATTTAGGTTTTCCGTTCCTCTGCATAATTTCTCCATTGCTCTGCTACCAATACTCTGTTAACTTAGCCTCTAGCTGTTAGGGCTACTCCGTCGGCTTATTCATCTGAAATTTGGTCTTTGTTGATGATCCTCTGTTGCGAAGAAGTCTTGTGCTTCTACTCTGTCGATGCGTCTGCATTTGCAATGGAGGAAATGGCATTTAGATATGCGCCAACGGTATGGCTATCTGTGGCTATATTTTTCTTGTTTTACTCAGTCTCTTGCTTGTTATAGAGTTGTATAATAAGTCATTCGATTTAGAAGTGTAATACTTGTTATTTGATTGTTTGCACAGTGCGGTCAAATGAAATTTCCCTTGATACAGGTAATTATCTAAGCCATTCTTCCTTTAGCTCAAGCATTCTAGTTTTATTATTGGTTAAATGCTTAAAAACTTAACCCCATCTCTTGGTTATTCTATTTCCTTGCAGGTTAGTGGTTTCGACTTTCCAAACCCTCGAGCAGACTTCCATTAGTGGTTCCTTACCACAGTCTTCACGGCCTCGGCTAACTACTCTCTTCCTTGTTGCACAGGTACCTTGCCCTTCAAAGGGATACCGTAACCTAGGGTTCTGGTCTTCCGTCCATTTCTTGTTTAAAATATTTCATATTTACGACAATGTATACATAGTTAATGAGGGTTTATACCCGACATAGGGTTTCATAACTTATTGCAATGATTTATTAGTCGAAGGGTAGTCCCTTAGGGTTTATACCTGAGGTTTATTTTATTTTTTAAAACAGACATGGGTTTTGATTAGCTCTGTTGAGCTCTCTGTTATGTTTCTAATTTAGCTCAACTTTCACTTTACATTTCGAGACTGTGCCCTAGCTTGTAATGGTATATTTTTAATAAGTTATATTTCTGAAGAGAACTCTCTCTTTTTCTAAAGTTTAACAATTCATATCGACACATTCAGGGTTGGAAAATCCCTCGTTTCGCTTCATTTTGCATGTAATTTGTTTGATTCTACAATCTTTAGTTTGAGAAATGCGTCTTCCACTGTTGTATGATGTTAAATAGAATGAATCTACAGAAATGTCACATGATTTTTTGTTTCCTGTTATTTATTTCTGGTAAAGAGAATTTTCACGCTGAGTTTGCGGGTTAATGGTACCTTACCATTGTTCTTTCGATTATTCATTCCACAGAGTTTCTTTCTTAATTTTCTTTTCTGTAATATATGGTTAGCTTCATGCTACGGTGACCAGACCACTGCAAAGAATGTCCGTGTATTACGAATACTTACTAAGTTGAACAGTCGGTCTTGGGTAAGGTTTCACCTCAACCCGGGACTGCAAGTTCTAGTCTTTTTGTTTCAGGGGTTAATTAAGTTACATATAACAATGTTAATAATTTCTAGTATTATGCTCCGTATATCATAAGACATTTGTATACACACAATTTTACTACCTATTCTTCATCTCTTCTTAGATGTACATGTAAAAATTTGTATCTACGGTTTATTGCGCTAGCTGTTAAAAGAATAGCTTTGCTGTAGTTTTTATTACTGTTTTATGTATACATGCAGTCTAAGTATTTAACTGGGTTCTTTTATGGTTTTCTTCTTTCCCTTTTGCATAAAGAAAATCTTCTACTGTTTATCAGTGTTTCAGTAACAAACCACTTCCACTGTAATTTAATGAAATTCCTACCACAGTTAACCCTTTCATATTAATACATAAAAGATCATATGAAACTCAGTCTTTATACTTATCTGGATTACTCTTTTAAAGTTGTGGTCCTCCCAACCATCAAGGGAGGCTATTACGTCCTCCACTTGCCCCTAGCTCCAGAATCTGGATGGTGTCTTGGGTTAACAGTGGATTTGTTTCACTTTCTGCTATGACCTCTGGATGGCCAATCCAGTCAAACTCAGAAAGTCTGGTTTTACAAGGTATGCTGTGAGTTATTTTCAACTGATCATAACCAGCTCTAGAAAATACTCCCCTTTACCATTAGCACATAACCCCTACTCCTCCTCTGGGATTCAGCTAGTAACTGTCTTTCCAACTGTCCCTAACCACCTCCTATTCTTGAAAACATTTTTACCATCAGCTTTAAAAAGATTTTCCTTTCATTAATTAATTACTTCTAATTAATAAATCATAAAATTAAATAACTTGTTTAATCAACAATGATTATTTGAGTTTTTTTTTTCCAGATAAAGATAAGCAAATTGTCTTTTAACTAGTTAACACTAGTTAAATTTAATGAGGCTGTCACATCTTCTAAAGTAGACAATCTTGAATTCACCAACCATTTTCTAAGCCATACCTTTGAAATCTGCGATCTCACTATTGGGCTTGCTAATAAAACTATCAATCCTTGGATGCTTCAAATCACCATCCAAGTCCACATAATTTTCCATTTTGGGATAAAAGCGCCACCAATGACATTGATTTTGACCAAAGCTCGATAGATTAGAGGCACAATCCAATCCATCAAATTGATTAAAAAAACATTACCCCATGATTAATATACACGAATTAAATATTTCCTTCCACTCTACTTGAACATCCATCACAACTTTGTGTGGTTCCTTATTATTATTATAAAATAAATTATAAATTATAAATTATAAATATAATGATTTAAATATAAAATAATAAATTATTAGTTTAATATTATTATAGATTTAATTTTTTAAACCCAATAAAACTTAATTTGATATTAACTTAAAAACTAATAAAAAATTAATATATCTTTAAAAATCAAAATATCTCAAAAGTTAGAGATTAGAATATTTTTTTTTTCATTTAGGATGAGATTTAGAAAACTTTAAACGACAACAAATCTTATAATTAAATAATTTTTAAAATAAAAAATTAAATAATTTTCTCATAATAATTTTCACATATTTTTAAAAAATCATAAATAAAATAAAATATTATTAAAAATATCTTTATCATTTAATTTAAAAATATAAATAAAATATATTATTATTAAAAATATATTTATTATTCAATTTTAAAATATGTTATATTATTTATTAAGAGTTGTGTATATGAAACACTATTTCATGTGATTTGCAATTTCTACAATGTTAAAATTATTTATTTATTTATTTTAAATGTAAAAAATATAATAAGCTTCACAATAATTACATTACAAAACAAAATTATAAAATATATGAAAATGATGCAATATTATAGCTTTTTTTTTATTATTTTCATAAATCAATGATACAATATTATAATAACTATTTTTTTAATTATTATAAATTAAATATATAAAAATATAAAATTTCATAACTTTAAAATTCCAATCAAATAAAAAAAATCAAATTAATAAATTTTTTTTACCAATTCAATCAAATTATTAATAGCGTGCATTTAATTATACCATTCATTATGTATTTTAATATTTATTTATTTTTAATTAAAAATAAATTTATAATGTTATTCATCTATTTTGTCTTAATGTTTAAGATGGTAATTTGCAACTACAACATTATCTGGATGTTGACAAAACTTGACCACCTAAAATATTTTGTTGGTAGTTTTTAAGGTGGTAAAATTTCACTCATTTCAAACACATATCTTGTTGGTAGTTTTTAAAGTGGTAAAATTTCACTCATATCAAATGCTTTTTGGGTTTTGGGTTATTTGTGAATAACTAATCAAAAGTAGTTTTAGGTTATAAGTGGAGGAATCCATATTTTAATAAATGAAATTAGTAACAAAATTGTTTATATCTGCAAAAAAATGCATAATTACAATTAACAAAATATCTCAATTTACAATAAGTAAAACTTATTTTAAACTAATTCCAAGAACTAGCTACTTTGTAGCACTTCTTAATGTATTTCAAAAATTAACTTACAATATATTTATGTTAAATTGTCATTACTAGAAACACAAATTATTTTTAAAATAATAATAATGATTAATCAAGACTTTTTATTATTAAAATTTATAAAATAATAGAATACCATATTTTGTAATTGACATATATTTTTTTATTATTAAAATTTATAAAATAGTAGAATACCATATTTTGTAATTGACATATTTTGAAGAGAGTGATTGAAAACTATTTTATATAATTTAATTTCAATAAACTAACACATTCTTTTTTTCCTTATTAAAATTTATAAAATAGTAGAATACCATATTTTGTCATTGACATATTTTGAAGAGGGTGATTGAAAAATATGTTATATAATTTAATTTCAATAAACCAACACATATTCTTTTTTTCCAAGTAAAAAACCAACTTATAAAATTAATATAATAATTATTTAACAAAGTTAATATATCAAAAAAAATAAAAAATAAAAATATTTATAAAGAAAATATATTTACATGGTGAAAATAAATTAAATAGTTTTTATTTATTTATTAATGAATAAAAAAATTATTGCAATTAAAAAACTATTAAAGTTATGGGTCAGCTAAAAATTGGTAAGCAGAGAGCCACTTGACACTAATCTAATTTTTAAAATTTAATAGGTTAAGCATATTCTCTTAGAAATCAATCTAGGTAGATAATTAAAAATAAAAATAAAAATAAATCAAAGAGATCCTCATCCACCTTAAGTTGAAATAAGAAGACTCCATGGTTTCATAAAGTAACAAATTTACTACACAAAACCCCTCTTTCCCAAAATATATATTAAACATTCAAAATTCAACATTTAACATAGGATTGTAAGTTCGATATGGTGATGGAAATTATAACTTTTTTTAGCCCTTTTTTCTTAAACCATTGTTGAAATAGAAAATTATCCAAATAAGTTCCATCAAGTATAAATCAACTTTCTAATTTTCAACATACATTGCAATATGTTAATTTGGGAATTCTATCGAAACAATGATAGTCTCATATTCATTGTGATATCATGTGAAACAAGGATTGCAAACAATGGTAGTCCCTGTTGATTTGAGAGCACATTTGCATATTTATGGAAATCAAGGCATTTGCAAAATGTGCATAGTAGATAATTGTAGTATATATACATAGCCAAGTAGAATGATGCCTTGTGACCAAATACATTGAACTAACTTATAATACAAAAATCACATCGAGAATTTAAAGAAACATATCATTGAATTTCTGAAAGAAGTAAATAAGCATGGTGGCTCTAAATGTTTTTGAGAGTCCCAAAACAATCATATGTACTATAGACTACAATCAAATCGCAGATTCACAACTTATCATTCCCATAATAATTTTAGCTTAGACACACTATATTTCAATGTCCAAGAGACACTTCAAATCATTGATCCAACGCAAGAACAACTCGAAATCAACTGAAGAAGCACTCCAAATCAACAAGCCAAATTAGCCCGATAAGCACTCAAGGATCAACACTCTCAAGTTTCTACTACACCTTCAATGTAGAAATTATATAACTTATGTGTTATATGTCCAAGATTCTCCTCATCTCACACTATTTTAACTTCATGCAAAAAACATAATCTATTCCACCATTGATCATTTTCGGAAATTAAATCAAGATTGCAATGCACACATGAAACAATAAAAATTCACACACATTAACACAGTTGTTTAATGGGAAAGCCTGAAGCTAAAAAACCCAACTATCTGTATATAATATATGTCATAGAGATCATGTAACAATCCTCATACAAAGCTGATCATATCAAGCTCTCAATACAATAAAATCACTACACACTAATCAGGCCCGATCTTGCAAATCCATGCACCAGTCTTTGCCACCTGCTAGCCTGCCTCTACTGCACAATCCCTGCTGAAGAATGGATTTGAATGAACTCGAATTTCTCTAGAATTTCTCACGCAATCCTCATTGGCATCTCCACTGAGTGTTGGATGCAATCAATGCATCACTATAGTCACAACTAATAGTCACACTTGCTCTTTCACCTATCTCTCCACTGGTCTCCACTGAAACTACCATGCACTGTAGTTAACTGATGTATTGTTCAGTTGATTAATGAGTTATTATTTGGTGAATTAATTAACTAATTAATTCACACCTCTCTCACTAGTGTCTCAACAGTTAGACTAGATACAACTAGCTCAACTGAGTCTAACTGAGTTAAACTAAATACAACTCCACCAACTACTTCTCCAACTCCACCAAACTCTGTCACATGAGTTCTAACTGAAGTCTCCATGCATTAGCTTCAGTAAACCCTCAGGAATAGCGTAATTCCTTTTGTCAGCTGTTGTGCCACATCTGTGCACTTAACTGAAGTGCTCCAAGAGAATAAGATAATGTTTATAGTCCAAATATTATTAAGAGCTAATAATATTCGACATATCTATTTTTTAGACTGGCAATCTAAAAATAGATTCCGCCCAATATGTCTAAAAATAGAAGTCCATCTATTTTTCCGACTTGACCAACCATCCACAAATAGCATCCTGCAACTCATAGAACATGATCCATATGTCTAAAAATAGACATAGTCTAAAAAATAGACTTTGCGCCAAAAATAGCCTGCGGGCCCACTTAGTGAAGGCGACTTCTTTCCACTAAGCTCATCATCTTGTTGCAATCTCAACACTCCCTCTCAACAAGATAAGGATTATCTCTGCCACCCCGATCCTCGTCTTCATGGTATTCGAATTTTCTCCTGGTGAGCGCCTTCGTCAGAATATCTGCATCCTGATCCTCCGTAGGAATGTAAGAAAGCAACATGATCTTCCGCTACACACAATCTCTGATATGATGGTACCGAATGTCAATATGTTTAGATCTATCATGAAATACCAGATTAACCGAGAGTTTAGTGCAACTATGATTATCACAATATATCACAGTAGGATCTAAGTGAGAACCGAACAAACCAACCAGGATCTTCCTCATCCATGTAGCCTCGCATGCAGCCAAACTTGCTGCCATGTACTCAGCCTCCGCTAAATTGAGTGCCACGGATCTTTGTTTCTTGCTGTACCAAGAAACTGTTGTAGATCCGATATTGAAAATCCCTCCAGATGCTATCTTCCTATTTGTTGGGCTTCTTGCCCAATCTACATCCGTGAAGCCATGCAACTTCACCTCATCCGACTATCTGTACCACAATCCATATCAAGATGCCCCTGAGATACCTCAAGACATGCTTGCCTGCCTTCCAAAAGAGCTTGGTAGGCTTAACCATAGCTTATGAAAGCTAGTTCATAGCATAGCATATGTCCGGTCGTGTATTGACTAAATACATGAGCGAACCAACCAACTGTCGATAAATAATGGAATCCACTACCTCTGCCGATGTATCATCCTCTTTCCTCCAACCACCAAGAAGAGGAGTGTTGATAGGCTTGCAGCCTTGCATGTGAAACTTCTCCAGTATCTCCCGGGCATACTTGCCTTGAGACACAAATAGTCCACCCTTCTGTTGCCAAATTTCCAATCCCGGGAAATAATGAAGGAGGCCCAAGTCCTTCATCTCAAACTCCTTTGCAAGATCTGCCTTGCATGAGTGTATCAACAGTTCATCACCTGTTAGTATTAAATAATCTACATAAAGCACAATGATCAAAATCTTACCCTCCACCACAATCTGGTATAGGTTAGGATCTGCCTCACTCTTGGCGAAACCAAGTCTAGTGAAATAATTTTCTATCCGTGTGTACCAAGCATGAGGTGCTTGTTTCAGCCCATACAACGCTCTTTTGAGCCTGCAAACATGCGACTCGTTGCTGAAGATTTCGAATCCTTCAGGCTACTCAATGTAAACCTCCTCCTCAATGATTCCGTTGAGGAACGCAGTCTTCACATCCATCTGATGAATGTGCCAACCCATCTGCGCTGAGAGAGCAAGGATGGTCCGTATGGAAGAATACCTTGCGACAGGTGCAAAGGTTTCTTCATAGTCAATCCCCTATATTTGTGAGAAGCCCCGGCAACAAATCTTGCCTTATACTTCTCGACGCTCCCGTCAGCAACTTGCTTCACTTTGTAGATCCCTCTTGAACCTACCACTGATTTCCCTTCCGGCCTTGGGACAATCTCCCATGCACTGTTTCTGACAATCGAATCATACTCTTCCACCATGGCATCTACCAATGCGGGATCCTCCACAACTTCCTCGAAAAAGGATGGCTCCGTCACGATACACTTGCTCATCAGAGCCATGTATCCAGTAAATCAGTCAGGTGACTGTCTCTTTTTGCGCTGTGATGTAGGAGCTCCTACATTCTGTGCTACATCAAGATTCAGTCGCTTAGCTTCTGTAGTGCGCTTCCGCCCTCTGATGTTTGGCGCTGCATGAGTGGTTTTTTCCACTCCATGAACCTCCTCTTATGGCTGATCCACATCTTGAGGCTCATCTTTAGGAACAAGTAGCTCCTCATCTGCATCCAAGTGTAGCTCCCTCTCAAGTGACAACTTCATGTCTTTATCCTCATGAAATTTGATATCCCGTCGCACAACAGTCATCCGATTGTCTGGAAAATACACACGATAATTGTGGGGTGTTTTTGTGTACCCCAAAAATATCCCAACATCTGCGATCGGCTCTAGCTTCTTCCTGGCATCCTTCGTCACATGAATGTAAACAGGTGAGCCAAAAATCTTCAAATGAGAAATATGAGGCTTCTTACCAGAAAACGCCTCTTCGGGTGTACTCATGCCAAGTACTCTATGAGGACAACGGTTTTGCACATAAACTGCAGTGTTGCATGCTTCAACCCACAAGTGTATGGGAAGGCCCTGATCATGCAACATCGCCCGTGCAGCACCCACGATCGTTCTGTTATTTCTCTCCGCAACACCATTTTGTTGTGGGTTATGAGGCGCTATGAGTTCTCTCGAATTCCTTCTTTTCTACAAAAGTCTTTGAATTTTCCAGAGATGTATTCACCACCATTATCGCTCCTTAGAGCTTTCACCTGCTTCCCCGAATCTTTCTCAACCAATGCCTTGAACTCACAGAAATTTGAGTATGTCTCGCTCTTCTTCTATATGAAGAAGATCCAGCACTTACGAGAAAAGTCATCAACAAATATCACATAATACCTGTGCTTTGCTGTTGAAGCAACCGAGAAAGGTCCACACATGTCTGTGTGAATTCTCTTAAGGATCGTCGTGGTGCGACTATCCTTCTCATGAAAAGTGGTCTTCACAATTTTTCCCAAAGTACATACCTTGCACTGATCTGACTGCGCAAGTGTACCCTTGTGAAGCCCGATAGAAATCTGCTGCAAAATTTTCAAAGCGCCATGGTGAAGATGGCCCAATCTCCTGTGCCACAATTCACCCTCATCTTGGATCACCACTACTTCTGCTTTCTCTGGCATTACTGCGCAGCTATCTACCTGCAATTGACAAAGATTATTAACTCGAATCCCTATCCTCCAGGTTTGAACAGTTGTTTTACTGCACAGGAAGGCTTTTCCCTCACTAAAAACAACATCATAACCCTTGTCTTCCAACATCGCCACAGAGATCGGATTCTTCTTCAATCCTGGAACATGCATGACATCCTTCAAGATGAAAGGTCTACCAGACTCCCTCTCAAAGGAAATGGTCCCGATACCAGTTGCACTGTATCTACCATCATCGACCATCTCGATGTGCACTCCAAGATCCTTTTCATCCAGATCACTAAACAAATCTTTGTCTCCGGTCATATGGAAAGATGCACCACTGTCAAGAAACCACACCGATCCCATCACACTTGAAACCAAGCATGCGATCAAAGAAAAATCCAGCTCAAACTTGGAAAAGTCCTGCTTCTTGCCTTTCACACCGGATTGAGAAGGATTTTTCTTCCCCTTCCCCTTCCTTGATTTGGAAACCAAAGAATAATTTTATTCATCTTCAGTCTTAGATGAATATCCATCCCTAGTACCCCGCCTTATCTCCTCCTACACAAGATCCGACCAAAGTCGCTCCCATCCTAGCAGTTTCTCCCGTCCATTGACAAAGTCCTCGTAGCTATGCCAAATCTTCGGAAGCCAAAGGAGAGCCAAGCTCACCAAGTCTTCTTCATCAACAGTAACCCCCACACTTCCCAGCTCATCCTTGCAGTGGACAAACTTCGTGAGGTATTTTGGTACACTGTCGCCTTTCTCCATTTTTATTTTTCTGAGCTTGTCTTTAAGCGCCAACTTCCTCTGGTCACTTATGCTTTGGAACAAGTTTATCAAAGCCTTCCACATCAAGAATGGAGTGGATTTACCATGAAGGCTGGACACAATGTGGTCCTTCACACCTTCCAACAGAATTCTTCGACACTTTGCTACCTTCTTTTGCCATGCGTCAAGTGCGGCTGCATCGCTAGAACCAGGCTTTGGAATATCAGCATCTATGAACTCCTTCAACCCATTATCATCCAGCACCACCTCCATCATGTCCTTCCACGCAATATAATTCGAGCTGCCATCAAGGGCTTACTCCAATTGCAATCCGTTGAAAGACATTTCAATGAATGCTCAACTTCGACACCAAGAAAACACTGCAGCAAATTCGAATTCCACCAGCACAAAACTCAACCACTTCAATAATTGCAATATTCTCCAATGATCAACTGCTCCGATACCATGTAGAAATTATATAACTTATGTGTTATATGTCCAAGATTCTCCTCATCTCACACTATTTTAACTTCATGAAAAATACAGAATCTATTCCACCATTGATCATTTGCGGAAATTAAATCAAGCTTGCAATGCACACATGAAACAATAAAAAATCACACACATTAACACAGTTGTTTAACGGGAAAGCCTGAAGCTAAAAACCCCAAATATCTATATATACTATATGTCATAGAGATCATGTAACAATTCTCATACAAAGCTAATCATATCAAGCTCTTAGTACAATACAATTACTACACACTAATCAGGCCCGATCTTGCAAATCCATGCACCAATATTTGCCACTTGCTAGCCTGCCTCTACTGCGCAATCCCTGCTAAAGAATGGCTTTGAATGAACTCGAATTGCTCCAACCTTTCTCATGCAATCCTCATTGGCATCTCCACTGAGTGTTGGATGCAATCAATGCATCACTATAGTCACAACTGATAGTCACACTTGCTCTTTCACCTATCTCTCCACTAGTCTCCACTAAAACTGCCATGCACTGTAGTTAACTGATGTATTCTTCAGTTGATTAATGAGTTATTATTTAGTGAATTAATTAACTAATTAATTCACACCACTTTCATTAGTGTATCAATCAGTTAGACTAGATACAACTAGCTCAACTAAGTCTAACTGAGTTAAACTGAATACAACTCCACCAACTACTTCTCTAACTGCACCAAAATCTGTCACATGAGTTCTAACTGAAGTCCTCATGCATTAGCTCTAGTAAACCCTCGGGAATAGCATAATTCCTTCTTTCAGCTGATATGCCACATATGTGCACTTAACTAAAGTGCTCCAAGAGAATAAGATAATGTTTAGAGTCCAAATATTATTAAGAGCTAATAATATTCGACATATCTATTTTTAGACTGTGATCAAAATAGACTCCGCCCAATATGTCTAAAAATATAAGTCCATATATTTTTCCAACTTGACCAACCATCCACAAATAGCATCCTGCAACTCATAGAATATGATCGACATGTCTAAAAATAGACTTTGCGCCAAAAATAGCATGCGGGCCCACTTATTGAAGGCGACTCTTTTCACTAAGCTCATCATCTTGTTGAATCTCAACATTAAAAAATTTCATAACCCCACAAATGCTCAATGTGAAGGGTGGGAGGAAAATAGGGGTTGGGAGAGGTGACAGGGGCATCTATAAATAGGTGATCCAGGTGGCTCTAGAGACATACACAGGACAAAAAGGACTTATGAAAGCACAAAAATGAAATTGTTTAGATTGCTCTTGAACTAGGACCAGAGCGTAGATCTCGTCGTCCTAATCGCAATGGTGAAAACGATTCGTCAAACCGAGCTACTATGCTGAAATTAGAGGCAATTAAAGTTTATCGATTGACTTGGTGAATTGGTAGGTTAAAGAACGCGCAATTTCGCCCTTTTCAGCCTCCATATTCTGACCAGCTCTGACCATATTCTGGGAAAAATTGTGGGAAATTTAAAGTGTCCTCTAATGCCCAAAATCAGAATTTTTTGAAAATGGGAAATTTGTTCAATATAACAAAACAATAATTAAAAAACAAGGGTGTCAAGCCACTACCCCGCCACCCCACTGCACAGTTAAAAAATAAATTAAATATATATTTAATGTGCAAGCGGGCCATGACCCCCGCCGAACCCCATGGCCACCACAACACATTACATAACGTATATAATATATGTGGTGGGGTGGTCGGCGGTCAACCTCGCCACCCCAACCAACACATAACCAAAACTCACCATATATATAAATATATATGGCATATGATGGAGGTGGTTGGGGGCAGGTCGCCTGATGTGGGTCCGGCCACCCCAAATCAATATAATATTGTTTTTCAAAAATTTTAATGCACCATTTTGGAGAAGGGCAGGGTTTGACCACCCGACGTCCCTCCAACAAATTTGCAATTTTAACCACTAGGCCAACAACGTTACTTTTGAAAACTCTGCCCAATATTTTAATATAAACTCAAATTTTCACTATTGCGCCTAGTGCAGAGGCAACCAAGTGTAGGCATGATTTTCGAGGCAGAGGTAGAGGAGGCAGAATGATGGCACGCAGTTTGAGGTAGAATATTACTTGATTCCCATGAAGATTCCTTTGAAGGTAAAATTTTCTTGTGTCAGAATGTATCAAACTTTATATGCATTTTAACTAGAATTTCACAGGGAGCACGATAGTGTGCCCAAATTTTCCATTTGAGCATCGATTTTTCAGATTTCCTGTGGACGAGAATATTCTTAATTAGTGAAAACATGAAGTTGGGAAAAACGTTTTGCTCTTTTTTGACATTGAAAATTGTAATTTTCTATGTTTTTTCAAATTCAACTCAAATAAACAATATCATCATAATCTACGATTTCACTACTGCAATGACTATTTTTCGGTAACTTTCAGATTAAATCACTATTTTTTGAAATGGACGAAGACAAACAAACAATGATGTTTCAATACATTTTATGAGCCCTAGATTTTCTTTTCAATGTGATCGTCAATAAGAAAAATGAGAATACCCTTTTGAAGAAGACAGGGAGAGGAATTCAAATATGTTTTTCCTGATTTTTTTGGTGTTGTCATTTTAAAGTTATTGAATTTTCATTCACTACAATTTTCAGAACAATGAAATTCCACAGTGACACAGTTTAGTATAAAATTAATAACAAATTGAAATTTTTAATGAAACTCCACAAATATTACATAATTAGAAACTAGATTCAGAAATGAATCTAATGGTACCAAGTCCGAAAGATAAAATTATGTTTTTGTACGTGTTTCATCCCTCCAAAGCTACAGATTCCTAAAAACTGTAGAATTTTTTGGGTTTTTGTTGACCAGAAACTCTCGAGCGAGACATTTAATAAACTCTCCGGTGAGAAATGTTAAACTCTCGACTGAGAGTTTAAACCACCATGGGTTAAATTTAATCGTGCGGGTAAAATCTCGCCTGAAAGTTGTACAAACTCTCGGCCGAGAGTTTACCCAAGGAAAACTCTCGGATGACACTTATATAAATCTCTTTCGAGAGTTTATTAAACTTTAATCGAAACATTTTTTCGCCAACCGACGAAATCTTGCGAAGATTCATCGTATCGTCGCGATGTTTTGGGCGAGAGTTGTATATAAGTACTCTCATTCGAAATATTAATTCCACAATATTCCAAGGTGCGAAGGTGCAAATTTTTTTTCTGCGAAGGTGTGAATTTTTATGGGTGCAAATTTTTTTCGAAGTTTTTTTGGGTGCGAAATTTTTTTAGCAAAGTTTTTTTGGGTGCGAATTTTTTTTTTTAAGTAATGTTTTTTAAACATTCAACTTTTTTTTAAAGAGCACATATTTTCAAGAAAGGGAAGTGAAAATTTTATAGGGAAAAAATTACATTTTTATTTTTTATAAGAATTTAATTACTTGATATTTTGCAAAATGTCTCTATGAAGGCATGAAGTATTTTTGCAAAATGTCTTTATGAATTTAGTTATTTATTTATTTTTCTCTCTTATTGAAGGCATGAAGTACTTATTCTGAAGTCTTTATGTTTTTTTTGGGTATTTGGTCCAAATAGAATTGGATTTTAGGTTTCCAATTGTGTGAACATAGGAAGCAAAAGGAATTGCCAATCAAGGCACGATCGAAATAGAACTGATTCAACGGAAAAGAATGAGAGATGACAAAAAAAAAGGTGAGAGGAAAGGGAAAGATTAAGCCATGAAATAAATGTGGAGGTAGAGCATCATGAAAGAGGTCTAGAGGTGCATGACAATGACAAGGAAATGTGAAATGTTGAGGAACTTGTAAATGAGAATATTGAAAACAAAAATTTCGAAGAGAATGTTGAGGAACTTGTCAACAAGAATATTGAAAATACAAATGTCCAAGAGAATATTGATATCGATCTCACTGGTGAGTCAATAGTTTCTTCAATTTGAATTTTGTATTTCTTTTTTAAAACATTGTAGTTCAAGATAGTTTAATATATATATATATATATATATATATATATATATATATATATATATAGAACTTCCAATTAATTTAGTGAAATACAAGGTGTGGTAGTATCTTTTTGTGGTTCTGTTGTTTTCCCTGCATAAAAAACAATATTAATATTGTTTTTTATGCAGGGAAAACAATAGAACCACAAAAAGATACTACCACACCTCTCATTTCACTGCAATTAATTGGAAGTTCCAAGAACATTGTATACGACTACGACTTTCTAGATAATATGGATCCAACTAAAATTGAAGAATTGGGACCACCAATGCCTGAAAGGACAGTTCGAGATAAAATAAATTAGGGGTTGAAACATCTTTTTGAAGGTAAATATAATATAGCACAAGCTCAAATGTTGCATATATTTTTAAAGCACAAATATCTCAGAAATTTTGTGGAATTATTGGGCATTAAAAGTGAGAAAGAGGTTTTAGTAAATCAAATGGTATCAAAAAATGTGATGTTGGCGCTTTCCACACTAACCAAAAAGCGATCTCAAGTTGAAAAGAATGCTGGTAGAGCACTTTTAACAGGTGTACTCGCAAAAAAATTGCATCAAGTCGGTTGATGTCAGCGACTTTAAAATTGTTTAAAACATCAAGAAAATTTTATAGAGGCATACAAAATTTAGAATTCAATTAGATGAGAATGATTAACTTGCATGTTGGGCTAATATCTGCAAGCATCCATATCATGATAGACTTCCTGATGGTGTGAGGGATAAAGTAAAAGAATTTTGGAATTTGAATATTGTGTGTCGCCAAATGAAAAGGACATTGTGCGACGTCTTATATCTAAGGGATTTTATGAAACTCATGCCAAACATATAACACGGGTCAGTCAAGTAGAATTATTCCAGAACTTTATGGAGAGTAATACTGATGTGAAGGTTTCTCTTAGCACATTTGTGAAGATTAAACCATGGTATGTCAAGCCTATCACTATTCGAGACACATGTTGTTGTCGATACCATGTAGAATTACAATTATTTTATGAGACATTTGTAAATTTTGGCATAAAATATTGGTCAAATGACCCCCCTTCTTCAAGTGTTCGTGAATTTTTATCGAAGATATTATGTGCACGAGAGAATAATACATTATTTTATAAAAAAGAATGTGTTAGTGGAAGAAAATGCCCAGAATGTTCTCATTTGGCACTCTACGATGCAAAGTATCCCATTGATCCTAATGATCCCAGATTGTCAAATCTCAGTCTAGATTGGAAGCGATATGAAATTTTTTCTTACACTCCTGTTGCAAATTGAAGCGCAACATAAAAAAAGATCACTTTACTTGACGACGACATTTGAGTGACATCTTTTATGGAGAAGTTCAGGGTGCAAATATACAAATATATTAAGCACTGTCATATAGCACAATGGCAAGATTTACAATTCAAGCAATCACGTGATGTGTTCCCAAAAGGCACAATATTATCAGTGGTTTATTTCGCTGAGAATTACATGTTTAGTCCACAAAAGGAGATACAAAGTGAGTATTATCATTCAGACCAAGTATCTATATTTGTGCATATTTTGTATAGACATGCAGATCTTGATATCGATGGTTTTGATAGCGATGAAAATAATTGTGAGATGATTAAGGAGTACCATTTTAACATCAATGATGATCGAACACATGATACATGTTTTGTTCAGCATTGTTTTAATGTTATTTATAATGAATTTTTGAAACGAAGGGTCACTTTTAAAGAACATTGGGTATGGTCTTATGGTTATGCTGGTCAATTTAAATCAGCAAGATCATTCTTTTGGTTGTCTCGTCTTCATAAGATAACCAACATTCGTCATACATTGAATTTCTTTGAGATAGGGCATGGAAAAGGAGAGCACGATGGTTTTGGGGCATGCGTAAAATGTGCACTTAGGAGGCATCAATTGAATCACTCAGCTTCCCAACTTGCAAATTCTTTAGATGTTGTTAAATATTGGTGCAAAGACAATTTAAGTCATGTATCGAACCCAAGGATGGTTGATGTGCATAGGTAAGCGTACACATTTAACTAACAATATATTATACATGTATAGAGATATATGTGTATATATGTGTGTGTGTTTTGTTATAAAAAAAATATTAAATATTTTTCAAAATTTGACTCATACATGTGTGTTTTTTTCTCAAGCAGGTACTTTTGGAATATTGCAATGGGTGATGTTGATCGATAGTTTCCATTTAATTGCCTTGCAATCCCTCAAACAAGAAGTTTACACTCAATCATGAGTAATAACATGACAAATATACATTGCATTGAGAAACGAAAGTGCTCTTGCTTTTTTTCTGCATGTATTGATCAGACAGAGTCCATCGATGATTGTGAAAACCAAATTAAGAAATTTGTTAAACCATGGAAACACGAAGAATTGACACCATTGCCCCCATTTGGAAATGTGACTAACAAGGAAATGGACAATGAAGTGGTTGTGATTAACAATGATTATGATCGTGTTTATGATATGGTTAGAGAAGGTGATGTATTCGTTGTCATTGCACTATAAAATAATCAAGAACAAGTGCATTATTATTTATTACGATGCACTATGTCTAAATCCACGTTGTTGCAAGAGTATAATGATCTGTCAAATTATACATACCCAATTGGTTCAATGGTGTTAATGGGACATTTCTTTGAGGAAGTAAAGAAATGTAAAGATCATATTATTTTTCAAGATTACCAGCTAGAGGTTATTTATGCCCAATATAGTCACTTGGTCATAGCAACTCAGTTGCAGTTGAATCAAGTGAAGAGTAGAAAGAAATGATGACAAGGGAGGTTATCGATAGATGATCATAATGCCATTCTGGAAAATTTTCCACTAGCACATTTCATATGAGTGGAACACATTGTTCAATATGAACAATGAAATTTGATTCTAAAGTTAGAACATATAATTACAACAATGTATTGGACTTTATATAGTTTAAGACTATATTTTGGATTGCTTTCAAATAAATGGACATGTGGATGGTTAGATGTGTGTTGGTACGAACAATATATTATGATCTACTGGATAAGGGTGCTTTGCTAGATAATTAAGTTTTGGTGATTCAATATGTCCATAATGTTTACTCCTAGATGATCTTAACTCGCCCCTTTTTTTTCATGGATATGATGGTGATGAATGAATATTTAATTACATATATATTGTTGTATTGTTAGTTTAGTTTTGATATCAAATGTCATCATATTTTCATCTCTTCATTAGTTTAGATTAGTTTAGATTTGATGTGGCTAATCTCTTCATTATTGTCTCTTCTCATGATGAAGGTCTCCTAATTTTATTTTCCATATCCTTGTAGTAAGGAAAATCTGTTTTTGAATGTGCATTGACGCTAGACAGTCTTACTGCAAAGAATGAAAATGATAATGCTAGAAAAATGAGATACTAGCATAAATCTATTCTTTAATGTGCATTGATGTTGGACAGTCTATTCATAGAGTGAAATTGATTGTTAGTTGCAATAAAATATTGACATGGAGTTAACATTGACCCCTCCACTGAAATTAATGATTGCCATCATTTACTTCTCTGTCTTATGCCATCACCTTAAGTAGTTATAAATATTTTCTGAAAAGGTTTTACACTACAAAGCACGTGCCTTTGTAGCATTGAAGTGTAGGGGATCTATTGCATATAGTAATTTTCATATGAGTTATGTGTTTCTATAAAATGTTCAACTAGTTGCCCACATGGCTCAACTCAAGATGTTTGACTTCACAAAATTGGTTGAGAAACAAAAATTTGTGATTTGAAACAATGGTGAGTGGAAGGCCAAAGTGTATCCATACATGTGAAAATCATAAATCTGTTTTTGAATGTGCATTGATGCTTGACAGTCTTACTGCAAACAATGAAATTGATGATGCTAGAAAAATGAGATCCTAGCATAAAGGTGTAATTATGGCATGATTGAATGACCAATTAATTTTATGACGAAGTCCATGGAGATAAAATCATATGGTTGATAGGAAGCTAGTATTGGCTGATACAAACCTAATTTCTTGTTATTAGGCTTTTTTGTGCTACAAATGGAACCCTCACGAATCAAGGATTCAATATTCTTCCATACTGATGGTTAATAAAAATTGTGTTGGAGATATTGAAGTTCCTTATTGACACCAAAATGCTGCTTGTAAGAGGGAGAATGAGCCTCTTTCAAAAGAAACTCATGTCTTTTGCTTTGTGGACACACAGTTAATAAATTTTCTAAAGAAAACTGTCCTTGAGAATGTAATCCAAAAATGGAACTTGGTTCATAGTTGTATGAGGTTCACTTTTGAATTTTACTAAAAGATCTTTTTGCAAGGGTAGTAACATCATTGGTCTATTGATCATGTGTTCTCTGAGAGCAGGGCTCTTGCTGAATGTTTGGTTATAATTCCACAGGTAAGAAGCTCGAGATGAATGCTAGATTTTCCCTAGCATTGTCAAGTGTAGGATTGAAGGTAGTTTACCTTTCTTGCAGCCTTGAGTCATTAGCATAGGATCAAATGTGCTCTTGTTGAGCTTGAATAGTAATCTACACCTTTATGGGATTTCTTGGAGTCTAGCATGCCTCCTCTTTGATGGGGGTTTTCATTTGTGGGGTTTTTGACAAATCTATGTTCCTACATGCAAATGTTTTTGTGACGCTACTATTTTTAATTCTTTAATGAATGCTAAAGAATCAAAAAATCAATTTCAGTGATAATACAAAGTGGTACAATCAATATAAGTGCATACATTCCACATTTAAAATTTAACTGTGTCCGTATTAATAATTAGTAATAAAAAAATTGGCTAAGTGACATATCGTATTGGTAAGGCAGGCTGAGTGATTACATATCATATTGGTAAGGCTAAGTGACATAAAACTCAGAAGAAAAAAACTGCTATGAAAGAAATATATTCTAAAGTTAAGTCTAATTCTACTAAAATGTTAGATAGACGACAAACACTATTAGATGGAAATATTGCAAATGCCAAAGCTCTGGAACATCCTCTTCCTAAAGAGAGTTCTAGTCTATCTTCAGTGTCTTCTAAGCATCAACATATAATCTTCTGGGGATATTGGGGTGATCAGTAAAACCTCTCATAGGAGACCTATGCAATGATCTGTCGAACATGTGAGGAATCCTGTGCCCACATCTCACTTAAAAGAGCACTTGTGTATTTGTAAAATCGCTGATAGATTTGACGTAAAGGGTTTAAGTGTAGATGAACGTCCGAGAAGGATTGCAGAACAAAAGAAAGGGTTTGTTAGATTGACATGTTTCTAGCAGATAAGACTAGTTGTTGCAAATATGAGGATCTACCCCGCGTAAACTTTTTTTTAACATGGGGCTATTATTGTTGTGTATTTGAAAATCTAATCGCTAGTATTTTCTAGTCGGCAACCCACTCACCCAAGATAATTTTTGATCATTTCTATCGAGTGTGTATATAAGTAGCTATGTATTGTATATAAGCTTGATATACCTTAGAAAATGCACTAATAAATTTGGCTAGAGAATAACTTGCATAAATGTGGTTAGAAAAAACTTTCATTTAGATTTATTCAAAATAATGCTTATTATGGTTAATACTGCAGTTGAGATTATCTAGAAAAGGTATAGCAATAATTCAGAAAGACCCTTCAGTAGCAGATTAATTATATTTTCATGAAAATAACACAGGGATCTGATCGTTTAGATAATGATGCAAGGGAAAGTTAGATAAGAAGGATCCTATTTTGAACATGGCATGCATTCTACAATGTACAATCCAAATTTGTAAATGGCCTCATATGGTCTCAATATCCTTCCTGTAAAAAAATAGAAGATGTATAGGGTGTGTTTCCCTTATTGGATTCCTCCCCATAAGAGCTTCCAAATCCCCGGCGTAAGCTTTCGCTTGCCATAGATATGCATGTTAAATTTCAAGGGGAGATAAGGAGTTTTTTGCTGCACTCATAAAACTCAACTTTAAACCTAGGTAGCTTAAAAATTGAAAGCTTCAATCTTAATTTGAGCCACATTAATCTACAAACACATACTGTTGGAAATTATGAACAGTGAAAATAATTAAACAAAACCATTTAAGAATGCATCTATATTCTATTTCACACTCTAAAGAAGAAAATTACAATGTATAATCTCAAATAAAAAGTCCAAAACTTACCAACGAACACAAAGGTGCACCCTACATCTTCTTTACATAATATGAAGAAGAAGTGATGTTCACATATATGAAGTGCACAAGGTGACTTAGTCAAACCCTAATTGTTATCCACTTAACGAAAACTCCCTCTTATTTCGATGGAAGTACAAAATATATTGCACCCAGATTAGAGGATAGTTGTGGCATTCATGTATGCGTAATCCTCCTTTGGGTTTGTTCCCTTACCAACTCCCCATGCTAGTGCCCTAGTTGTCATAGTGATCCGTGCCCTACTCTAATGATATTAAGAGCATGTAAAACTCTCTACGAATAGAACTGGAAGAGCTTGGTGCATTAAGTTAAGGCATTCTTGCACCCTCATTCATTCTCTCTGACATAACTCCAACATTGCTCTCAAGAACACTAGGGCTGCACCATCCTCTAATCTATTTCACCCTCACTCATTCTCTTGTACATATCTCCAATGTTGCTCTCAAGAACATTAGTGCTGCACCATCCTCTGATATATTACTCCCTCGTGCTTTATGTACAAGAATTATGTTTTCTTCTACTGTAACTGCTATGTCATCAAGGACCTGATGTTACACTCCCTCTTAGTGAGGAAACTATTTTCAAATTTCCACTAGTTTGAGTCTCTCAGTCAATTTCTTGAACTTCTCCCCAGCTAGGGCTTTTTTTGAAACGTCCATAACTTTGAATTTGAATGAACATGCTCTAGTATCACTACACTCTTCAGAACTATGTTCCCAAGGAAATTCTATTGGATATCTATGTTCTTGGAGCAGTTAGTGAAATGATGGATTCTTAGAGAGTTTGATATAACTCCAATTTTCACAGTGTACCACTGTAGGCTCCAATATCTAATAGGGAAACTCTACAATTAACTTTTTATTTAAACTCAATCCCTGAGGGAATGATGCTAGATATTTGTGCTTGGAATGGTTAGTGTAACATTGGAATCTCAGAGAGTCTGATACCACTCTAATTGTCACAACATACCACAATAGGCTCCAACATCTAATTGATAAAATCTTCAATTAACTTGAAAATACAGATGGATTCACAACTAGCATGGTTGATTGTGATGGATTTTTCCTTTGTCAAACTAAGTTTTGTTGTTTCTTGCTTCTTGTTGAACCAGGATATCAGACTTGAATCCAAACTAAAACAAGGCCCTTAAGAACTCTTCTTGTCACCTGCATGTCTAGCATAGGTAGAATCCAGAAAACCACGCAACATCAATTCTTCATCTCCAGCATATGTCAAACCATAGTGTACTATTCTCTTCAAGTATTGCAGCACATGTTTTGCAGTAACCTAGTGAATTGACTATGGCTCAAAGTTTTTACTGAAAATTAAAAATTAGTTTTAGCATTCACTAGGTACATAAAGGAACCTCTCAATTGTCTATAAATTGGTGGATCTACCAAATTTGAAATTTAATCTGCTAATAAGTTCATATTTGATATCATAGGAGTACCCATGGGCTTACAATCCGTCCTCTGAAATCTCATATAAATCTTGATTTCATACTTACGCTGTCTAAGGAAGGCCTTCTCTCAAGTCTAGGCTCAAGAAATAATGCATAAAGTTGATGTCCTTCATATTTAATTGAGGTGCTAGCTATGTTTGGCACAATGCTATGAGCTTCTCATAACTACCTGTACGTATAAAATCATCTACATATGGGACTAAAATGAATGGATCATATCTATCAAATAAACAAAGATTGGGATCTGCAACAGTTTTAATTGAGCCCAAATATAACATTTAGTCATCAATCCTTGAGTACCAGGCACGTGGTGCTTTCTTGGGCTTTTCAAAGGCCTTCGGGCTTCTTCAGTCTGCATACATGGGTCTCTCAACCATGCACCTTAAAGCCTCTTTGATGATTGATGTATACCCCCTTCTCAATTAGTGCATTCACATACACCATATTTACATCCATATTAAATAAAATTCCAATTAAAGATATAGTGCACCTAATGGAAGTATACTTAGTAATTGGATCAAAAGTCTGTTTTGTAAGAAGAGGCTCCATATAATTCCAAGATTCATTAAAGCCTGTTGAGATTATTTTCCTAGTCTACTTTCACTGCAATGGCAAGAATAAATATCTTTTGTTCCATTGGAATTTCCCCCAGTAGATATTGAAGCATTGGACGTTTCACCCCGTTGATCCTCACTCTCCCCTTCTGTTCCATTTGGAAATCATTAGGGGAATTTTGAGGTCTAAAATGGGCCTCCTAAGAAAAATGTACAACTAAAATAAACTTTATAAGAACCAGTAGGATTCAAGATGACGATGTCAACCATGGGGGATGATTCACCATTTTTGGAGTAAAAAAGTACAAAAATTAAAAAATAATAAAATAATAAAACTACTTTTTCAACTTGTATTTTCAACTTATCTCCCTAAGGGTTTACTCAAATTTCAAGCGTTAATACTCATTGGATGCATAATTTAATTCCTCATCCAAGGAGTACCCATGTTGCATACTTTTGATGAACCCTACTACATGAAAAATGAGAAATACATAAAAATGTGATTGTAATCACGTGTTTCAGGTATTTCCCATTTTTTGTGTAGCAAAGTACATCAAAATTATGCAACATGGGTACTCCTTGGATGAGGAATTAAATTTTTAATCCAACGAGTATTCCCACTTGAAATTTGAGTAAAACCTTATGGAAATAAGTTCAAAACACGAATTGAAAAAGTAGTTTTTTTCTTTTTTCCCTTGAAAATTTGATGATGTAATCAAATCTTATTTTACTGTTTCCACTATTATTTTATAATTTCCTTAGGAGGCCCACTTTAGACCTAAAAATTCCCCTAATGGCCCTACTCTTTAAAATGGAATTATCAAAATCTGGCCCATACTCTGAATGAGTAAAAGCATTGTCCAATTCGGAAAAATCTCCAGATTTAGCAGCCATGAACATGAGTTTCTCCACAGAAGCACCAATCTCTGCAAAACGCATGCAGCGGACCCATGAAGCTGGCTCATCCTTGGGTTGTCCCACCCTTACAAAAAGTGTTTGTAGCTATTGAAACTCTTTCACCATTGAGTATATATTTTTTCAGTTTCTCTTCATAGCTAGAATAATTATTAGGAAAAACTATAGAAAAAGAAGATATGCATGTTGCATGTCTGAAAAAGGCCCGGGAGACAACCATGCATCGTACTAGAGATTTACAATCATAGATGGTGCCAAATATCATTTGAATAACATCTTCAGGAAGGTGATCAAACAAATTTTTTTGTGTGTCTTCCATCTTCACCATACTTCTACAAGACATTCAATAGTGAGATCATCAATCAAATCTTGCAAAAAAAACCTTAAAAATATCCATTATGAATTCTTTAATTTGAACGTCAAAATACCACTTTAAAGTCTTAGGCAAAGATACACACATACCCGATGCTATACAATATATATAGGGAAAAAAAAGGTAGACTTTGAAAGCTTATAAAAGTATTGGTGCACCCTCTTGTATACTCTATTGCCACGCCCTCATCCACAGACCATCATGTTTCACATAAATCAATGTTGTACAGATATGTTAATATTGCCACATGTATGTAAGGACCTGCAGTACTACTTGTTATACCTTATACCGTACACTTGTTCAAAGAATTTCTATACCAAGGTTATGAATTTTGGATGTCCCAAAACTAATAAAGGTTTTCTATTATGAGTCAACTATTGATCACATCAGGATATGAAAGCAATTCCTATAAATTATTCCCTAACAATCTATGTAAACATTATGATTTCCATCTAACAAACCTGGTAAATTTTCTTGGAGAATGTTCCATTCCTGCTGAACTTTCTACATCCATTTACGCTTATAATTAATATGTTGTGAAAAAACGTTTAAAAACTTCAACCATACACCATAAACATGGAAAAGAACATTTATTTTGGCAAAAAACATCAAAAAAATGGATGAGAAGAGCATTCCCTTTAATAATGTATACCTGATTTGTTTCTTGGTGGTAGAAGTGATCCATAGGGTCCTTTACACTGTCAAACTGTTTGAAGTGACCTAGGTCATGACAACTACTACTGGGAAAGCTATGCAGTGAAAGTTCCTCCCTTCACTGTTCCATATGCACTGTATCTTCCTACATTTTTTGTTCCATATCAATTTTACTGAATATCAACTTAACTAAATCAAAATCAACAAATTTCCATCTTGCAATACCATCTTAATCATATTCTTTAGCATTATTGCAAACCGATGCATCATCTTCATCTCTACGAACCACAAATATTTGTTGAGGTCCAACCTGCATAACAAACACAAAAAATTAACATTTGGAAACAAAAATAAATTCATATTGTTTAGATAGCCTGTTTATAATGTGACAATGATACCAACGAAGAAATGGTAAGAGGTTACCATGGTTTAATTTAATATTATAATAGTTGGCAGAACTATAGATAGTAAGTTATAATTTAAATAGAATGGTAGGTAAGTATGTTAAAGGTTATAATAAGGGTAAGTGTAACCTTGGGAAGAGAATTGAAATTGGGAAAATACCAATTATGTATAATAAAGGATGAACTTCTTGAAGAGGAAGTTGGTTGTTGGCAAGGTGCTTGGTCTACATAGGCTTCCTAATATCTTAATATTCCAAACTCTAGTTTATATTAAAGGATCGTTTTTTAGATCATCTAGAAGGCATGGGACAATGCAAAAGCTTTAGATTTAGATTTGGAAGGCATGAGACATGGAAAGAATAAAATTTTGACTATGGAAGTGAAGTCTGTGGCTTCATCATTAATGACAATGTTTGGGATGCAATTGACATTGTGAATCATCCATTGCTTGTTCAATCTTCTATCAGTCACCTCCAAGGTGATGCATTTACAAGTAAAGCATGAAATGATAAAACAAATAACGTAATTGTATTAATTGCTCCCTTCATGAAATTATCAGACTACCTTTTTAGCATAATTTTGATTCGATAACATAAATTCTTGTGTCAACTATTGAAAGGAATAAAAAAATTGGAACTATGTCCAAAAAAAGTCCAACTTGTTGGTAGATGCTTACATCCACTATACAATTAATCAACTCACCTAAAAATGTAGACTCTCTGACCCAAAGCCTACACGATCTCCTTGGGGATTAGTTTGCATCATCTCAATATTATTTGTAGCCTGAAAAGTAGAAACCAAAGTTAATAGAAAATTTTGAGAAAAGAAATGTAATAAAAATAATAAATATGCTTAACGAAAAGTATCGATACTTGTGTCACGACTGGAACCTGAGAAGGAATAATCTCTTCAGGCAGCCCTTGATGTGTAGCACATACCTGAAAATTCAATAATGTTAAGAGCCATAGCATATAAAATTATGTTAATCTTAAATTCACTTGCAATTTAATGTAAAAATATAGATAGATAATACCTGTGAGACCACTATAACATATGAAGTTATCATGTCTTCAGGAAACCCTTCATGTGTAGCGCTAACCTAAAAATTCCATAATGTTAAGACTCATACCATATAAAATTATGTGACATAAATTTATTTTCAATCTGATGTACAAAAATATAGATAGATAGTAATGAATGTGGAACCTGTACATGATCAAGTCCATGATCTACAGAATGAGGATCAGGGGCAAAGAAATGTTTTTCTAAGAATGTTGTAAACTGCACAAGTTAAATAAATATATTGACGTAATTTTTTGGAGACTAAATGTATATACACCAAAAAAACATGTTACATCCACTCTGGCTCATCTTATAAATGTGTATTTTAAAATAGATCAAAACATGCTTGTACATACCTCGCCCATGGTGTGCATTTGTTGTCTAATGGCTCGCTCATAGTGGTCTCTACAGGAGGATGCATACTCCAAAATCTCATCTCGCTCCATCTCCCTCAACACATCATCTGGAATACTCACAAATGAACGAACTCCTGCACTAGATGAAGGTTAGCTTGTCTCTAAGCTAACTTCCACCCCTCCTAAAGCAGCTGCACTATGTTCTTGTATCTTCTCCCTCATCTGAGATGCAACACTAGAGATAAGGACTAACTCCTCTGGAAGTGTAAATATCCTAGGTGGTCGAGGTGCTTAACAAGGTGCTGAAGGCATAAACCCAACATCTTGCATAGCATCAGGTCGTTCATATGTATGACCTTTTCCAACTCCATATAATTTGGACCCTGTATCTGTATAGTTAGGGTCCATGTTCTCTCAGAATTGAGCATACAACATCCTAACAAAATATTGTGGCACCTCACCATTATTTGGGAACTTCCCGTATGCATACAAGAACTTCTCATAAATATAAGGTGAAATATTGGGATCATTGAATCTTGCAATCTTCAAAAAAATTTTGTCTTCAGGCTGCAAGTCAAATAGTGACAAGGCCATATCTTTAGTGACCCTACTTTTAACTTCATTGTAGGAGTGGATACCAATCACTGACGCTCTCCTCCTACGTATCATGTAAAAAAAAACTTGGGTTGATGGTCCAAACCCATGATAAGTCTCTATCAAACTTTTCAAATTGTGCAAAACAATTTGGAGACAATCTCGACTAGGGGCAGAGAGATTTCAACTTTGAAATTCATTACGCAATCTCATGGAATGCTCCCTCATCCCATCAATAGTAAGTAAGGAAATGATGTCTTCCCAAGGCATCTCCTCAGGAATATCACCGAGATGGGTGTAAAGGGGATCATAGCTCAGATTTTGAGCAAACTCATGAACCCTACGACCTCTCCCCCTAGGAGGGTGAAGAACACCACCTGTAACATGTTAAATTATTGCACATATTAAAAATTAAATAATTTATAAGGAAATTTTGTATTTAAAAAACTTTTCTGGTCATTTGAAAATACCTCGCGGAAAAAATATCTCATCCTCTTCGCTCATCAGACTAGGATTGTTCCCTTCCGAGGAATGAAGGTCTCTACTAGTAACTGTACAAAACATTAAATTGTTTTATCACACAAGTATATGAGACACACAATAAGTTTCACATTAAACATACATCAAACAATAAATTTTCATTTAGATTTTACTTGAACGAGAACTATCCAAGTGTGGGATGGATGCCACAAGCTGAGACATTGTTCTCTTGTACCTCACCAGCAATAGGGCCAACCCCAACTCCTACATTTGAACCTATGGAGCATAATTTTTTCACATTAAACACATGTCATTTGAAAAAAAAATTCACATGTTCAACATTGAATATAACGTAAACTTGAACATTTTAACTAGCAATCTAATGTATACCTATACCGTGTATAACATACCCCTCAAAATGGGATCTAAGAAATTGGGGACGAATGGGAACAGTTCTATGGGGCTCCTCTTGTTCGATTTGGTGTCTGGGCGCATGAGTCATATGAGTGCATCCACCTGTGTAGGAAAAAAAAAAATCACATTAATCAATTTTTCACAACGAACAATAAATATAACCTACTTGAAAACATGACATAAATAAACGTCCAATGTACTTGATAATCCTCCTCTCATGGAGAGGTCTCTAGAGGGCTTGCCTAATGTCATTGTTGCTATAGTATCAAATCAAATTTCTGCCCCTCATAAACAAATTAGAAACAAATTATCAATTGACAGTCATGTCATCAACCAATGGATAACAGGGTCTATAGCTCCTTTACATACAAGGCCTCGACAATAGTACATAGCATAATATCTCATGGCACTAACTAAGGTAGGTCAATCGTTCCTCCAGTTGTAAAACTTGAATACCTAGGTATTAGTGAGTGGTCTCCTCGAGTGTTGTTATACATCTTTTGGAGCAATAGGACGGTCGGTTAGCCTATCGAAAGAGGGCTTCAAGTATACCTAGGGGAAATCCTATATTCCTAAAGGTACATGGAGGTGAGATTTTGTTTACAATTATTGTCTTATGTCATAGTACTGCAAGCGATACTAGCAAGGGTTACAAGTGTTTCACACAATGTGATTCCACTTTATTTCCTACATTTATTGTTCCTATAGTGTACTATTACCCAGTTATGGATAGATCACCGTGTTATTAAAGGGCATTAGAACAAAATCCCAAAATAAAGTTTAAATATATATGAGCTTGATAACCAAAGGAGAGGTATCCTAAAATGGTAAGAAAATAACATGTGCAAGGTATGTTTTGAGGTTGAAATTGAAAAATGTTCACAACTTCTGATATACTTCTTTGATTGGCTATTATGACCCCAATCATGAAATGCTACAAGATCATTAGATCTATTGTCACTGGATTGGCATAAATTTTTTCAATCTATCAAAACATACCCAATCAGTTGAATTTGTCGACTTCCAAGAAAAATTCCAAAAGATGTTGAGTTTAGATAAATGATATCTCCAATTATTGTACTTCATTTTGGACAATTATTTTCTTCTAGGATAGGGTATTTTTCAAGAGGAATTTAATTTTGAAATTGCATTCTCCAAGTTCTGCATAAAAAATTTCAAACTACTTGAACGCTAATATAATCTCTTTTCCAAAACAAACCAACAAAGATTTATTTTTTTCTTTTTTGATTTTGTGCCCAAAAATTTTCTCACTACATGCCCAAGAAATAAATTTGACACAAATTTTCTTATAATCAACTCCAAAAATTTGGAAACTAAATGTAGTGCAATATCTAGGAATACAAGAGAAAGAAAGATAAAAAATAAAAAATATCTCTTTGATTATAAGATATATCGAGTTACGTTAATTTTCCTCTTCAAGGGTGTACCTTGCAAGAACTGTGCTCCAAATAAAATCAAGGTCGTTTACAATACATTTCATAACCTTCCACACAATAGATAACTATCCATAGAGAACCTAAACTACCCAAGGCCATACTTATAATGAGAGCATACTAACTAATTTGGACCCTCTTAACAAATTGGACCTCTTTTATAATGGGTGACTATTAGCTAGCTATTTAATGGGCCTTCTTGAATGAAGCACTAGAAAATTTGGTAGGAAATTTCGACGGCGAATTCGTCGCTATTCAAAACCCATAGTATGCCAGAGCGACGATTCGGCGGAAAAAAGCATTCGTTTATGTACCGTATGATTCGCTTTATAAAAGTGTCGCACTATTGACACTTCTTCATCCTTCGAACAAGCGTCACTCTTCGACGTCTCACAAGCTGTACTTCTCAAGGCGTTGCAGTATGCCATCGGCAATGTGGTCAGACGTTTTGAACGTATTCGCTCTTAAAACGTTTGTAAACGATCGCAATTCCAGAAACGCAACGTGGTTCGACGTTTCGGACGTCGCTCTTCAGGCGTCTTTGAATGTATTAGGAAAAGATAATGATCGAACGTTTGTAACGTCGTTCTTGACGTTTTATGGTATTAAGTAATTCAACGAAATGTGGTCAGATGTTTATCTTGTCTCTCTTGAGCGTTTAAGGTTGTGCGGATTCAGCGTCTAGGCGTCGGTAGACGACTGGAAAGTTCAATTTTTATGAAATTTTAAAGACGAAAACGTTGTTTTGAATATATTATATGAGGTAAAACAATACATAAGTCTTACGTTTCCTTTTGAGGAGATTGAACCAATATCCATCCGGAAAAGTGGAAGTCCACCTAGACAATGATAGAAAATACCCCATGTCACCTACGAGGACATCGATATAAAACCTACGATAACGATCCACATGGAGATTATCTACAAATCTAAGAAAGCATCCAAATATGCTAAGGCATCTATAAAGAAAGTGAAATAGCGGTGTATGTAGAATAGTAAAACAACGAGATAAATCTGAAACGTCCATTGTTCAAATACAAATTAAAGTACCCAAAATCCTTGAACGAACGCTAATCATGTGAGGAGTGTGATATATCCAAAATATAAAAAGACCATCGGACCATATCAATAAACCAACATTATAGACCAGCATACTTGATTTGAAGCGAGTGATAAACATTAATCATTTTTTTTCACGAGAAAAAATGTTGTTTTGAATATATTATATAAAGTAAAGCAGGTCATGATTAAATTTTCACATGCGAAGATTGGAACCCAAATATCCATCCGGAAAGTGGAGTCCACCCCGAACAGGTGACAAAAAATACATGTCACATACGGGGACTTGATATAAACCAGAGTAACGGTCCACATGGAGATTATCTGCAAATACGAAAAACATCCAATATTTTAGGCATCTATAAGAAAGTGAAATAGGTATGTAGAATAGTAAAAACAAATAGATAAATCTAGCGTCCATTGTTCCAAATACAAATTAAAGTACCCAAAACCTGCAACGAGAGAAACGCTAATCATGTAGAAGTGCCGTGTGTCCAAAATATAAAAAGACCACTGGACATATCAGCCAAACCAACAACATAGACCAGCCATCGCTAGTTTTGAAGCCCAGTGATAAACATTAATATCCAGAAACGTTATTTTGAATATATTATATAGAGTAAAAGCAGTCCATGAAGTCTGTTACATTTCCACATACGAATATTCAGTTAGAATATCATCAAGGAAAAGGTGGAAGTCCCACCCAGATACAGGTGATAAAAAAAATACCCCATGTCACATACGGGGACTTGAAAGTAGAACAGATAACAGATACATGCAGTTATAGACAAATTTGAGAAAGCATCCATATGCCCGAGGCCTCTATAAAGTGAAATAGCATTATGTAGAATAGTAAAACAGATAAAATTAAAATCCCATTGTTCCAAATACAATTAAGTACCCCAAATCAAGTAGGAAACCGAGAAAAGCAATCATGTGAGGAGTGTGATATGTCCAAAAATATAAAAATACATGGATATCAATAAACCCGGCAACATAGACCGACGCCAGCTAGTTTTGAAGCGAGTGATAAACATTAATCATTTTTTTTCACAAGAGAAAAAACGTTGTTTTGAATATATTATATGAAGTAAAGCAGTCCATGATTACATTTTCACATACGAAGATTGGAACCCAAATATCCATCGAGAAAAGTGGAGGGTACCCCCGGACGGTGATAGAAAAAATGCCCTTGTCACATCTGAGGACTTGATATACATTAAATGTAGGTCCACATGGAGATGGTAAATGCGAGAAAGCATCCAAATATGCCTTTGAGAGCATCTATAAGAAAGTGAAATGCTTGATGTAGAATAGTAATGCATGAGATAAATCTGGCGGCGTCCATTGTTCCAAATACAAATTAAAGTACCAAAAGCATATGGAAAAACGCTAATCATGTGAGGAGTGTGATATGTCAAATATAAAAATACCATCGGTTCATATCGATAGCTTGACAACATAGACCGGCATCGCTAGTTTTGACGGAAGTGATAAACATTAATCATCACAAGAGAAAAAACGTTGTTTTGAATATATTATATATGAAGTAAACGATCCATGGAGATCATTAAATTTTCACATCGAAAAGATTGAGACTGAAATATCCATCGAGAAAAGTGGAGAATCCCACCCAGACAATGATAGAAAAAATACCCCATGTCACATAAAGCGACTTGATATAAAACCCGGTAACGGTCCACATAGAGTCATCGACAATCAAAAGCATCAAATATACACGGGCATCTATAAGAAAGTGAAATAGCAGTATATGAATAGTAAAGCAATAGATAGAGTACGTCTGGCGATAATTGTTCAAATAAGAATTAAAGTACCAAATCAGCAAAATGAGGGAGAAAAATGCTAATCATGTGAGGTGTGATATGTCAAAAATATAAAAAGACCATCGAACATATCGATAAACCTGACAACATGAACCCGACGTTACTAGTTTCAGAAGAAATGAGAATAATCGCTTATTAATCATTTTTTTCAGAAGAGAAAAAAAGTTGTTTTGAATATATTATATAGGTAAAATAGTCCAACGAAGTCATTACATTTTCACATCAAGGTTGAGATTTGATAATAGAAAAGTGGAAGTCCACGGACAATGATAGAAAAATACATGTCACATACGGGGACATGATATAAAATACGATGGTCACACGTGGAGATTATCGACGATCTAAACGTTAAATATGCCCAAGGCATCTATCAGAAAGTGAAATGAGTGTAGATAATTAAAAGCAACGAGATAAGTACGAAGCGTCCATTGTTCCAAATACAAATTAAAGTACCCAAATCCTTGGAAACCAGATCAAGAAAAACGCTAATCATGTGAGAATTCAAGTAAAATTATTAATTAACATTGCGAATAAAATACAGAAGTCAAAAACATTTGCTAATATACCACATAGCAAATTTGTCATCAAAAAAATCAAAATATTAAGAAAATTTGCCCTCATACGAGGAAACCGATCTTGAACGTTTAATTAACGAGAATTCAAAAAAATTCTGAAAGGTCGTACAGTAAAATAATCACAAAATTGACCCAATTATTGGGCACCTTTCAAAAAGCCGAGAAAAAGTGTGAACTATGGGTGGTTCTCCGTTCATGCCATCCTTCGGAAGGTCCGAGGATGCCGCTAGGTGCTACCTCACATTGCATGCCCGTCCCCTCTGGAAGGCCGAGATGACGGTCGGCACTGAGCTCGGAGACCATTTGGACGGGTGCATTCTTCCTCGTTTGGGCCTCCTCGCGGAAGACCACGTGTGGCGGTGATTCCGCGGGCGGTTAAGAGAGAAATTAAAGGAAAATTGCGCGGTGTCTCGTCATGGGAGAAGGTGAACTAGCGGTGGGGAAGCGGAACGGGGAATCCATGCGGTGGCGGATCCTGAGCCGACTGGCCACTCCTAGTATTTGGATGTCGACTGTGTATTCGGGTAGGCGGAAGTCGACTCGTTGAGGGATGGAGGAGCGCGCGGGGAGTTGACCTCTAGTGCTCCCCACTCCGTGACATGTCGTATGACGCACGCGAAGCATGGGTGCAATCTCGGGTGCGGTGGGCACAAGAGGAGATGGAGGAAAATTCCCAATTAATAGGAAGACAGACGAACGAGAGCGAAATACAAATATCCCGACAAGGTCTGGCGGCGGTTCAGCTGGCCACTTCTCACTCTATCGTCACGGTTAGCGAGCGGTGTAATCCGGCCAATGACTTATCTGAAAAACCCGCCAGCTAAACGCCATTTTTGTCCGACTATAATCTGATAAGGACGCCGTCTCATTAATCTCGAATCCATTTAATAAACGGAACGAGGAGCCGGATCAAGTGGAGAGCGTACGGGGGAATCGCTAAGAAAGTGGAAGTGCGATCTTGAACAATGTTAAAAATTAATTAATGCGGATTTGATGTGAAAATTTAATTGAACAGCGTTAAATGTTAATGCGATTGATATGAAATCACCATATCCATGTCATCGCCTTAAAAGCATACATCGAATACATAGGTAAGACGGAGCAAGTTTTTATTGAGGACACGTGGCATAAATTGATTGGAGCGGATCTTTGTTTAGGCGCTGTACTTGATCATCCGGACCCAAAAAATATTGAGTAGTTGATAAGAAATTCGCGTCACAACTTCCTACGATGCATGTAACTTCGGACAGAAAAAATATTAAGTGAAATTCATTTAGTTTCGACGTCACAAAAATTGGTCGACATCAGACTATTTGGAGGCAACGGTGGTTTTGAATTATGGTTTATCGTCGTTTAGTCGAACGAATAATAAGAATAATTTGTTTGATCCCATCTTATAAAATTTGTGTTGGTTTTCTTTGATAATACACATATTTATAATAAATCATGGGAATACCACACTAAACATGTGGAAAAATTATATATAAATAATTGTGAGAACAATCATTTTTATGCCAAAAATATCAAAGCGAGTTGTGTAAAAGGCAGAGGGGTCGTGAAAAAGCTGATTTCAAATATAAAAATCCCACTTAATAAAGAGACAAATTATTGTGCTTTGAACGACCAAAGGATTGGACATGAAGTTAACAAACAAAAGGATAGTGGAACCCAGACTTACCACCGTGGTCAAACCCCTCTACCAAAACCATGAGCGGAATCACAAGCGGGTTGCCCATATCGCCTGCAGCTTTTGCGAGTGAGGCGGTATTTCCTATTCGCGAGCGATTCCATAGGGAATGCGACACGTGGCGAAGTGACTTCTGGAAAACAATATCGTTGCAACATATACCATTAACGGCCGAAGACGTTGACCGTGAAGTACTAGGAAATCGTTAGTTGGAGAAGAGACCATCGGACGGTGGTCGCACGTTGAACTTGCCGGAGGTTAACTAAGGTGTGCGGAGGATAGCCGTTAATCATTTAGTGTTGGATAGTTATTGATACATATATAGGTGGGGCGAATTATAATGAAATTGTTTAATTAAACGATTGAGATAATTAGCATAAGAATGCAGGCATGGGACTGGTAAGGTTGGGTGGTGAAATGGAAAACTAAGTTAATTTCAGTTACTTTATTTAAAAAGAAACATGGAGTATAAATACAAAGTGTTGAAAGTGAAGCATTGGTTATAAGGATTGGAGATAAATATAAAATTAGGAATATAAATTAAAGTCCAACCATTGTGGATAGTATTTATTATCAATTCTGGGTGATAAATAAATGAAAAGAAGAAGTCAATTAAGACTGGGAATTTGGAGAGGAAAAGAACGGGAGTAAACCCGAGGGAAAATCTTGTGAGCGATTGTAGACACACCAACTCTCATGAAGTCCATTTGGTTGTTGTGCCGATGATCTCTACTTCTCATTTTGCACCTTTATTGAAGATCACTATTCTAGGAATATGAGTTATTTTTCTCCAAAAATAACCTAGCCAAACATTGACAATGCATCGAGATAATAACTATGCTTCATAAGCACATTTTTCTACTTTAAATCATGTCTTGGAAGTGGATTTGTTGTCTTGTAAATTATTCACCGGATTGGTTTCATACCAAAGTCTTCTTCACATTTTACGCATCAATACATGAAAAAGATAATGGTTTAAAACAACAAATATTTGAAATTTTGCGAAATTGTCAAGCACACTTTGAATATGAATTTTGAAGTCAAGTGCATGATCTTTGTATAGGATCAAGTGTCATTTTGAATACCAAATGTTTCACGAAAATTCTCAACATGCTACCACAGAGTAAGGATTAAATGACAATATTGCATCAACTATTTCCATAATAAAAGTGCACACCATTGTAAGACTAAGCAACAAATGTACCTTGAATCTAACAAAGGTAAATCAAATGTATTTACCGAAATTTAATGCGTATGAAAAATGAAAAGGAGTTTGCAATAAAAATACCTTAGGCAACTAATTCAATTAGATACACCAAACCATTAGCAAAAAGGAAAACCGACCTACTCAAAGGCAAGCGTTTATATTTGACAAAATTTTGAGTTCGAAACAAGGGCCTTTATTGTCTTGCCAATGCCCCTAGTAATTTGAATGGGGTTTTCTTTGCAACAACATAAACAAAGGTTTCATTTCAGGTATTTTCCACAAATTTAAGATACAACCATTGTCGGTTTTGTATTTCCTATTTCGCTCATAAATTTTAACAAAAAGAACCAAAATTTTTTTAATACACGATGTAATTTTTCCTCAAAAAATATCTTAGACTCAATCGGCCCAACCAAAACTAAAAAACCAAACACCATAAGACCCTACAAAAATGAATAGATGATCTTAATCTGGTACTATCGACAAAAAAGTTACCTTTACACCCTCACTTATTAAATACTGTCTTGTTGAATTTAGCTTCAACTACAACACGACGAAGGACGGATGCGGCGGCAACATTTTGGAGGTTGCTTGCATGCCATCCGAAATTTAATTCGGAATTTAAAATTCACTGCAAGTTTTTTGTAGATGGCCGCAGCCATATTTACGTACACAGGATTGTATTTAAACACAACAACATTAACAATTCACCAACCCGAGTAAAACAAACATAAATTACGTCATTTTATAAATTCAAAGACACATGGGTATTAATATTGATTGTGTAAGTGAAGAAGTCTGAAAGCCACAAACAGGACAGAATTTTTATAAGACATGTTATCCTGCCTTAATTAACAAGATGGCAAAGTCCAACTATGAGGTAACATCAAACGCTTTGGGATTCACAGATCAGCCTCTGGAATCAGAGGAGGATCTCTCTCAAATGAGTTGGAAGATGTGATCTTTAAATGTTTGGAATTATGATATTAGGCTAGTTATGAAGAGCATGGGTTGTTTTGTTTGTTTTTGGTTGGGCGAAGACATGTCAAGATGGCTTGATTCAAAATAAGGGTGAAGGCACTGCAAATGAAGATATTTCGATTGATAGCGAAGGACAAAGACAGCTTTAACCCACGTGGGCTATATAGGTCATGGGAGGATTTAATTGGATAGCAAATCCCAAGAAGGATCCATGGAGCAAGTCATTTACATCAAAGGATCTCTTAAGGTGATTAATGGGAGTGAAACAAATAGGCGGTGAAAGACTTAAACAAATGAAAAAACAAAGCACGATCAAGAATCAGTATTTTTTAAATAGCTTGCTGCATACTTAAGGAGAAACATAAAAGTATTTGTTTGTTGATCGGTAAATTAACTTTTAAACCTTTGCATTGAAGTACTTTCCATAGAAACATTTAAAAAGCAGTTCAAATAGCTTAGATGGAGTAGTACTTCTTGACACATGTAGCATATTGAATAAAGGAACAAAATGATAATCACAAGGAAGCAATCTAGATCGGCTAATTACTTTTAACTCTGTGCATTAAGTAAACTCGAGGAATGCTGTCAAAGCATTTCATCTCAGAAACTATCTAATTAAGGAAATGCTGCAAAATAACACATTAATAAACTCTTAAAGATTATTTAAATGAAAAAACATGAAGATAAAACAGGTGATGGAGATGCCAAGTGGAAATATCTAACTCTATGACTGCTGCAACTACTATGGAGAAAGTGGCTCAGTGAAAATATTCAAAATGTGACAATTCAGCGATGGAGACACATCACCATTGGCCTTGATTTAGAATTCCATGAATCAACAGAGAAGGAAAGCATGGTAAATCATTCCAAGCCAGTTCACAATAATGAAGCCCGATTAGTCTCTGTCTTTGAACTTCATATGGAAACATACTCTTTCAAATTATAGAGCCAAGACATGTTGGCTCCGGAATGACTATTACATGCGTTCGGATGTCCGAGACAAACCTTTGCTCATCTTCCCTACGGAGGTATTTATGGAAAATGAGACGGTGGCTGCTATAGATCTGTTGCCGGATAAATTATCTTGGAAGATGACTCATGGGCACCTTTGGAGCCTAGTCAGAAATATAGTGTTCATGACAAAGAATTGATATTACACTTACAATTAAACTCGGTGGGAGCTTTGAATCCTTTGAAGCTCGGTGTCATCTTTGGAGTGACTTTATTTAAATACCGAGATGAAATGATCTAAATATGCTTAGAAACATTCCTTCAATCTTCTGAATGATTCTGCGTAATTAAGACAGAATAGCTGTTAAATAAGTAATTTTAGGCAGATCCTTTGATGAGCATTCCTGAGTCTCCTTTACAGAACATGTTCAATTAACTCTTCTTACTAGTAGGTAAGGAAATTCCTGAGCTCAAACAATGTCTTCTGTCGTTCTCAAAAACACTTTAGATTCTTGAATCTGTGTTTTTGGGTCTTCAATCTCCGGTTACGATAAATTTTATCTTGCTTGATACTCTTTAATAAATGATGATTTGCTTGTCTTAAGTGCGCGAGTAGTAGCGAGTCCCGGAATGGCATCGATGGGTCATGAAATCGTGATAAAAACGTAAATCTAACACCCCTCGAATGATTCTTTATGAACTCGAAGACGGAGAGGATCGTCACCCTCGACCTTTATGATTTTCAAAAAATGGCGGAAGAATTCATTCGAAAACACACAAAATACAAACCATTGCTATAAAATCTCAATACTTGTTCCTTGGCAGCATAGAAAGCAGAGATGATTTGGATGCTTATCATCCAACGGTGAAATCTTGAAAATTTCAAATGGCAGTGGAGAAAAATCTAAAAATCACATCATCCAGATGTGCGATGGAAACATGATGAGGTGATAAATTTCATCCAATCTAGTCAATGGGCGGCGGTTAATGGGGAGGTGCGTGTGGTCCTGCTAGTATATGAGTCAAACATGCGTGTGATTGTGCTTGTGTCTCGATCAGGAGATGGGCGGCCGGTTAATCCGGAGGATGCTTAATCAGGAAGACGATAAAGGGATGCATTCCAGAGCCGCGACAATCGATTGAGCGAACATCCAAAATCAGATCAACGGGGAGATGGACGACCCGGATTTAATCGGAGGGATCGAAATCGGGGAGAGGGAAACAGAGGGATGCGTTGAGCGCAACGTGCGGTGTGAGCGTTATGGCAAATTAGATCCGCCGCCGGGGGATGGGCAGCCGGGTGTCGGAGGATCGCAATCGGGTGCGCGGAAGAGGGGATGCGGTGGAAACGCGGCGATGCGATTGAGCGTTGTCGTCCGTCATCGGGGAGATGGGCTAGGATTTGATGGGAGGATCGGGAATCGAGTGCCTTGAAGAGGGATGCTATTGAAACTTGCGATTACGCGCGGGTCGTTAGATGAGTCTAGTCAGCCGTCTGATCACTGTTTTCCTTCTGCAAATGGGGGCCCGCACTGTCTCGTAAGAAACCCACAAATTCAATAAAAACCAAGGTTTTGAGTGGGTCAGACGGAATATATACATGATAAGTGACATGGAAGGTGGAGACCCAGGTGTATGGAGTACCATGGGCAGGAAAACATAAATCAGACTAATGCAGCCAGAACAATTAATTTGCAGTCCTTCAATCCAACCCATTGCCAACTATAAAACATTCTTGCCACTCAGTCTTACAATCTATATTGTGAATTCTCCGATCGCGATTGTGCGATCGGTCTTTTGATAATTGCTTCTTCTTCATCGTGGGTAAGAGGCATTTAAAACAAACTTTGGAAAAAATGGGTTTTGATTCCAAGAAAATCCATGGGATGATTTTAAAACTAGCGCTTAAGATGCAGAGACATAGGGTAGATGAAATGATAATACGATCTTTGGTTTACCTTGATAAAAGTTTGATGTAATCGGCATTTTGAAATGGCTCTAAACATACACACTTAAGGTCTTTCCGATGCAATTAGTGCTTCATGGGTTTGGCGCTTAGTTTTTATGATGAGGGCATATTGGGAAGTAGTTTGAAACTGGGTGAGGTCTTAAATATGGAAAGGGTTTTTACGCAGTTACAAGTGATTTTAAAAGTTTAAGGGGTTTGTGAGTTCGAAGAAGTTTGGAGCCTACTACTTTAAAGGCAATTTCATGAAGGAAAGGTGAGGAAAATGGACAACAAAGGAAAATGATGAAAAACATGAGTTAGTCTCACGAGAGGAAAAAAGGAAAGAAGGAGGGATATTACTGCATTGGAGTCTTCTCTGGGTACAGCAGTCCCCATTTCAGGAAATAACGAGTGAAAACCTTGAGACATGAGCATGAGATCATCTACGGGGCTTCAAGAGATAGCATTTTGGCCGGAAAGTGTTTCTTGAAGGCTGAAAACATGTTTTGCCACCTTTTGATAGACAAAAATTTACAGAGTAGCCCAACAGTGGCTCACTTAAGGATAGTGCAGCACGGAGAGCATGAAGGGCCTCTCAGCACATTCTCTGGGGGAGGCGACCAATGCCTCGTTCTTTGCATTCTTTATCTTTGCGAAATAGTCTTATTAAGGTTTGATATTATGACATTGAGAAAACGATGAATCTTCATCAACCCAAGCTTTCTACCTACCCAATCCTACTGATCTAACATTTTTTCTTCATTTAGAGTGCACTTGGGTGACAAACTCTTTTTCAACATTTTATTCTTTTGAAACTTGAAATCTAATCCTAATTCTACCTTATTTCTCCTGTTCAGTTAACGGTTGAGCTCGGATGTTTCTCTACCTAATCTATATCATTGGGCGGATTAAAGCTGTCAACAGATTTCATTCTCTAGATTCTAAGACGAAATTCAAAAACGGTCAAGTCAAGATTGAAGCTTGTTTTGACTTGCTGTGATCTATGGCATAAAAACAAGGCACACTTTTTATAGACTATTCTTTAGAAAATTGAAATAAAAAAATTAGGTTTGAAATATGAAATTTTTTTGGTATGCTACTATTTGTGGCTCAAGTTTTGAGCAATTTAGAGCCAACAACTCCTTGATTTCAGCTACAAAGTTTGGCAGATTTGTTTCTTGTTTGTTATTTCTTTCTTTAAGTTCATATTTTGAGTTGATTAGAACTGAGATTACAACTTTATGACTCGGAGAAAATAAAACGATTTGAGTCATCTCTTGCTTCAGGAAACTTTGAGTTCAACTTTTGGGCTTGTTTAGACAACCTTTTCTAGCCTAATCTATCTACGCAGACAAAGAGCCAAGTTTAAACGGAGTTTAGCAAATCTAATTCACTATCCTATCGAGGAAAAATTTAAAGCTAATTAGTCAAGATTAAAAACGGTTGACTAACTGAAGCGTGTTTTTGAGTGACATTTGAGCTTGCACACTTTCAAATTTATTTCTCTTTTTTGGCATGGGGAGCTTTTTGCCTTTTTTCATTCACACCCTCACTTCTCTTTTATTGTTTTGTATTTTTTCTTTGTTTTTTATGAAACTAATAAAACGATGATATTTACAATGGAAATGAAACTTGAAAATTGAACTCGACGTGTAATGCTTAAGGACCCTACCATTGACGGGACCCCCAAACGGATGCATTGCCATCTAACTCTTGCGAGGAAAAAAAGACATTTGGACCAATGGTGGGCTTGAATGATATAAGGGCCTTGCCTGGCTTGTCAAATTTTCCATGTTTACCTTTCCTCTCTTCACAGAGTCTACATTTGAGGCCTGTATATAATATTTTAAAATCTTTAACCCTTAGTTCTCTTTTCAAACAATTTTTTTATATTTTCTTGCCTTTTTGAACTCTGTTGTAAACTTCTTCCTCGTCTGTGGAGATGTATTGTCTGAAATTCTTCTTATCTCTTACATCATGCCTTATTGGGTATGAATGACTATTCTTGGTACAGGTGAAGTGAAGACTTCTTTTATCATAAAAAGTTGGTAGGGGGAGGGTTCCAATGGATTTCTTTGTGGTCAACCTGTCTGCTTACCAGTACATGCCTCCAAATTATTGTCTTGTGACTTTTATTCTCTTCAAGTAGCTTCTTGATGATGGTCACAAGCTTTGTTGATGATTCGGTAGCCCATTACCTTGAGGGTAATAAATGATACAAGAATGACCCAATGTAATGCGATACTTGACAAAAAATCAAATGTCTTTTTTGGAATCAAGCGGCTGACATTATCGGTAATGATTTTCTCGACATCGTCTAGAAAGGATATGGTCTTCAAAATTTTATAATGGCATTGAGTCTGTGGCATTATTGGTAGGGATGGCCACTATCCACTTTGTGAAGTAGACGATGATTGTAAAGTCCATTTATGTTGGGCGGATGAAGCGAGATGGATTTCTCTATGAAATCTAGGCCCATTATTTGAAAAGGAGCTTCAACAATGATAGGATTTAATAGTAGGAAGGAGTTTTCTTTTGCCCTCAAAAATTTGGCACTTGTGACGGAGGCAGCTATCATTTTATACAGGACATCTTGGAAGAGGGTGGGCCAATGTGTAGGCTCTAAGGATTTTTTTGTTGCTTGTTTCCGATGAGATGACCTCCACACTCTCCTTCATGGAATTCATGCTTGATATTACTGAATCAACTTGAGGCAAACATTTCATGATAAACCATTAGTATTTTTCCCGGTATAAACATTCATTCAAAATGCAATAATTCTTAGCTTTCAACTTTAAAAATCTTGCCTTAGTTTTTGATAAATCGAGAGGAGCATTAAGATTTGTAAGTACATATAAGATGTTGGCATACCAAGGTGAGTTTTGGGCTTTGCTCTTCCATAGTGGGAGGGGTAATTCTTCAACTCTCATCAGGCATCTATCATGTTAATGCAGGAGCTTGTAGATTAGATTGACCATCATTGAGCCAAACATGACCCTTTTTGATGAGTTTGGTGGGTTTTGATCTCAAATCATATTCTAATGCTTCACCCATTTTGCCTCTCTTTCCATCAGGGAATGTACTGACAAGATGTCTTTTACCACGATATTGTTGTAGGAAATGATGTTGAATGAGAATATGCACACTGAGTCACTAGGCCTTTACTGCGCTTATAGAATTTGCTTTTCCATTATGTTATATTTCAGGGTATACCTTAGGCATTCTATAGGTTGTTCTGTCCTTCGAGTTTTATAGCAGGAAAGCTATGACTATTCATGTATTTAAAATTAAAAGGAAAAAAGTAAGAAAATCTTTTGAAAGTACGAGGCAGTCAAGGCTGGTGCTTGGTGAGTGCATGTTTTAATAATTCAGGGACCTGCAGCCTCTACAGTCCATTTCACTCCTAATTCCTTTTTGAGCATATTATTCATGTTTCTAAGGAGCTACTTGCTAACAGGAATAAACCTCCTTAAGAAGTTAATCTTTCCAATAAAGGAGTATACTTGATTCTTTATGTTCCTAGGGTGGCTAATGCGCTAGTATTCCCTCAACTCTTTTTAGGTCTATTTTAATCCCATACTAGAATATATTGTGGCTTGAGTTTACCTCTTGCAAGCCAAACAACATCTTTTTGGGATTTAAAGATAGCCCAAATCTGCATTCAGAATACTGTAGATATTTAAGGTGCTCTTCATCGGTTTTGGAATAGAAACTGTTATATATCATCAGGTAAATTACAATGAAGTATATATTTCCTACGAAAATGATATCCATGGCCCTTTGAAGAGTATTTGACATTCATTAGTCCGAAACATTTTCTACATACATGAAGATGCCTTGAGGTAGTAGAGGTACATCTTGAGTTGATCTGGAATTACTAAAGTTGGGTTATATCAAAGCTCATCTGGAAGGAAATATCTTTGAATAACTACTGTACATAGGATGTGCTCCATTTTGGGTAAAGGGTAATTATCTTTTAATGAAGCTTTTGTTAAGGTTTACGAAATCGATGCCTGACGTTTTATCACTATCTCATATACATAACTTCTAGGGTTAAAAAATGATAAAGAAACCTTACGGGCAATAGGTTACTGCACAATACATTTCTTAATTTCCTTTTTTAAGTAGAAGCGGTTATGTGCTGGTTATTAAAATATGATTTCTGCTTAAAGGTTTTGTTTTTCTCTCGAAGGGATCTTGTGTTGGATAAGTTTACGTATCGTAAGCCTTTAAATCTTCATAGCTCCGAGCAAACACATCGGCAAACTCTTTAAACAAGTCAATGTATTTCTTTTTCATGTCTCGTGGCAGGACCTAGCTAATTTAATCATTTTTAGGTTGATCCTTTGTGCCTATGTTGCATTCTTCAACGTCGGACTACGTATTCTGCGGGTTTCTTAGCCGTGTTAAAATCAGCAGATCTTCTAACGGTGCTAGCCCCACAGGTATGTTCTTGTCTCTCGGTGTTAATGCCTCAATGTCTTCGTTTACGGGAGTCTTCATACTCTTGACATGAGTTCAAGTTTTGAGTTAACATGTTGATATACGAGATGATGGTTGTTCTTGTTCGGGGGTTCTTCGTTTAGACGGTTTTTCATCGGATGTAGAATCAGTTGGATGATTAAACTCATTCTTGCAAGCGAAATCACATTCTACTCATTTTATCATTCCTCAAAAGACTTAATATTTTTGATTCTTAGGTGTATGGTGGCCCCTCGAATTTTTACTGAGCAGTCTCCTCGTTTTCATATGGTGCTAAGCCACGTTCATTGTAAAAGCTAAATTGTGACGACAATATTCTTGTTTTCTTGGGACAAAAATCAATTTTTAGGATCCCTCTGAAAATGTTTAAAGGTCAGGACGTCATTTCGGTAGGCTCTGTCCAGGGATGATTAGCGAGTGTATTCCCCATTAACTTGCCTAATGATTAATTCCAAATCACCATATACGTGGATTCTTTGGCTCTAGCTTTTCTAATAGATCTGAAGCCAGAATGAGAGCTTCATACTAGGCAATGTTATTAGAACATCGAAAATTCAATTTGCATGAAACACTTTACGTATGGCCATTTTCGGTGTTTGTGGCTCAGCTTCTTGGCTCTTGCTATTCTGTGTCCCCATGACCATCGAAGAACATGGTCCATAGAGGATTATTTTTGGTTTCGCCTTAGTTGGTAATCCTTCTTAACATGCTATCTGATTGGGGTAGTATGTCGACACTTAGTCGAATTTGTGTCTCATTTTCAAGTTCCTGTAGTATTACAGAAGAGTTATATTTCTACTGGACACCTAAATTTAAAACCCGTACGTTTATGACTTGTAGAATAGAGACTTTACTTCTCGTTTCATTAACCTCTCTTTAAACTTGCATCAATACATTTTTGATACTTGTGAGTTCGATGTTTCTTGACTTCTATAGAATTAATCTTCATTAATGACATGCTCTGATGTTTTGACGTCATGTTCGTTTTAAAGTCGACAAGTTGTTGTCTGGAGCCTCGTTCTCAAAGGACTTTCATGGAACAGACTCGATGGGGCGTTGTTATTTGGCCATCTTGGCCATATTCATTTCGGTTTGTCATTCCAATGCTGCATTTAAAAGTTGCTAGATTTTCATCATCATCGGCCGTATTCTAGATTTGGGGCCTCTAACGGAATTATACGTATTCTTTAACTCTTGGGTTAGCATTGAAGTTCTCATCATGGTAAGAGATAAAAGAGTTCGAGTCGGTATGGACGAGTAGATGGGACATTTTCGAGTTTTTCAGGCTACGGCCATGAATTTCATATGTGCCTCTCTTGTATAGTCTTCTAGGGCGTTAAAACAGGATAGTGACATATGTCCCGTCCATGCGTGTAACTTGCGGCTTGGCACCCACGATCTGAGCAACAACATGCCATACTTAGGAGGGACCTTGACCACCACTACATCCATAATGAGCACTTGGGCAGGATTTGAGTCAAATTCACACGGAAGGTCCTTAATTAGGCCAAGACATTTGTCTGCTTGAATCGAAGGAATATAAATCCTTGTAAGTGCAGTTGTTCTGATCTAGCCTTTCCGTATCACCTTTGGCATAAGATTATGTGAAGACTCAGGAATCATGCATAGCATTGTGTAGAATTTTGTCATAGATGATGACGTGAATGGAGGTACTATCCCTTCTTGAAATTTCCTTCAACTTTAGGACCAAAAATAGACTCTTTGTTTGGTCATCATTATAATTTATTGTCTGATTACGGGTCTCATGTTTAAAGCCTTGAGAATTTGGGTCCTTATGCCCATTATGGAAGCTAACTCGGTAAAGGGGAACGGAGATTTTAATCACCCCAAGTTCTTGTTAAGGATGAAAGGAATTTGATTTTTAGAAGGAGCACTCCGGCCTTACTAGCTACTAGTCTTTCGGCAACATCACCTTGCTTGATTTTTTTCTATTTACATTTGATAACATGGTTTTTGACGGGAGTACTAGGCAGGGAATGATAGTATTGCTGAATCTGCATCTTTCTAAAATTTGATTACTTTTCTCTTTACCTTCACCCGGAATCAACGACCTTGTTTTGTCCTTTTGATTGACATTTTTACATTTGGTTGTGGTGCTATTTTGTGAAGATTTATCGGAAGGGTTTTAAATGTTGAGTTTTTTGGCTTGGCTTTGCTTCTAAGGTTATATTCTACGTGAGGCTCTATCATTATTTTCTTATATATGGTAACGTATAGGTCATATCCTTGTTGTCATCATGGAGTGTGTATAGACCTCGTTTCTTTTCATAATGAATCTCAAAGCCATCGTTATCTACCCTAGCATGTTGATATCATTTTCCTCTGTCTCACTTATATAGTTTTGATGAAGGGAGGAATGATCTACTGAATATCTTCAGATCTATTTGGAAGTTGGTTGCCTAATTGATACAGTTGGTTTCTATTGAGAAACGATTTAGTTTCCAAACTTATGTTCTCTTAATTATGCTCATCTCTTTCATCACTGTCTCTTCCATCATTCTTTCCATCTTTGAGTTCGATGGAAGGTGATTCCTCTCTATAAAGATACTCTCTTTTCAGCTTTCATTCTTGTCTCTTTCTCTATTGAATTGACTTCGACAAAAAGAGCACTTGCTTGCATGTCTTCAGAGTTTACAAGGTCTCTCTCTCTGTGAATAGGTGTGTGGAGTCAAAACCTTAGGAAATTTGTTCAAGGCGAGCCTTGCAGAGGAGTTTTAGTTGGAAGTGCATTATGAATCTTTAATTAAATCTAGTACAATAAGCACATGTATACAGTTTCCTACAATAAGAGATTATTTATTGATAGGCAAAGATGGAGAGGATTCTTCCTCACTTCCATTTGTTTAAGAAGATTGATGGAAACCTTGAAGGTCATTAATACTATGAGGGGCTAAGCCTTTGAACCATTCTTACTTCTATACTAAACTTTAAAGCAAATAATCTGTTTCGGCAAAATCATCGACAATATCTAACATAAGCATTCATTATCTTATCACATGTTGTGATACAGGTAGTGGCACCACTATCATCATACAATGGAATTTTGGACGGATAGTCTTGTGGCGGATTGACTAGAATTACGGGAAGAACTAAGGGGAACGCCTGTGCGTGCGCAGCCCGGGGAGGTGGAGGTGGATTAACAAGAGTGAAAGTGGGTTGGAGGGAGTGGTTGGAACGGTGGATACGGGGGTGAGCGAGAATGGATGGACCGGGGATAGATTCTTGAGTGGATCTTGGATGAGAGACACCTAAATTGTGAAGGAAGTGTAAATTAGGTGGTGTAGTCTCTCTATTACCAAGATGTGTACTTGTCTCGGAAAGCAAGACTCGAATCTAGCGTCTGAATCACCAAGAGACCTAGTTCTAAAAGGATTTACTAATCTTCTTGTGATTATTGTAAGTGAAAGAGAAAGATTTTTACGAGACAATTAATCTCAGGTAGATAACTTGATCGATAATTTAATCTAGAGCCTCAAGGATACTTTAAGGTCATCAACTATTTCGAATTGAATCCAAGGGTAGGATGGGCTCTAGTGTGAATCTTTCTAGGAGCCATATCTTTGTAATTTTTTTAGGCAAATAACAAAGAGAAAATTTCAACTAGGAGTATGACAATCTTTGAGAGGTTAACTAATCTATTTTACACAAATTTCAATCCTACGATCCTCTGTTTGAGTTTGAAGGATAGTATAGTAATGAGGTTCTTCCCGATGGAGTCTTAAGATACATTCGGGATTGTCGTCCTTAGTGGAAGTTGCAGCTCCTTGGAGGTAAGAGGTGTTATGGTCCCTACCATGTCTATTAAATACCAATCGAAGTATTTTTGGGTTTTTTTAGGTTATTTTCGGTTAGAAAGGGATATCACAGTATCTTATGATTGTCTTCTAATCGAAAATACTGGTCAAATCAGTCTTGATATGTTATCACACGCAATTGTAGATTATGAAGATAAAACTGCTGAGAGGTAACATCAAACACGCTTTAGGATTCCGAATCAGCCCTGGAATCAGGGAGGGATCTCTCTATAAATGAGTTTAGAGATGTGATCTTTAAAGGCTGAGTTGATATTGAACTGGTGTGAAGAGCATGGGTTTGTTTGTTTGTTTGGTTAAGGCGAAGACATGGTGAAGATGACAGTTCAAAATAAAGGGTGAACGCAAATGAAGGAATGTTTCGATTGATAGCAAAGGACAAAGACGACTTTAACCCATTGAGCTATGGAGTGTAGGAGGATTTAATTGGATGAAAATTCCAAGAAGGATCCATGGAGCAAGCCATTTACATCAAAGGATCTCTTAAGGTGATTAATGGGTAAAACAAATAAGCGATGAAGACTTAAAAAAAATGAAAAAACAAAACATAGATCTAAGATCAAGTAAGTACTTTTAAACTAGATTGCTTCAGCCAATTATAGGAGAAACATAAAAGTATTCTGACTTGATCAGAGTAAGTGCTTTTAAACTAGCACACGTGGTAACTTTCCATCGAAACATTTACTTGATTCAAACGGCTCAGATCGAGGTAAGTGCTTTTCGGCAACTGCTTGACCTCGTCGATAAAGGAACACGGATGATAATCACAGAAAGCAAATCAGATCAGCTAAGTACTTTTAAACTATTTATTGATAAACTCAAGGATAACATGAAAACATTCATCTCAAAAGGCTATCTGAATCGATACTTTAAGTAAACTTTGCATTAATAAACTCTTCAAAGAGGACCTTGAATGAAAAACATGAAGATAAATCTTAGGTAAGAGTAGAGGTAGTGGAGAGTATATCCTAACTCTATGTTTGTAATACTTTATCGAGAGAAGAGTGAAGACGAGTGAAAACATTAAGTAAAATGACAATTGATAGTAAAGAACACTCACCATTGACATAGTTTCCTAGTTACATGAATCCATGACTTGTATTGATGTTCAAACCGATTACAATGTGGCTTAGGTCGGTCTCTACGGCTTTGAACTTTTCATATCATCTTATGTATCTTCAAATTATAAAACCGGGGCATCGAGTGGCTCCAAAAATGACTAATGCATGCGTTGAGATGTCCGAACCAACCTTTTTATCGCATCTTCAGAGAGCCCATAAGAAGAATGAGGCGGTGGTAAACTATGAAAATATGTTGTTTGGATCAATTGTTGAAGATGGCCTCTTCGGTACTTTGAGGAGCCTCGGTAAAGAAATCTATGGTGTTCTGGCATTAATTGATGTACACTTACAATTAAGCTAAGGTAGAGCTTTCCATGCTGAAGCTCGGTGTCATCTTTGAGTGACTTTATTACGCTTCCGAGATGAAATGATAAAATGTCTATGACTGTTCTTTAATCCTTCTCGAGTAGTTACGCAAGCAATTAGAGGCAAAGATAAGCTCCGTTGCGTGTTAATTGTTCGGCGGTTTTGATCTCAACGATGCGCAAGTGTCTTTGGTATGAGAGGTTCGATTAGCCTCTTCTTATAGCGGTGGGGAATTTCTCGGCTCGACGGATGTCTTCATCGTTTCCTAAAACACTTTAAAGTTACTTGAATCTATGTTTTAGGTCTTCCAATCTCGGTTCTAATAAATTTTATCTTTGCTTTTGATACTCTTTAATAAATGATGAAAGTTTACCTTCTTAAGTGCGCGAGCGATGACGGGGTCGAATGGCATCGATAGGTCATGAAATCAACGATAAAACGTAAATCTAACACCCCCTCGAATGATTATTTATGAACTCAGAAGACGAGAGGATCGTCACCCTCGACCTTTGTGGTTTTTCAAAAATGGCGGAAGAATTCATTCGAAAACTACAAAATACAAACAATTTGTTATAAAATCACAACGTATTTGGTTTTTCTTGCTTCGGCGAGCGTAGGAAGAGAGCGGAAGGACCATTGGATGGCATCATCAACGGTGGAGATGGCAGAGGAATTTTAAATGGCCAACGGGAGGAAGAATAAAACGAGCCGTCAGTCCTTCGCGATGAGCAAACGGTGGGGGGTGATCTGGGACATTAGATGCGGACACGTGGACGGCCAGTTTAATCGGAAGGGATCGCGATCGGAGTCCTGCAAGCATGCGATTGAAACATTGCGATACGGTGTGACTGTCCGTCCGTCAATGAGGAGATGGGGCGGCCGTTCATCGGACCGCCGTCGGGAGGGCGACGAAGGGGATGCGATTGGAACGCGGCGATGCGATTTCGTGTTGTCCCGTCCGTCAACGGGGAGATGGACGGCACGGACCCCGTCGGAGGATGCCAATCGGGGGGGGCTTGCTCGGGGATGCGTTGGAACGCGGCGATGCGATTGAGCGGCGGCTCCGTCCGTCCGACGGGAGATGGACAAACTAGGATTTGATCGGAGGATCGCGATCGGGGTGCGCGGAAGGGGATGCGATTGAAACGCGGCGATGCGATTGAGGCGCTATCCGATGGATCATCGGGGGAGATGGATGGCCGGATTTGATCGGAGGATCGCAATCGGTCACCGCGGAAGAGTGGATGCGATTGAAACTTGTGGTCCCTGGCAACGGGTGGATTCAGATGGGTCTAGAATCCAACGGTCTAGATCCTTTGTTTTCTTACCGCAGTAGGGGCCTGCTCTTCGTAGAAACCCACAAATTTCAATAAAAACCAAGGTTTTGAGTGGATCGGGCGAATACTTTATATACATGATGAGCTCGCGCCGTTGCGGAGCCAACAGGTGTATGGAGTACCATGGGCCGGGGTTTTATATAACTAGGGCCAATTCGTGGAACATTCGGGCCAGTCCTTCAATCAACCATTTGTAACTTCTCCGACACGTTAACATCGGTCTTTTTGATCACAGTGTAATTCTCTGATCGCGATTGCGCGATCGGTCTTTTGTCCGGCCATTTTATTTAACACGTGATTTTGGCATTCCGCTCTGGCTTTTGGAAAAAATGGGTTTTCAAGTTTTACAAGAAAAACGTCCATCGGATACGATTTTCAAGAAGCTTAGCGCCCGATTACGAGCTTATGGGGTAGATGAAATGATAATACGATCTTCGGTTTATGACAAAGTTTGTCCTGTCAACATTTTGAAATGGCTCACAAACATGCACCCTTGAATCATTCGATGCGATTAGTGCTTCATGGGTTTGGTGCTTGGTTTTTATGATGAGAGCGTATTGGGGAAGTGGTTTGGAAACCGGGCCAAGGAGCTTAAACCTTGGAAAGAGGTTTTTTACAGTTCTTCTGATGATTTTTTCAAAGGTTAGAGGTTTGTGAGTTCGAAGAGTTTGGAACTTCTATGAGGCAATTTTTCATGAAGGAAAGGTGAGGAAAATGGACAACAAAAGGAAAATGATGAAAAACATGAAGGTTAGTCTACGAGAGGAAAAAAGGGGAAAAGAAGGAGGATATTGCGGCCGTCTTCTCATGGAATTTGTGAGCTGAGTTTTAAAATCAGGTGAAAACCTTGAGACATGAGCATGAGATCATCCACGGAGCTTCAGAGATAACATTTGGCAGAGAAGGTGTTTCTTGAAGGCTGCTTTATGTTGCTTTGCTGATAGACCAAAATTCTGGTGGCCAACAGGGCACATTGGATTGAGAATTTGAGTTAAAATTAGGCGGACGTCGACATCCCATTTTGGAACGCGAATTTGGTTTGAAATTCAATCTATTCGAGACTTTTGAAGTCCGACGGAAAGTGTTCTTTAATGTTTTTGATAGTTTAATATATACATATTTAACATATAATTATATATATATCATATGCGAAATGAAAGGTGGGCCATAGAATTTAGTTTTAATAAAGAGGGTTTATTATAATATGTTTTATATGTTACGGTATAAAAATAAAGGTCAAAAAAAGCAGTAGTATAGACAATACGTAAATTTTTTATTACAGTGTGTAAAAAGTGAGCCGTGCAACTTTTTAATATATCTACCGTAATCTGAAAAAAACTTTCTGATAGAGTGTTTTAGGAAGACGAGTAATATGTTGTTTTGAACAGAGACAGTGAGTTGTTTTTACGCCTTTCGTTTGTAGCGATCATAATTTTATAATCCTCTCTAATTTGGGGAAATGGTAATATTTATTTATTTATTTATTGAAGGGAATAAGTTTGTTTTTCAAAATGTGAAACTATATAAATGAAATTTTTATTTTCTGCATTGTTAGAGAAGAAATTTATTCTCCATTCATTGTTAAAATTTTTCAATATTCCAACATGTGCAAGAACAACAGTCATTGTGGTTCCATCGACTAAATCATTTGTCTTTGCATGAATTGCCTTACCAACTTGGCCCCAATATTTTCAATGGGTCCTCTGGTCAACCAATAAAATGAAACCATAGCATTGAGATACATTTCATTACTTTACATCAAATAACAATAAATTCAAACAAATTTTATTCTTTCCTTTTATTGTTGTGAAAAAGCTTTATGCATTACTCTATGTGGCTAGTCCATAAGGTAAATGTGACCAACTTGGGTAACAAATATGTTTTCCTTTCACCTTTGAGTTTTCAAATTATGCCTACCAAATCTAAGACATTTAAGAACTAATACAACCGTTAAAAAGCAGACATATGCCTAAATTACCTCCTTAGCTTCTTGTCACACCATCATTAACTATTTCGGAGAACCATGCTTTCTCTCGAGACAGCATTTTTCCCTTCGCCCCGAGGGTGACTCCAACAGATCGTGAGTTTGTTCACACCGCTGTGAGACAAATTGACAATGCTTCCGTGGGTGTACAGGTGGAGATACCGAGACCATATACCAAAAGCCTCTGTGAAAAAATTAAATAACATTTAAATGAATATAAGTGGACAAGGAAAGATCCCTTTGCGGTGAAGTTTCACGTACGGTGACACTACATACTAGCATAATTTTTTTCTACGACTGCACCAATTTTTTTAATCATGAGCCATCCTTGTTGAAGTAAAACTCCTTTTCATAGCTCTTGCCTTCTTTGTCTCTCATCGCGTAATCTCGGAAGTCCCTCTTACGCAGGCAATTAAAGGAAATGGAGTGAAAAAAAATGAGAAAGAAGACAATTATGCCATAATTATCAAACATTGCACCTTCTTCCCCTTTCCATTGTTACCCAATGAGGTAGATGTAGCAATTGTTGTCATGCTGCCAAAACGAGCCATCTTCTCTTATCTTGAATATAGAATTACAAGATCATGCCATATTAGTATGAACATAAAAACATGATCTGTCCTAAAACCTTTAAGTTGTAACGAAGCCAGAGCTAAACCTTCTCGCAACTTTGGCATGCCGGGGCATTAAGAGAAACAACCAAGAAATACAACCACAATCCTCATTTAATGAGACAGGACTATATATTTTCATTCCACTGGAATAATAAAAGAAAGAAATCACGACTATATTAAGACGACACAAAGCAATCTTTAACTTGATGTCTCATGACATGATTGCCATGCTAGAGGTTGCATATTTTTAATTTAAATTCTTAGCTCTAAATGCCCATCTATGAATGCATCCAATGGGATATCTACATCCTCAAATGCTCACTTTATATCCCCAAAAAACAAATTCCCTACTACAAGAGAACAGTATTGATGGATCACCCCCACTATCCCACCCCACTAGAAACGGTGAAAAAGAGCAAGAAACATACAAAATATCTGAAGATGACTATATGGTGGTTCTTATGAATCAACCAACCATTGAACATGCTCGTAAGTCAAACCATAAATATTATGTGACAATATTATTCAAGCGAGCCTTGAATCGGATTTATGAATCTATGTTAGAAACATGGCTCTCTTTGAAAATAGGTGAAATGTGGCACCACTCGATTGACATTAATGTTGGTGGTACAAGTGGTAGACAGTTAACGTACTCAAACAACGAGGTGATGCGGAATGACATGAGGGAAAATATCGAAACGCCCCAAATCTAGAGAACTAAAGCTCATCACCAACAAGGATAGACGAAAAGCACACATGATGTAACTTTATGAAGTAAATGGAAATGGAGAAATCTGTATTAACAATAAAAGTAACCTATGTAACAATAAAGTCGGATTCATGGGTAATAAATAGGAAAATGTCATTTCAACAGAAGCATATATTGCTTATAATCGAATAGATGAAAAAACACATACAAAAAACCTAGATAATAATCATGAGCAAGCAATATTGAATTATGGTATAGAACACAAAATGTGACATTACAAACACAGTCAAGCGCCTGAGAAACAAAAATATCCTGGACATGACCCTGGTTGACAAGTTGTATTGCTCATGATGCAAGAGGATTTGTACTGCTGCTAACGAGTCAATCAAAATCCATCATTATCTAGAATGTCTGATAATTAACATGTGTACTGCTCTAAGATACATTCTTATGATAATGTTAGAACATATGTTGAAAATGTAAACATGCACGAATAGCTTCTCTTAGAACTTAGGTAATTGTCAGAGTATGAACTTGGGAACTCTGACTCCCAATCGAGAAAATGTAACTAAGTCAACATTGACTTTTTTGTTGCTCTGACTGGATCAAGGAGTTTGCTCAGATTAAATCGCTCAATAAATTATTCTCTACTAAACGGGGCCAACCACGTGAAGGTGCAGAGCTCTTATGGCCCCTCCTCTCACATCACTCTCAATTCCCCCAATACCAAATCTATGTTCATTTTTACTTTCATGAGCATATTCAATAGCTAATAAAAAAACAATTCAACAAAAAAGTACACAAGGAAACATTGCAATTAATGTAACTGCATCATTATAATCATTAGTTTTTTATATAACGCAAAAAACGTTCCAAGTATGGTACGTTTGTTTATATTAACCAATATTTTTTATTCAAATTTTCTTTCTTCTTCCTATTTTTTAAAGCTCTAATTACATCATCGTATCATCGTGCTCTACTCTTTGTTTCATGCCTTTTAACTTTACCAACTGTTGACCTAGTTGCATATTCACCGTCTTGGGCTCCTCCGATGACGGGGCATACCGCCTACAAAAAAACGGATAATAATTAATTTTGGTGTGGTTTTAAATATATTAGACTTAGTTCGGTAGTAATAAAAAAAATTGCAATGAGATTATTTTGTGAATGCTGATTGTCGCCAGCTAACCTAGTTGCGTTGTCACGATGTACAGTCTCATCCCGATCAGCAGAGCATAGCCTACAAAGCAGAATGTCTTCATTTTTAATTATCATTTTTAAATATCATTGAACTATGATTGAGTAAAATATTAAATAAAAAAATTACCGTGGTCCTTCTGCATTACCCGGTTATGTAGATTAAGGAGGCAATTTCACAATATTCCTCTGCAGTGGTAAGATCCTCGAGGGAAACATTCTGCATTCATTTAAACAAAAAAGCAATTTATAAGAACAACCATCAAAGGTATAATTAGAAAAAAATTATAAGTGGAAATTAATTACGTCACGGCCCTCCTTTGATAGCGGCATTGTGTGCAGTCCCCCTCTGATCGGGTTGCACGAGAGGATCATCTACATACGCTCTAAAAGCTGGGTTATTTGCCTCATCGGTAGTGTTGCTCATAGTTTACGTAAGTTGTAGACATTAAATTTATGGATAGAAAACAAAAATATTGAAAGATTAATGTTTTACCTTATCGGACATTCGCCAGATCTTGGGACTTTCACTTGAAGCACGCGACGTTCAACTCAGCTTGATGGCCAAAACGGAAAGCGATATTTTTATCTTCCTCTGTGGTTGCATTTGGTGTCACCTAAATTACATATGATTGTGTATTTTTAATCATATACGTGAGATTAAAAAAATGTTCGAAGAAATGATATGAATTGAGTATAAGATGTTTATCTGCACAGTACAATTCTTAGCTAATTTCAAAGTAGCCACTGGCCAGGAGCTTGTGATGCCCTTTTTCTCAATCCTAGCTTTGGTTGCCTTGCAGAGAATAATAGGCTTCAAACAACATCAAAAGATTAATTAAGATGCTGGCGCCTTTGTATATTTTTGACATAAAGAAAATTAATGCTATTGTCGAATTAAAGTTTATGAATTTACCTTGCGAGGTCGATTTAAGCATTTTTCCTTCTTTATTTTACTTTCTCTTTTCCGTCATGGATGCGTGCTCTCACTCACTCTCGAAGCTGTGAGAGGTAGCTATATCTCAAGTTAAATTGCAATTATTATCTATAGGTATACTGAAGTATATTTCAAATATTTGCGGCTACACGAACACTTTTAAAAATAATGTAAGACCCAAAGACTTCTCACGATAATCTAGAAGTTCTTTTTCGAGTTAAATTCGAAATTCCACCATGCGCAGCTCTCCAGAATCCTGAACTCATTGTTTTCCTACGAGAATAAAACAAAGAAGAAGATATTATCATTAATTTAAAAATAAAAATCATGATAAATATGTTTTAGATAAAATACATGAAATAATTAAATATTGGGGTACCTAGGAGTTGTACCTTCTTTATAGAGCTGCCTGCCTGATTCACCAACAACGTGCCATTAATGGTCACTGTGGGTCAGAAACCGTGTAAGCTCAGAAACGCAATAATGTAGTTGGCCATATCGGCCTCATCATTGCCCAGCCATTAGGCGGTTGTTTGAGTCATCTTTACTTTGGTAAAATTATGTTTCTTGGCTAGCACTAAAGGAGTAGAAGGTGTACGAGAGGGTTGTTGGAAATCTCTTGCCCTTGTGTCCATACCACCAACACGGGTTGGAAAATGCGGAAAGCATTACATACAAAAGAACTTTTGTTAAGTTTCGTCGATGTAAAGTAAAAATGTTATCACAATTCATCTCATACGAGAATAAAAAAATATCCTTTTGAATTTTATTATTACACGATATCTTTTCCGCTACCTCTAAGATGTTGTATCCTCTCTTCATTTCGGGTGTTTGAAAATTTAGTCTATCAAAGTATTAAATTTCGACCTTGCATCTCGTGCACTTGCACTACCAACAAATGGAGATAGGGATGAAGAAAGCTCTTCCTCAAGGGAATCATCGGGCGTGCCATGGCTAGGTATGTATTTCAGACAAATTAATATTGTTTTCCAATTGTATAAATAACTAAAATACTGAAGATAGAGAAATGCGCACTTTACATGTTCTTGGCCCGGCCTTTTTCCACGATCATCCCGTCTCAAGGTTGTTCCTGCTGCTAACTCGTCGTTGCCACATTGCAATAAAATTATAAATGTAAAAACTTGAAAACAATATCTAACTTAAAACACAATTAAAAACCGAAATAATTTCTAATAAGACAGGAAGACAAAGTTAGAGTTCAAATATGCCTTGCATTGAATTCAGTCTGAAACATGTCATTACATTAAGGCACCCAAAAATTCAATCCCACGAATGATATATTTAAGTAGGCTTCTCCTATTAAGACTGTACCTGTAATGTGCATTTAACACATGTATGAGAGAAAGAAAACATGTTTTCTATTAGCGATAAAGAGCATCATGGAAGGTATCCTCACTTTTTATTTATGTTTGTTCCTTCCCTTCCCTCCTCGATGTTTTCACACTAAATGTTTTGTCATTTTTTGGATTCAAATTAAGTTAAGGCCTTAAGTGTTTTTTGACCTTTGGGTATAGTTTTTATAGTGGCATGTATGGATTTTCCATTATTCTTGCTTTTTCTCTTCATCGCATGTTCACAATCAAGCCTTGATTTAGTCCCATACATTTAACAGTTTAATTGAATAAACTCCATGAAATATCATGTTTCCTGTTCAATGAAATTATCTCGGTTAGGGTGGGCGGAGGTTTTCCCTTTGTATTAATAGGGCACTTCTAGCTTTTACATTTTTATTATATCATTTCCAGAATTTGGTATCGTTTCAATTAGGGCATGATTTTTGCAACAAAAGGTGAGAATGAACAAAGACAAATTTTTGTGATGGATAGCGTAACTATGACTCCATGGCAGAGGCAAAGCACTAATCTACTTCTTCAAATATCTATAGTTCTCATTCACCTCATGCGGAGATGGTCCGTTTGTTAAAATGTTGCGTAAAGTTCCCCCCTCCATAATTTGATATTCGGTAAAATTTCTTAAATTGATGATGGGGCATGATTATGGAACATTGGCATGCTGTGTAATGGAATTCCAAGATCATGATATATGTTTGCATATGTTTATGGCAGTGTTTTGAGTCCACGGAGGTGGGAGCGGGGGGGGCGAGGGAGCGCGGAGCGGCCTATGCAAGCTCACACGATTTCGGGGAAACGTGGGGGCGTCGCGGGAGTCATAAAAATTATAAAATTTAATACTGATATGCTATATATTTTTGCAAAGGAATGTATATACGGTCATCATACACTTGCATCATGAAAGATAAATCATAAATGATAAAATTACAAATCATTATGAATGATGAATCCATATAATTGAAACAAATTTAAAATTAAAGAATTAAAACATACATCATCACAAATCATACATGTGTAAGTTTGTAAGTTTGTAACTATGTAATCATTAATGTAACTACTAACAATGTACAATAAAAATAAGTTTAAGATATCATATGACATATTATATCAAGATTCAAAATAGAGTTTAAACTAAAGTTTACAACTCAAGTACGAAACATAAAACTTAAGCATAAATAAGTTATGTCTGAAACATAAAACATAAACATAACATATGAATATCAAATGATATCATCATAATGATAAATGAGCATAAATGCTCAAGTTAATACCCCACTAGTCTCTTGCATCAACTTCTTTACGAATATATCAAGATCAAGCCATCCATATACGAATCATAATCACTTGGTTCTCAAATTTGCTAAGTGGCACATCAACTTTTAACACGAAACCATAAGCTAAAGGCTGATGGGGACGTGAGGGCGTGAGAAGGGGGGGGTGTGAGGGGCGTCGGGGCGTGAAAGGGAGATATGCGGGGGCGTGAGGGCGTGAGGCTGTCCCTGAAGTCCCCCAAGACCCCGGGAGCACAGAGACGAGGGGCTCTAGACCCCTAGGTGGGGGGCGAGACTACGTAGCAAACCCCGGTTTATGGAGGTGGTGGAGCAAAAAGAGCTCAAATGAAATTTGAAATTTTTCACATCTGAAGAACAATGGGCTTAAAACAATGATTACATTTAAAAAATGATATCTAGACGGAGAATAAGTGTAGCATTTCTGCCGTGAAAATCACATCTGATTCCATTAACCTAATGCTATGATGGATTAAAATTTAGGTTTAAAATGCACGGAGTTACGGCATGATTTTGTCGAAAACCCTTAGTTGGATTCTCATGTTGTTTTTAATTTATATTTTAAGTTTGTTTTACAATATTTGGGTGATAGTAACTCATGAACTAGGTTACCAATATGTAACAATCATATTTAAAGAATAAAGGATTGTGATTTTTTATATTATTATTATTATCTTATACGGTATTGACACCTAATGCGGAATTTTGACATCTTGATAGCATGGATAATTTCGAAAATGTTTCTAGTAATGTTAACATAATAACTATCATTACGTGTCTTCACTTTTGTCACCATAATAGACTGTGATATGGACTCATCACACAACTCCATGGCATACTTATGTCCCAACAAGTTCAAGCTGGTTGAACCTACTCATAGTGTAGTTGTAAGGACGAGTTGCTTGATATATAACTCGATAGCATAGACCGCGTTGCGATTCTAAAGTCCTCAAGTGTCAAAAAAACTTCTGTGTATTCTTCCTAAAGCTTTTTGGGATACTGAAATAATATATGTATCATTGATGACTTTTAAAATGTAGACAGAATCCTTAGGAAAGGAAATTAATGGAAGAGTGATCCTGGCCTGAGCCTAGAATTTGGCATCGGAGTGATTAGAGTCTGGAAATTGAGCACTATAATTTTAATTAGTGATGAAGGACATCACATAGGTAATTATATTTTCATGTAAGAGAATAATACGGTGAATTCAAATTTAAACTACATGTCTTGACGGAGCATACCATAATTTTCAATGGTCAAACAAGCTACTGTAAAAAGAGGAAAACCTTCTTTTTCCATGGGAAATAGTTACCTTTCCTTTTTCAAGACAATCTAAATCACAAAAAATATGAACTATCTTTGCACACATTTATGGATAATGTAAAAGTGGAAAAGAATACTACAGTGATGCACACATGTACATTTGAACACTAATATATTTTTGTAGTTGAAATAAATGCCTTTCATTAAATGTAGTTTTAAGCTTGAGGCTAATGGTACACTAAATTAACTCCATTGCCTGGAAAAAATTTAAAATCTTGTGTTGGGTGATGAAGATAATGAAGTTATTGAATCTTGATTCTTGACATCTAATGAGAACCATACATTCTTCAATCCGTGGAGCGGCCAAAAGCAAATAGAGTCAACCTACTATAGGAGGAAGGGCTGCGATAGAACTTACCATTTTTCAAAAGTGAAATGAATCTTATTACATAGGCGAGAGCGAATGCGTGCCGGCCCGAGGAAAATGCGTGCAGGCGGGCGAATGCGGAAAATGTTGTTAGGCGAGGCCGTCTTTGTTAAGAGCGGAGCGAATGCGCACGTCATATCAGTGTGCGCAACTGTTACGACGCATACGAAGCAATAAAATCATTTTTATGTAAGCGCGCATATAAGTTTCGAATTTTTATGTAACGCATATAAGTTTTGTATTTTTATGTAGCGCATATAAGTGTCGTTATACCGACGGCGGGAAAAAGCATCGCTATTCCGACGGGTACCTAAACGTCACAATGAGGCACCTAGACATTGTGTCGCGCACGACATTTGGAGTCGTCTCAATGGCAAACGCTTTGGGCCATGAATGTCGCAATTGCAACGTCTTCCTCTAAGCATGTAGTGTGACACTTTTTCTAGATATAGGTATTATTACTTTTCTATAAACGTCGGTATGGCAACCAGTTTGAAGTAGGGATGGAAAAAATTTGGGGAAATTTACGACATTTGAGGTAAGTGGGCTGAAGTATAAAATTTCACATAAATGTAGTAATTAATTGCCTCATACATTAATAAGTTATATAAATAAGGTTTTAGGCTATGACCTTCACATGCCCTTCTCCACTTGAAAGTAACTTTATCCTTAGGGAGTCGAAGGTGACGAAATAGTTGTATATTCCCATGTGGATATTCTAGTTGCATATATTTCCACTAGATCAATACTTCTCTAATTATATGTCTATAAAATTGATGCTTTATGGTATCCAATAGTGCTTGTAGTGTTGGAAGAGTTTGTTATTGATTTCAAAGGGTTTATAGGCTTGCATTCTTTTGATGATTTTCATGCACAAATCAAGTGAATTTGGGTACAAGGACTGTCACCCCTCAATATGTTGGCAATGCAAGGTTTTGCCTTATAAACCATTTTTTTTTCCAATTTACAATATTCAAAAGAAGAAGAAAAAACACTAAGGTAAAAAAAATTTACACAGCTTGGCAGGTTTAAGCAATCTAACGAAGAAAATCCTCCATGGTATAGTTGAGAAACAGGTTTGATAACAAGGAAACTGCCCACCTTGGTCTATATTAGTGAATAAATGGAGCAAAGTATGAGCATGAGATGCAGATATGAGGAAACATTCATTTATACTATCTGTAATCTGACAAACCAAAATCACATAAAATCCATGAGTCAGTGTCCTGTGCTTGATCACTCCATCTGGTTGCGTTCTTTTTTCTATTCTGTGATTGAGAACGTAGCCCACAGAATACTTAAACTCACATAAAAAGCACCGTAAGAACCTCACATAGAAGCATTTCCAAGTTTCCAAGTCAAATTGTTAGCCTAAGAGTGAATTTACAAAGAAGACTGTGAGTGAGAGGCATGAAGTGCTATTGGGCATTCAAAGATAAATTAATGTATCGACCAGAAGCCCCTTCTCATGCACACTTACATTCGTTTATAGGGAGACATGTCTTTTCCCTTTGAAGAAGAAAACCATAGACCACCTTTCTCTATTTTAGTACACTTTCAGGTGCTATTTCAGGAGAATCAAAAAAATATTAAAGAATATATAATCAGGGATAACCCTATGGTGACAGAAAAGAATCCAAGGTGGTGCAAGACAGTTTCTTCCAATCCCCTCCTGCAGGGGCACCAATTTTCTTGCAATGGCAAGCGAGGTGAATTTGGATGTTGGTAATTATTATTATCATTGTGACATGCAAACATACTCATGGTGCTCTGTCAGAGAATTTACCCATTTATTTTTGGTTGGTATTATCATTGTGACATGAAAACATACTCATTGTGCCCTGTCAGAGATCTAGGGCCTTTGGCCCTTTTCCGTCATCCCTGACATTTTTGTTGAGCCTGGGCTATGGTCATGTCTACTTATGCAACAATGGTCCTTACTCCCATTATTCATGGATGGCCCATCTTCCACCGAAGTTATAAAATAATTACTTCCCCTGGTACATGTTGAATTTTAATTCTTTGCAGGAAATTTATGGCATCGGGCTGAGAAATTCCATTCGAAAAAAAAAAATCGAGACTTACCTGGCTAGATATCCAATTTGTCATTGGTACTCACGGTGGTGGACTCGATCACTAAGGTGGCTCAAAAACGACAAGGCTTGTTGTGCTCCAGTGTATAGGTTTGCGAGGGCCAGGGGTTTGCAGAATGTCAGGGGAGACAAGATTTTGGATTTTTTTTATAAGAATAAAACTCTCAGATGATAGTTAAAACAACTCTAGGCTAAGAGTTTACCCAAGATTTTATGTCAATAAAACTCTCGGATGAGAAAATAATTAACTCTCATACGAGAGTTAAAACAACTTTAGGCCGAGAGTTTCAAAACTATTGTCCGAGAGTTTACCCAAGAGTTTATGTCAATAAAACTCTTAGACGAAAAAATACTTAACTCTCGTCCAAGAGTAGTTTAACTTCGGTCAAGCCCAATCTAACTCTCGGACGAAACATTAAAAATCTCTCGAACAAGAGTTTTAAAAACTCTCTAAAAATCTCGGTCGAAAATTTGAGTTGACTATTTTCTCAAACGAGAAATTAAAAATTTCACCCAAATTTTGGCCATCCGCCAAAAAGTGTTTCCCAACTTTGGGTTTTCACCCTCAAGAATCTTGAGGGAATCTTTCAGATTCCTTGGAGGCTAAAATTCGTCGGTGTCAGAATGAGGTCAACCTTATACTCATTCTTCTCAGAATTTTGCAAGGATCTCATTGGTGAGACCAGATTCTTGTTTTGAGTTGCATATTTCCAGATTCCCTGTGGAGAAACATCTTTGAGGAATCTAGAGGTAATCTAAGAGATTCCCTAAGGCCTAATTTTCACTTCGTCAGAATTCAAAAAATTGACAGTCGATCCTACACCTCTCAGCGACATGAGTTCAGCGGTGCAATCAGATTTTCCATTTGAGCCTTATGTTTTTTGTCCACTTTTCAAAGTGGCGTTGCAGGTGTGAGCATTTAGTGAGTGAGTAGTCGATTTCATACCTTTCGACGCCACGATTATGATGGTGATTTCAAATCCAGCAACGAAGCAGCCTATTATTCAGTCATCTTTAGTGTGAGGTATATGAAGTGTTGATTTCATGTACTTCTTGGTCTCTTTGCTATGATATGCATTGTGTTGTATAGATCCCTTACTGATGTTTGATGTAGGATCTTGCTTTTTTTCTTGATGTGAGATGTAATTTCTATCATGGATTTTCATTTATGTTTGAGATCCCTTTATTTCCATGTTGGTTGAATACTCATTGTCACATGTGGGTTTGATTGAGATCCCTTTTTTTCCATGTTGGTGGAATACTCATAGTCGTTATGTGTGAGTTTATGTCATGCTGATAGGAGGTCAGTTTATGAGTAATAGTTCCTTGCAACAGAACATCTCATGGAGAGACTTTGCCACTCATGTTGATGGATTATTCCTTGTATGAAAAGTAGCAGTGTCCATGTACATATTCACTACTTACAACACTGAATGAAGCGGCCAACACCATCAAGACACTGAGGCCCAGAGACATAGTCCACACTGGACGAACTCCATTACTAAATCTCTTGAATTTTTGTCGTATGATTGTTGGTTATATCTACAATGTGTTAATTAATGCTTTTGATAAATTGTAATTCTAACACATCAGCCGAAGCAAAAGCTCTTGGTTTAAAGGGTATCATAAATTTACTGAGATCAAGTGGTATCAACATAGTCTTTTTGATGATTTGGATTGCAAGCATGAACCATTGAACGTTCACTGAGTTGAGCAATGGAGGATGTCAAAAAAATGTATGAGACCATGCTCTGGGTGTCTGAGAAGGCGGACATGTTGTATGAATATTATAAGAAACAAACAACAAATAACACTGAGTTGAATACACTCCTACAGGAAGAGAAGGAGGACAAGCAGCGATTGCAACTTTAGTTGCAAGCCAAGATAAAGGCACTAGAAGAATTGAAGCGCAATGCCAAAATTCTTCAAGTAGATCATGATGCATTAAAGAAACTCCCATAGGAAGAGAAGGAGGAGAATCAACAATTGCAGCTTCAGCTACAAGCCGCAACAAAGGCCTTGGAGGAAGTGAAGTGCAACAAAGGCTTAGAGAAGCGCTCTTCATCTGTTTCAAAATCGACATCTAAGGTAAACAATTATTCTTTAGTTTCATATTCACATGCTATTATTTCTGTTGGAAATGTGAAGATCCCCATTACAGGAACCAAATTGAGACTCCTTACCAGGATGTGGTACAAGGGAGGAGGACTTGGCATTCATGGCCAAGGCATAACTCAACCATTGGAGGTTGTGTAGAGACCTCGATATGTAGGTTTTGGATACACTGAAGGAGAATGTTCGAAGGTGTCATAAGCTCCCACAACCTTGTGGAAACCATCGAGGAGAGAGAATGATGGGACACTTCACCATCATCTTATGATGGCGCATGTTGTAGAGAGAAAGTTGAGGCAGGCTCTCATCGCCATAAGGACATAAAAGGAAAACAGAAATTGTTGAACTCACCAGGGAAGAGGATTGATGGGAACACTTCACCATCATCCCATGGAAGTGCATGTTGTAGTGAAAGAGATGAGGTGAGCTCTCATCACCATGATCACACCAGAGACCACCAGGGAAGGTATAACAAGTATCGATATTCACAAGTTCATTTTGAATATAAGAATGTTGCTAATTATGAACGTCAATCATGGCATAAGAAAACTTGTTTTTTTATTTGTTTACATAACCATGTCATTTATGAGTGTTGGAAAATAATGGCAGCAGAGAGGGGGATGAGGCACAGAAAGCCATCCCCATAGAAGGGAAATAAAATGGTTAAGAAGGTCCGGAGGAAGAAGACCTTTTGTAGCCAGTGCAACCAAAGTGGTCATCAAAGATCCATGTGTTCGAGGCTCCATCCATAGCAACACCTTAAGGACAAAGCATCGATGCATGAACTGGTTGAAACAATTGTTCGACAAGAAAATGTGCCACAGAGAGATGATCCATTCACTTTGATAAGTGAGAGATGGTTTTTCTAGATGTGGTAGTGTGTCATGGCCGTGTTTGTAAATCATATGTTGAATTTTTAATTCTAAAAGTGATGATGTGTTTTACATCGCTTGTTAAGAAACCATGATATTTTTGGCCTTGTCTTGTAAATCGTATGATCCATTTCTTTCATGTAAAAGTGATGATGTGTTTGCCATCACTTCGAAATGCAACAATGACATTTTGGTCTTGTAATGATAGCTGGGGTGTGATTTCCATTTGATGTAAACTTGACCACCGAGTATGTGTTATAAACTCGTGGCAAGTATGGAAATTATTGGGTCATTGTTGGTCATATTTAAGCATGTAATTTGCAAGATATTGTACTACAGTTTGGTAAAGGATGCAGGTGTCGGCTCATCGCTTAAATCTCTGAAGGACAAAGGTGAAGGAGATTGAAGGGTGACCTTTTTCAGGACACTTGTGGTGCAGACATTGTAAACAGAAGTTGTGGATTATTGTTGATTCTTTTGGAGGACTAAAAGCTCCTCAGTGGGGAGGATTGATCCAGGTGGCTCTATAGACACACACAAGACAAAGAGGGCTTATGTCTGCTCAAAAATAAAAGTGTTTGGATTTCTCTCGAACTAGGACCGGAGCGTAGATCTCATCGTCCTGATCACAATGGTGTGAACGGTTCATCAAACCGAGCTCGTATGCGGAAGTTAGAGGCAGTCAAAGTTTATGGGTTGACTTGGTGACTTGGCAGGTTAAAGAAGGTGCAATTTCACCCTTTTTTGGAAATTAGATTGTGGCCAGCTCCGGCCAGATTCCAGGCGAAATTGTGGCACAGTTAAAATTTCCTCTAATGTCCAAAATCATAATTTTTAAAAAATGCGCAATTTGTTCAATATAACAAAAAAATAATTAAAAAAAGGGGTGGTGGGCCACCATCCCCGCCACCCCACCGCGTGGTTTTATATATATATATTTAATTGGCTGGTGGGCCATGACCCCCACCGAAACCCACAACCACCACACCACATTACATAACATATATAATATATGTGGTGGGGTGGTCGGCGGTCAACCCCACCACCCCAACCAACACATAACCAAAACTCACCATATATATATAAATATATATGGCATATGACAGACGTGGTTGGGGGCATGCTCCCCGATGCGGTTCAAGTCCCCCCAAATCAATATAATATTATTTTTCAAAAACTTTAATGCACCATTTTGGAGGGGGGCGGGGTTTGACCACCAAACCTCCCTCCAACAAATTTGCAATTTTAACCACTAGGCCAACGTCCTTACTTCTGAAAACTATGCCCAAGATTTTAATATAAATCGACTTTTCACCAGTGTGCTCAGGGTAGAGGCAGCCAAGTTTGGGAAATATTTTTGAGGCAGAGGAAGAGGAGGAAAAATGATGGCACACAGTTTGAGGCAGAATATTCCTTGATGCCCATGAAGATTCTTTTGAAGGTAAAATTTTCCTGTGTCAGAATGTATCAAACTATATATGCATTTTAACCAGAATTTCGTAGGGAGCATGATGGTGTGCCCATATTTTCCATTTGAGTAGTGGTTTTGCAAATGCCCCGTGGAGGAGAATCTTCATGAATATTGAGGGAATATTTCAAATTCCTTGGAGGTTGAAATTCGCCGGTGTGATAATGAGGTCAACCTTATACTCATTCTTCTCAGAATTTCAAAAGGATCTCAATGGTGAGATCAGATTACTATTTTGAGTTGCATATTTCCAGATTCCCTGTGGAGCAACATCTTTGAGGAATCTAAAAGATTCCCTAAGGTCACGATTTTCACATTGTCATAATTCAGAAAATTGAAAGTTGATCCTACACCTCTCGACGACATGAGTTCAGTGATGTAGTCAGATTTTCCATATGCGCATTATGTTTTTCAGCCACTTTTCAAAGTGGAGTTGTAAGTGTCAGCATTCAGTGAGTGAACAGTCGATTTCATACATTTCAACGCCATGATTGTGATGGTGATTTCAGATCCAGCAGTGGAGTAGCCTATTCTTCAGTCATATTTAGTGTGAGGTATATGAAGTGTTGATTTCAAGTAATTATTTGCCTCTTTGCTATGAGATGCATTGTGTTGTATAGATACCTGCTTTATGTTTGATGCAATATCTTGTTTTTGTTCTTGATGTGAGATGTAATTTCTATCATGGGTTGTCATTTGTGTTTGAAATCCCTTTGTTCCATGTTGACATGATACACATTGTCACATGTATGTTTGATTGAGATCCCTTTGTTTCTATGTTGGTGGGATACTCATAGTCATTATGTGTGAGTTTATGTCATGCTGATAGGAGGTTAGTTTATGAGTGAGAGTTCCTTGCAACAGAACGTCTCGTGGAGAGACTTTGCCACTCATGTTGATGTTTTATTCCTTGTATGACAAGTAGTAGCATACATGTACATATTCATTACTTACAACACTGAATGAAGCGGCCAACACCATCGAGACACCGGGGCCTAGAGACGTAGTCCACACTAGACGAACTTTGTTATTAAACCTCTTTAATTTTGTCATATGATTGTTGACATGTGTTCCTCTTGATTATATCTGCATGTGTTCATTAACGCTTTTGATAAATTGTGATTGTTAACACTGTAAAATCATACAATAGAAGACGACATTAATTAATGTCACGCAAAAGGATTTACAGGGCTGGAAGACATTATAGGATCTGGAAAGTATTTATAAATCTCTAAGGTCTGTGGAAAATCAAATTTGAACTAGTCCTAAATTCTATTTGCATGCATAATCCTTCGTGAAGAGTGCCTTTTCGCCCGATATGCACACAATCCTGGGAGTCGCAAAATGTCACTATTCGGGACCACACAAAGAAAAGGCCAAGTGATGCCTTAATTGTAGCCGCCTAAGGACAACCACCAATGCCTCTTTAGACACTATGTGAGCACACAACGGAATATTTGGAGCACACAAAGGAATCATACCCCTCTCTTGGGTCACCATCCTCCATGTACCAAGAGATGGAAGGGAGGATTTGAAATCTCCTATATAAGACCACCATGAGATGAAGAATTTTTGAACATATTGTTATGCTGGCTAGAATTGCCCAAGAAATACCAGTAGTGTGTGAGTCGAAGCTGAAGATAGAGGGGACTCAATTGTTGGCCACCCAACAAGTTCATTCCAACATAATAGAGAGAGAGGGAGACTACACCGAGGCAAGCTTGGGATAAAAACATCCTTGCATCGAGACCTAGAACCATTGTCTAGGGGCCCTTTGGCAAGAGTGTAAAGTTTCACTCTTATTATTACCAACGCTCAATAGAAAGGGGCCTAGAGCCACCATTCATATTATTTTTGTCGTTTGACTATTTTCAGAGCTCGTGTTTATTTGTTTAGTTTTTATTTTAGATTTGGTTTACATATGCATGCTATATCTCTATCTAGTATGCTTATTGATTCTAGCTTGTTCCACTAACTTGCTTGACTCCACTTCTTTTTCTACATGTTACCAATAACTTAAGTGGGTAGACCACACCACTTAAGTTGGTGTGATTTCATACATACATGCACCAAACACACTAAAACAGGATTGGTGACTCCACTAACATTTTATTACCAAGTTTATGTGGTTGTGCTTTTTTGCAGAGACCTCTGTCTGTGCTGTGGAGTGGAGATGAATTTCCCCTGATTTCTCTTGCAGTCCCTAGTTCATCCCAAGTGACAAACTGAATTATAACAACTCCAAAAAAAAATTGCAGGAATTTGCACACGTTTTCTTCTCACAGAGGCACAGGGTGCGCATTCAGAACTGACCCGTGCGCAGAGAGCGCACCTGTCTTAGCCTTTTGCGCACAAAATACAAAATCAGAAATTTCTCCCTAGTTTCTGTTTTTTCCTGCTTGTAAGGTTCTTAGCAGCCCCTAATACACCTGAAAACACTAGTTATGGTACCCCATAGCTTTTTAAAGCTCACTTTTAGCTGCTTTTTGTAGGCTTAGTGTCAGTTTTACTTCAAGTTGATTTTTGCAAAGTTCACACATAGTTTAAGTAGGGGGGAAAAGTCACTTGCATTCCGAAAAAAATATGTTTTGAAAATTTTGGTACATACACACCTAGATAAATAACCCAAGTAAGTGGCCCAAGACCACGCATGCATAGCTAGTTTTCTTTTTTCTAGTGTAAAAGTTTTAGTTTAGTTCAATTTTTGCACTAGGAATTTCGGGACTAGGATGGAAATGTTTATAGAAGAGCAAGTAATCTCTGCTACTTTTCACCCTCCAGTGATCTTAGGTAAGAATATTGACTCTCATTATTCACAATTCGCCATCTCCCTATAGTTAGTCACATAGATTAACTAGGAAAAGTAGAAAGCGGCCCATTATCCACACATGTTTTTCATTTGAGCCAGGAACAATACAACATAGTTTAAATAGGGGATTTTGCAAAGGATCATCGATATCCACATTTTCAAACTATGTGTTTGTCCACTTTGTGCTCACACACACTCACCCACTAAGCGAAGCAAATACACCTAAAACTAACTTAACCAAACTCACTAAATTCTCTCCACAGGGGCCACAAAATAATTTATAGCTTAAGTCAGGATCAAGGGGGTAGGCATCCAATAAGTTGTCTTGATCATACTCATATTGAACATATAAGTTGTGTATTTAGGGAGCTTCAAATCCACCTATCATCCCACGGAAAAGAAAACCCGAGTGCGACAGAGACCCATTTCAGAGGGGGTTAGGCTTAGGCGCAGTGTGTGCGGAATCAGTTGGGGCTACCTGACCCGAATGATACTTGGTACTGTTATCTGACTACCAAGAAGCCCAAGACTCGAACGCTTACGTGGGATGGTGGTTCTTAGTGGCCAAAAACTAAGGCATCCTTTTCCATATAGGTGACGGTGCAGGCAAGCACACCCTCTACCCTTACCTTGGTGGATTCTCTTCGGTTGACTAGGGGCGTCGCCAGCTCTTACGAGAAATTGTGCCAGCACTCAAAAAAAATATATTCAAGGCCCAGTTACTTTTGAGTGTGTGAGGATGCATAGGTCTTCTAGGATTTTGAGTATTATACGCAAATGAACAAAAACCACTTTTTTTATTTCTTGATCACATAGATTAATTTAAAGGGAAATTTATTTTATTTGTCGCTTTTTTTTATGTATGTGACAAGAATTTTTCTTTGATCATAGTCTCTATCCTCTCAAAATTTTCCAAAACCAAACCTGGGTGACACCTAAAAGGTCCCAATGGAACCTCCTCAATCTAGGCATCTTTTGCACCTCCCCCCATTACTGGGAGGGGTTCCAGGTCTTTCGCCATTCAGGCATCAAAGATGGAACACTGCCACCATTGTTGGTTCATATTTTATTGGGGCAGCTATAGTTGGGAACCCTAGTTGGTCTCCCAACACCACACCACACACCACTCCTCCCACACCCCCTAGGGGGTAGAGGAGTGCGTCACATTCAAAAATCTAGTCGAATACACAATAGGGTATGTCGAAAACTAACCCTCGTTCTAACCAGAACTTTGTGTCTTCACACATTGCAATGGTGTCAACCTCTCAGTCACCTTTCTTAACTTCGATGAATCTGTCTGATTTAACCAAGCTGACGAATGACCCCATTGCACACTATCCTAGACGGCCTCTCATGCCCACGAAGCTCCCTTCGAATATAATAAAATTTAAAGGCAAGCAAGTGGAAGACCCAGGTAATCATGTTATGACCTTTCACCTTTGGTGCTCATCGAACAGTATCATTGACGACACTATTCGATTGAGATTATTTAAATGCACTCTTATAGGAGTAGCCGCAAAGTGGTACGTGCAGCAACCCTCAGCTTCACATGGAACCTTTAGCGCCCTTGCCATCGCGTTCCTAACATATTTTCACTTACCCATTCACCATGATTCCAAAATGGAATTACTGACTCATTTTAGACAAACCCCCGCCATCCATATCTCGGACCATCCCCATGAATGGAGGCAACGTTGCAGTTTATGTAAATCTAAACTTGACGAACAGGTTCTCTTATATTTGTTCTTGAAAACTCTTACAACAGATATTTCAAAGGAGGTGGTATAGCAGAATCCCACATCTGAAGAGGACGCAATCAGCAAATCCCAGAAGCTTGAGTTGATTTATACGTAGTCAGGATACATTTATAACATCCTGCCTAATGTCCCACACTTGCAAACTTATCAAGAATTTCCAGGCGCGTCGAACTCTATAGGCGTACTAATTGGGTCATTGACCCAAGGTTACCTAGGCAGCAGCAGTCAAAACCCTGGTTACACATACAGTTCTACCCAGAACGTGCCTCAACCCGGTTTTCAAAGTCATCATATGCCTCAACAAAATTTTACCAATAGGGTGTCAATGTATCAACAGGGAGGACCTTATCCTCCGGCTCAAGGGAATCAGTACGTAGAAAGAAACTATGACGGAAGAAATCCCCTCCAACAGTCAGGTGTAAACCAGGGACTGCGTTATCCTCAGTCCCTAGCACACAACCCACCTATGCAAAACAATGCACAGGTGAACTTTGTGCAGCCGTCCCAAAACCAAACACACCAATATAATAAGGAGAACTACCCTCCTAATGTGGTGAAGAAAAAATCCAAAAGTAATCCAAAAGTGAACCTTGGATAGGGGGGAAAATAACAGCAGCGCCCACCACAATCCCAGGCTGGAGGCAACTCCAACCAGAATCAGAACCAGGAGCCGAGAAATGCCCAACGGTAAAGCAAAAGGCCACCTCTTCGAACAAACCAATCCTGTTCAATATGTGGTGAGTACGGTCACTATACTCACCACTGTCCCAATCGCCCTGAGCTAAAGAAGCTATAGAGTAACCGAGGACAAGGAGAATCTTCCCAGAAACCAGTCGTGATGTAAGAACCTTTCCCCAATCAAGGGACGGTAAGCACTCACCAGCAAAATACAGATGATTATGGGAAAAGTAGCCATGAAATCTACATGACTAGTGAAGACATGTTTTTCCAAACACGGAATCACAATTACGACACCCCACTAGACACCAATACGTTGGGGGCAAGTACCAGTGCACCGAATGCACCTTTAACCATTTCAAAGATGCCTATAGAACCATTGACGAAAATGGAAAAGGGACCTAATAGGCGAGCAGGAAATTACTCCAAAGAAACCCATAATTATAGTATCGTGGATGATTTAACTCAATCTCCCACTGCTATGTCAGCTTTGGAAATATTGCAGTCGTGCCGAAAACAACGGAAATCCCTCCTTTCCATGTTAGGCGCTATCGACCCCGCCGATACGCGCCTAATGGCTTTTTACTTAGACAAAGCCACCGCTCGGCTTCCTTCCATGGTCGCCTTCCAGATACCAGCGTCGGTGCAGAATATCACTATCCACCGATGTGTCATATACAAGGGTGCATCCACGTGCATTATGTCCAAAAAAATTTTGGCAAAATTTAGGTTCTCCCAAACTAAAACCCTAAGTTATCACACTTCGAGCATACGACGGTTGTCCTTTGACCCCTGTCGGCCTCTACCAAAACGTCCCGCTCTGCTTAGCCGGAAAGACGGTCCACATAGACATTGAAGTCTTGTATGCTCACTTGGACTACAATATACTCCTTGGGCGGAGTTATATGTGCACCATGTCTGCCATAGCCTCCTCCGTTTTCCACATCATGATGTTCCCCCATGAGGACCGCATCATTACTGTAGACCAACTGACGCACATCTAGAAGTGACCCCTAAAAACACTGATGTAATTCTACCCTATGTAGATACAGTCTCGGATGCTCTCTCACAGTACCAAGAATATGGCCCCGGCCAATTCAAACCATCGTCCATTCTAGGGTCATTCCTAGGATATCCTCCCATAATCCCTGAGTCATCGCCCAATGTCACAGGGGCTCCAGTGTGTATGATGTCCACATAAAGCACTAAAGCTAGTCAGGACACAGACACAAGCAATAATGGCACTGAGTCATCAATCACAGCAACCTCTCTATCCTACGCCACCTCCCAAACCCCTTTCCTCTACCCCCCACCTGGTTTTGTCTCCCAGTAGGTTTGGGCAACACTAGTATTACCTAACATATAGTTGGAAATCCCAATTTTGTGCCTCGCTCCCCCTGCAGGAATAGGAGCCACCCACGTTACTGCCACTGGATTGAAGCCCCTTCATCCCGAGGAAGCCCCACTCATCCAAGAAACAGTCGAAACCACCCCTGTAAAGTAAATTCCCATCACAAAACCATTGATTACGACTAAGAAAACCGAGAAGAGAGGAAAGAAGATGGTGACCCCCGCCATTCAACGGGAATCACCAGTCTGTGCCATATGCAACATTACCGGTCACCCTACCCATATATGTCCAGAGAAAGATGAATTAAAACCCCTCCTTGGATCTGAGATAGACATCGCGATGCCACGTTCCCGTAAAAAGGAACCTACTGCCAAAGGTAAAGGCAAAGCGTTGCATACCAATCATGCATGTGCTCTCTGCAGTAACTATGGGCACTATACCCATCATTGCCCAGAGATCTCACAATATAGGGACGCCTTACACGCCATCAAGCGATCCTATCAAGAGGATCCCTCCACCCAAGCATCCGGAGATGAACCTCGTATCATCCTGTACCTACAGGAAGAGCGATAATCACCTGAAAGGCTCCCCGCCAGACCCCCTCCCCCAATCGAAAGGTGCGTACTTTGCGATGAACTTGATCATTTCATCATTGGCTACCCAGCTTTGGAAATATTCCAATGATGGTACCCAGTCCATATAGTATACCGCCCTGACATGGATGTCCTATATTCATGTCAGATATGTGGTGACAACCACCTAGTACGTCATTGTCACTACATACTAAGATTCCGCACAGGTCTTGCCTGTATGCGATCAACCATATTTCGCCTCTCTCGAGAATCTGATATGGATGCGGAGTCCACAGACAGCTCCACAACCCAAAAATATGTGATGAGAAAATCCATCATGTTCTTATCTGTTGAAGAGCAACCGATCAAGGAAACCCTATTTACCCCTAACCGCCCTCCACAGAGAAGACCAGTATGCACATTATGCAAAACACCAAATCATGCGGTCGTCCATTATCCTGATTTAGTTGCATTATGGCACTGGTTCCCCGATAGACCTCAAACTGAGCTTGACGGAACCTTCATATCGAGGATAGTTTTCCTTATATCTCAAGGCAATCATTATGAGCGGCATTGTACTTATGCCTCGCAAATTTGTCCCACCATCGACATGATTAATACCATAGAGAAGAGATAGGATGACCTTAGGGACTGGCATAAAAAGTACATCGCCAGGTCAATGTCCCCACCTCCACAATGGTGGACTAGGCAAGCTAAGACAATGCACCAACCAAGCATGACCCTGATGAAGCCTAGGATAACATGCAGTCTATGTGACCTGAACGACCACCGAGTCAACCAGTGCAGAGAACTAAAGTGCCTTGCAAATAGTTTTCATATAGTCTCTTCTCTCCCTTATAAACTTCTCTCTAACCAAGAGAAAATCATGCATACCTATTGTCGGATTTGTTCACAATTTCACCATACGATTAAATGTGTGCACCTCCCCAAGCTAAGAGTGGAAAGAGCAGCGTTGAGTCTACACTCCCCCAAAGAAGTAGATGCACCCAAGCCAAAAATACGGAAATGGAAACAGAAGACAACCTCTTCTACAACAGACCCTTTCCAAGCATCCACATCAAGAACAATGAGTAGTACAGAATCCAACACAATCTACTTTGTTGGCGTAGTGATCCCATGCACTATCTTCATGAGCCAATATCACACACTAGAGGTATGCCCACTAAATGGAAGCATTTAGGCACCTCTGCGGCAGACACAATCTCCACCTACTGGAAATTAACCATCCTAGAGGGGAACCAAATTTTGCGCTCACAGAGAATCCCATTACGGAGATTCTTCCCCCACCGAACGTCGATGACACAATCCACCATATACAATTTTTATCATCACATATCGGAAATAGGATTCCTACCACCCCCACGTGCCAGGATTACCACCCTATTCCTGTCACAAAAAGTCAAGGTACCTCACACTTTTGCATTGATTTCCACAAGATCCCAAATGTACATGCCGCCATCGAACTCCTTGATAATACCCAACCTCTAGAAAAACGGCTAGTACAACTAGAGCTTGTCGACGAAAATCGACGACAGTCGCTACAACATAACGAGGCCCACAAGAAAAGGGTAAAATCATCATTCGATTGCCACATCACCCATCGCTTATTCACCGAGGGAAAATTAATCCTCCGCTATGATGTCGCAAAAGAAGCTCTAGGGCTAGGAAAGTTCGAAACCTTGTGGAAAGGACCCTGCATCATCAAACATTGCCTCTGACATGGGGCATACATCTTGACAGAACCGAATGGGACCTGCATCAATAACCCCGTCAACGACCTTTACCTCAAGAAATTCTACCCATAAGGGCCAAGACGGTCCTTCCCTAGAGTAGTCGTACACAACCCCAACCACTCAAAATTTTTGACCAAAAGACTTATTTAAAAGTGCTCAAAGTATCACCATGGATCACCAACCTAAACCCTATTTTGGATTTGCTGATGGAGCATCTAAATGGTCTCAAAATTTAGCCGCAGCTACCTGGATCATATACCACCCTGACCGATCACTACTCTGATCAAACGGCTTGTGCATCGGTTCAGCAACAAACAATCAGGAAGAATATGACGTCGTCATCGGAATTATGTGCGATGCGCTCCATCAGGGTATACACCATATGCATCTCTACCTCAATTCCCAGATAGTAATGTCGCAGTTAAACCAAACATTTGAGACAAGAGATGCACATCTGTTTAGAAAATATTTGCGTGCCAAAAGATTAAGTAGAAAATTTGACTCTATCACATTTACACATATACCAAGGAGTCAAAACCAAACAGTTGATCGCATAGCTAACAATATCCTAAATTGGAATGCATCTAGAATTAACCATCATACATAAAAAACCAAAAATATAGATATCTATCAGCACAACATCATACATAAACCGAAAGAGGCGACACATCATGTAGAGCCGCAAAAATATCTCTCATATATATACCATAATGTGTATGTGTGAGTACAAAAATAATGTCGGTAGCCCACCTGCCAGGCCAAAGATACAAAATTCATCAAAAATAAGGGAAGAATCCTCATAATAGGTGCTTTCCCTGTGTACCAAAAAACCCTAGGGTGGTGTCCCCTTAGGAGGGGCACCTGGACCCACCACTGCCCCCGGTGCTACCACTGGAGCTGTCGTCACAACCGCAATCTCCACCCGGCGAAGAATGGGCCAATAGCCCCTCTCGTGGGCTATCACAATCTCCAACCAGACCTCCTCAAAGTCATCCATGAAACCCCGAGCAGGCATACCTTAGGTCAAGCGGTCCACTTGACCCTAGAAATCCTCAAGAACTGACACTTGAGCTGTCAGTTCCGCAATACAAGCATCTGTTGTATCTTCATGTTGCCCTCCCCTAAAGGGCCAGCACCACTGCCAGGTCCCCCAAAAACACCTCCTCCCCGATCGCCCCTAGGTCGTCGTGGAGGATCGTGGCTGACCAACCAAGCCACGGGGCGATCAACCTCACCAACATCTGCAAGAGTAACCAAGATAATGTCAGTGTCACTAGAAAAACACATAAGTAAATGTATATGCAAATAAATGAAGAAAACATAAAAAACATACCCGCGGGACCCCAAACATAACTAAAAGGGAGACTCATGTCTGCCTCGAAAGTCCATCCCCGCATATGGATATGGTAAGAACATCTGCGGGTTGGCCTCAAACTAGGCATCTGTTGTGGTGGTCCAGTAATTCCCCACCATGCCACCACCGCCTTGCAGCATCGTCGGAGCCCATCTCCTCATTCGAGGCTCCCGTGGCCCCCCAGGAGGCACTGCCACTACTAGCCTCAGCAACACTACTCTCTCGTACATAATGCTGCACAAGATGATGGCGTACACAAATGAATTAGATCCACACTAGACCTTGTTGAGCTGCGACACCATCCCATCAAAACATAAACGGGCAAAGTCGAAAAAATGCCTAGACCTCAACCGACGCAACACTCCAACCTGCGGGCCTGATGGCTGAAGTGGAGCAACCGACCCTGCTAGTCTCACAATCACTACCAAAGCACAAGGCTCTGCCAGATCTATAATTGATGCAATGCTGATGCATCCCTCTGTAAGAGACACCCCACCACATTTGTGTCTCCTAAATCTCTCCAAGTCCACTCTCTCAACAGGGAGTGGATACCTCAATGCCTCACCCTGAGGTAATAACCCGATCACAAAGTAAAAATCCGTCTCAGGACGATAACCAAATGTTTCTCACGCAATACGAACTTGTTGCACCTCCTACGCCAATGATAGATCACGTAACGTAGCAGTCAGTTCTGCGACCGAAGAAGCTCGTTCTCCGCAAACTTCAGGAGTCCCCATAGCGCCAGCTGACGACGCACCCCATCATCAGTAGCCATCTCGGCACGGAGTTCGGGATAGTTCCACTCCCTCCACAATAGCTATCATCAAAACAGGTACCCATCAGTACAAAAAAAAAAACCCAAAATAGGCAAAAAAATCCAAAAATATTTTCTACCTCGGCTCTGCACACTTTTGTTTCGCACAGTCGTGCTTAAGGCATGATGAAAAAGGGGAAATCTATGAATTAGTGCAATTATCCCCGGAAAAAGCACACAGGGGCATGCCTTTGCTCTGATCGCCTGCGCAATTTAGGGAAAAAAAATGTAATATCCCTTTTTCAGGAATTTCTGCAATATGGCCCAAAGGGACGCTGTATAAGGAATTCAATGCAAAAATAAGGTGAAATAGGACTTGGATCCCTTATTTAACACATCATACATTACACTTCCATAATTTCAGCTCAAAGAAATCCCTCAAGGTGGGTTAAACAGATCTCCCACACCTCGGTATCTCAGAAAAGTTCTCAAAGAGTGAGCTACAGCAATATATGAACATAATCATTAAACTATGAAAATTTGAACATGTAAAATAATGGGATATAATTCAGTCATCATGTTCATTAAGATTTCAGCAACAATATACAGAAATATCTTGAGGGACAAGCGACTCAAGCAATGGGAATCAATCTCCAATGATTAAAACAATAGAAACATGAGATACTACAACAGTGTAAAATGTCGGAGAGCAGTGGCTACACAATCTATGTTAGAGTAGATGCTACTTTAGATGCATATACATGAAATATGGCTGAAATGTACAAAGAAATTCCCAATAATAGAGGAATGGGCTCCAATACAAGATTTCTAGCCAATCTAGGAGAGATTGCTAGAAATGCCGGAGAATGTACAATGTGACAATTAACTTGCCACTGCAACTGAAACAAAATATAAAATGAGGCTGTAAAATATCTGAAATAATGATGCCCTCCTCTGATAGTGTCTCTAAGCAAAACGTTGATCCCTTTACTCAGAAACAAGCCCTCCTGATGAGCTCAAATGACCCTCCCAGCAACTGCCTACAAAATAACGCAGATCTAGTTGGAGACTGCACTGTGAGGGAAGATGTGTGGTTGGCCTGATTCCAATGATATGAAAATAAGCCTAGGAGACCTCCTCTCTGATCCTCCAATAGATAGCCAAGCCCTCCACTGGAAAACAAGCCAAGGAATGACTCAAGAGATCCTATGTTGTTGCACCCTGTAGCACAAAGTTATCTTACTCCAGGAATAACGCTGTGAATGAAGGAGGTAACTTTGGCCAAATTCCAAAATGAGGAAATGCAGCTCTATAACCTCTCCTTCCCTGAGGATGAGGTAGGGATTCCCGACCGGGAACACCCTTGTGCTATGCAGCATTGCACCCTTGCTAAACAGCAAGAGGAGCGTAGTCTCAACAGACCAAAGAAAATAATAATCAAGCATGCCCAACAATGGCTCTCCTCCTATTCATATATAGCAAGTGCTCCTCTCCACCATGGGTCCCATCCACATGTGCCTCCCAACTCATGCAAGTGATCCTCCTCTAAAACTGCACAATCCATCAAGGAGATACATTGTATCTACACAGTGCATGTGGACTTGGTCAAAATGACTAGATCAAACATGATCCAATCCTGTTCACACCATATGGTGCTCAAACCAGCTGCTTTATTCTTCCTTCTTACCCCTTTATTTACCTATCTAGGATAAAATCAACTATAATATTCCATTTAGATAAAAACCTAAATTTTGGGAATATTACAGTCCTACCCCTTCAAAATGTTGCTTGTCCTCAAGCAACTGCAAGGTAGAGCAAGATTCTCCCCCCTTTCTTCTTGTGGCCTCCTCATCAATAGACTCCACCAAGGTTCATATAAAATGTAATAAATTTGTCCTCCATGAATCCCTCCAAGTGTATTAAATAGAAGTGTGCATCATGAGGCAAAGAGAGATGTAAGTAGGAGTCTTCTTTTTGTTCAATGGCCTCCTCAAGGTAGGAGTGACGAGAAACATGGGAAGTATTATTCCCAATGAGTGACTCCTTCACCCATGCAATCATCCACATGAAATGAGCCATCCTAGGTAGCTCATCCAAGAAATCCTCAACCCCGGATCTATGCAATGTGTTGAGGCTGAATGGAGATTTTAAATTTTTCCTTCCAAGTGGTTTCTCCCTCCATTTATGATAAGTGTGAGGGATTGGCTGATATTGGGCTGAAATGTCATGGCATCCAAAATTGGCCCAAGCCTCCCCACAAAATGAATCAACCATGAAGTGCCTCCTCCAACAACGCATCTTCTCCCACTGGCTCCTCCTCCATGAAGGGAAAAAGAGTGATGTGGCAATCATGGTGTGCCCATTATTTCTCCTTAAACATACAACATGTGAAAAGGTGCGAATCATACTCCCAATGGGCATCCTCAACTACAATCCCACTCTCCAAGCAAAGCTTCCCATGAGCATAAACATATCAGAAATATATGGAAGCAAAAGACAATGAAAAAAAACTGCCAAATGACAACTGGAGAGTGAATCATAGTTCCACCAATGGAACCAGTGCAGTACACTCCTTGTCTGCATCAAAACAAGTAATAACAAGCACTTTACTAGCCACTTGTTTTCTGCCACAGTCCTCCCATAAGATGTGAACATGAATGTACAATGTGGTGTCAATGGTGCACACCAAGAGTCATGTGGCTTCCCCCACAAACCACCATTAAGGTAGCCAAAATAAATGCTACAAGTAGCTACAAGTACATCATACAATATGAAATAAGGGATGTTCCCCCTTGGTACAATATGATGCTCATATAAAGTAAAGAAGTACAAATCAAAATGTGAAATTATACCTTCTCTACTATGTACTTGAATCCTTGAGCTGAAATGGTTCAACTGAGAAAGCTCCCTCACTCACAATGAGTAGGAAGGTGGTTGTGCTATCCTCTCAATCACCATCTGGGCTATGCATCTCTCCATATGCTGATATATGTCCTTCTGGATGCCCTCCCAAGTGAACTCCTCTAACACAACAAGATATGCATCAAGGTGCATAGCTAGGAAGTTTTCATGTGCTACATGTAATAGTTTCTCCTTGAGACTAGAAGCCCTAGTCAAGAAGATTTTTCCATAGCAATAGATGACCACATCATCCACCATGTATCTGTCATCTCCATCCGGATCATCAAGAATCATGCATGCACCAAGATCCTTGGAGTACTCTACCAAGAGCTGAGATCTCCAATACAGATGAATCCTCCTCAGAGACAACATTGGTGATCTAGCATGTGAAGCTCCCCTCACGCTGCTGCCTACTACTTTGACATCCCCCATGCCAAAGTTATCCTCCAAAATGCTGCCATGCCCATCATGAAGCTACTCATGTTCCAATAGTAATGGTGACCTTTGGAAGTTTGCCTCCCATGAGAAGTTGTCATCCAAAAGGAATCTCCCAAGCTGGGCCAAAGTAGGCATGAGTGGCCTCCATCCACTCCCATGTGTGAAATATTCCTTCCTCCAAGGAAGTATCCTCTGTCTCTCCAAATCTATGGAGCAGTCATCCTACATCATGAAGATGCTATCCTCCATCCCTGCAGCAACCTCTATCAGCGCAGTATTGGTAATGAGAGTGGGTGATGCTGAAAATGAGAGAGTGTCTCCCTCCTCCTTAAGTCTATCCAAAACTCTTTGCACTGTGCTGGACTCCTCCAAAGTCTTCACCTCTCCAGAATCTAGGAGTGGTGAACTACATGACAAGATGTCCCTCATAAAATATAGATATGGTGGCCTCCCTGGTGGAATGCCTCCATATAGTGAGACATCTAGTTCAGAAGTGGACTGTATATATGAGTGGAATGATTTGTCCCTCTCTTCACTACGCAGTACAGCCTGCTTCTCTTGTGCAAAACCTCCCCGGAATAGATAAGGGTGTATCATCCCTTGATGTTGATCCTTCTCTTCCTCCTCCACCTCACAATCCCCAAAAACTGCTGCATATGGCTCCGGAATTGTGCCTTGATTCCCACATGTTGAATCATTTGGAACTCCTTGTAAAGACACAAGGGATCCTCTAATGGAAGCAATGGCTCCCTTTTCACCTCCATGTGGTGATGGATCTCCTCCCAATGGGATAGCGCTTTCAGATCTCTTATGCTCATCCTCCCCATCAATAATTGAGAATACCTCATCATCAAGGAGAGACCCTAGATCTTGGCCATCTCTTGAAGGAAGCACCTCCATGTATTCACAAATGGAAGAGGGCCCTTCACACAATGGGTATATTTCCCTTAGCAAGCCATCATACATGTTTTCATTCCCTTCAGAAATATGGAATGGAGTTTGTTTCATGGTTCCCTCCAATGCATGCAAAGTGTTTGAGGTTTTGATATATGATGTTTCACAGTGATTTTTATCAAATTCCCTCACCAATCCCTTAGTGAATTCATCATATGATTTTAAATTTGCATGATAATATGAAACATAATTTTCAAACCACCAACCATGAGCCATACGTTTGAGTTGCAGCGTTGCTCCTCCAATGGCCTCATCTTCTTCCTCCATTCTCCCTGCAGTGCAAGTGGGCAATGAACTACGCTGTGGATCTGCATGTGTGGCTGAATTCCCACACCCATCATGATAATATCTAGGGCTTGCTTCATCTTCAAACCCTCTTAGAAACTTTATGAAATTCTCCCTTTCTATCTCCTTGAGATCTTCTATGATAGCTTTTATAGTTTGGAAAAGACGCAGGGATATCTCCTCTTCCGTCATTCCTCTTTTCTTGTTTCCTTTATACAACTCCTCTTCTATGTGAGGAGCTTCTCCTTCTAATGGCATATTATCTTGGATGCACAGGCTGAGCCAAGATTGATGCTCTGATACCACTGTAATATTCCAAATCTGGAATTTTCTACAAAAATAAGAATACCTTAAGGTATTATAAAGTTGGAGAATATAAAATGAACATATCATGTAATGTATTTAAACACATGGCTCTCATAGAACAATAACAACAACAAACTATGCTTTTATACAAGTCACCAAGTGGGGAAAAACAACTAATTTGACCTCAAAAATGATATTTTCTGAAGATGGAGTTATAACTGTGGAAAATAACGGTTGTGTCCCTTAAAATAGACAATATAGGACATGCATGAAATTTTTTTTCATAAAAAAATGCAATTAGCTTAGTTAAACATGCCTCCCATGCTCACAACAGCTAAAAATGGACAAAACCCCAAGACTGTAAAATGCCGGAGCAGCTACACAAGTGACTGCGCAGTATAAATAGAGGTTAACTCAGAAAATAGAGAAATATGTCTAATAATATTATTATAATACTCAATCAAGTACAAAAACAGAGATCTAATCTCTTTTACACAGATCCAACAAGAACCAGCAAGGGTTTCTCGACAGAAAATATATACAAGAGAAATTTGCTGCAAATTTGTGGCTGAATAATGTTGTATGGCTGAAGCTCTACAATATATGGTTGAACATGCAAAGAAATGGCTGTAGATGCTTCCTCTAGCTTTCCCAAAGAAAGGTTGATCTCCTCTTGGGAAACTAGGTCCTCAGAATGGGGTTTTAACCCCTTCCACTGCACACCTTAAGAAATAACGCAATTTTCTGAAGGGACTGCGTTTTTGCTGAAGGTAGGTGCTTGGCCCAACACCAGGTAGTGGAAAATTCAGATCAGAAACCTCCTCTTATATTTCTCAAGCAAGATCTCCAAGAAAGAGTAGGGAATCCCCACCCAGGCAAACCCTTGCAATAAGCAGTGCATCAACTTAGCTAAATAGCCAAGTATGCAGGAAGTCTAAGAAGACCTCATCAAAATATAATCTCCAATATGCTCATATTCTTGCCATCTCCTTCATTATATAATCGATGAGCTTCCTCACCAAGGGTCCCACCCACTATGAGGTTGCTTCCATGCAAAGGCTCCTCCACAAAAACTGCATTGTCCATCAAGATGGTGCAATGTATCTAGACAGCTTTGTTGAATTTGTCAACTTTGACTGATTCTTCATGCCCTATCCCTTTTCATACTCAAGGTGCCTTCATTTTATCTAGCAGGATTGATCTCTATTCACATTGAGCTTGATTTATTTATAATCCACTTCTTTGTGAATAAATCATGTTGACTTGGTCAAAATTGACCTTGTCCACATAGTTTAGACCTTGTTCACACATGTGGATGCTTGAATTGGTTATTTCATGATCCCCTTTCACATTAGAGAGGATTTTTATTCATACATTGAGAAAATTAAGAGCCTCCTTGCTCAATTATTCATGCAACTAGATTTCAAAAGAAAAATTAATATTCCTATTAGCTGAAGCTAAATTAGGAATATTAAAAAAAACACCTAGCATCCGTACGAACCCAGTCTGTATGGACCCCGGCACCATCAAACTGAAAAAATTCAAGTACAGGACATCATGAAGGTTACCTGGGCATGATCTTGTGAATCCCTGGTGCTTAGGCGAGCTGCAACGACAAGAAATGCTACGTAGAGTCCTATGACCTCTCAAAAACTCAACAAGTACAAATGAATTGAATTAGGGCCATATCCACCTATATATCGCCCTTTTCAAAAACTTTGGAGGACCATAACGAGAGATAAGAAGGTCTGTTCTTCGAACCGTAAGCTGCACCACAATCAGCACTCCATGATGAACCGAGGCGATGCCACATATTCGCACTCCCGAAAAATAATTTTTCAGCGCCGGCAGGTATGCCCTCTCTCATCTTATTTTTTAAAGCTCATGACTTTCAATAATATTTGATAAAGAAGATGCTTTCACTTGAGGTAGTTTTTTTTGCAGGAAAAACTCACAAACCATCCACAACGTTATCTCCTGAAAGTTCCAGAGCAGGTATCATTCTACCCCCAGCATGATAGAGTCCCAAAAAACTATGCATATCCTGACATCATTTCTCCATTAGGAATAAACCATAGGGTCTTCATATCCGACCATGTTTATCATCACCACACCCTGCACATGATAAACATCTGCGTTGGTCAGTAGAGCCTCCCCTCCATGGCGCCCGTCACCCACAGTAGACCATATATCACAACAAAAGTGACGCCATGGCCATACCACTTTAGTACAGGAATCACCTCATGCCCATCCATTCACCATGCATAAGATCAAGTTTACCATACAAGCTAAACCCCCCTTCCTAGATGACCAGGTTGTACAAGCAGATCAAGAGCGCACCACCGCGCCTCGCGTTTGGCCCACCATACCTCCACCAACATAATCCCATTTGCGATACTTTCTCATCCTCTTCATCAACCCCACACATGAGACCAACCAATGCGACCCCCACCCTCAGCAAAACACCTTCCTCACATCATCAGTGAGTGAACACTTTCATGTTTTTGGGTACCCGTCTCTGTGTTTTGTACAAACCAAACCCCATTATTTTATTCTTTTGGTAAGTGTACAAATCCCTCAAATGATACACTATGTCCTTCACCCTCTCATTTCATCTTTTCTCCCACGACAGCAGTCCCTGAACACCCTTGGTCGAAGTATTATACCCCCCACGCACACGCCATCATGAAATTCATAACCAGTTTACACTTGCCCTGGAAGTCCTACCGACTCCAAGGATTTACCCATCAGAAATAACTATGACTGTCGCCAAGTTGCTTAAGTATACTTCGACCTTGGGGCACTGAATCCCCATCATCAATTTTCAGCCACCCCTCACCTACATGCCTATGTTTAACCCATCACATCCAGGTCCCCGATCCCTCATATCGGTGACCCCTCGTTCAATTGAGGCTTCCTCTTTTTTTACTTCAACACCTATATTCCAAAAAGGAAGTGGTACCTTGGATCACCCCTCCCCATACAAGGGGCATCCTTAGGTGGCACTGTGGGAGACATCATTGTCCAAAGATTTCATCAATCTTCCTAAAATTCGACTTCAACAAAAGCTTTCATGCCAAGATGGTATCGTACCTTACAACCATTATCAAATTCGTTGAAGACTCATGCCTCCATAAGTGTCTCTTTCAACAATGCTTACATGGGAAGGTCCTAGCCAGCGCCTATTGGTACAATGCGCAGCGATATGCCATACCAATTTTATGCATATGGGTACCGTATTCCACCTATTTTCAAAGAAAAAATTCCCCTGAGGGCGTCAGTAGTCGTCGTCAGCAACCGCCAACATCACTACCATATCAGTGATACAGACATAACACATATATGTCAACTAGATTTGTTTAACTAGCCACAACATTATGAGCATGGGACATGCCCACCTCGTAGAAAATTTGTATATGTATTGTAAATTTTATTTGCTCACAGGGATCCCTTAGGCCATGGTTATTCTTGGAAACGGTACAGGGTGTTTTCAATTCCAAGCTTCATGCAGGACTCTCTCTCTCTCTATGCATGATACATAAAGAAACTATAATGTATTTTGGCTATACAATTCTTCCTAGACCTAACACATTAGGGGGCAATTGTTAACACTGGAAAATCGTACAAAAGAAGAAGACATTAATTAATGTCAGGCAAAAGTATTTACAGGGCTAGAAGACATTACAGGATCTGGAAAGTATTTAAAAATCTCTAAGGTCTGAGGAAAATCAAATTTGAACTAGTCCTAAATGTTATTTGCACGCATAATCCTTCGTGAAGAGAACCTTCTGCGTGCCTTTTTTTCCCGATAAGCGCACAATCCTAGGAGTGGAAAAATGTCACTATCCAAGACCACACAAAGCAAAGGACAAGTGATGTATTACTTGTAGCCGCCTAAGGACAGCCACCAACGCCTCCTTAGACACTATGTGAGCACACAATGGAATATTTGGAGCACACAAAGGATTCATACCCCTCTCTTGGGTCACCATCCTCCATGTACCAAGAGAGGGAAGGGAGGATTTGAAATCTCCTATATAAGACCACCATGAGATGAAGAATTTGTGAACAAATTGTTATGCTGGCCAGAATTGCCCAAGCAATACCAGCAGTGTGTGAGTCGGAGCTAAAGATAGATGGGAATCAATTGTTGGCCACCCAAAAATTTTAGTCCAACATAGTAGAGAGAGAGGGAGACTGCACCAAGGCAAGCTTGGGATAAAAACATCCTTGCATCAGGATCTAGAACCATTGTCTAGGGGCCCTTTGGCAAGAGGGTAAAGTTTCACTCTTATTACTACCAGTGCTCAATAGAAAGGGGCCTAGAGCCACCTTTCATATTATTGTTGTCTTTTGACTCTTTTCAGAGCTCATGTTTATTTGTTTAGTTTTTATTTTAGTTTAGTTTACATATGCATATTATTTCTCTATCTAGTATGCTTATTGATTCTAGATTGTTCCACTAACTTGCTTGACTCCACTTCTTTTTTCTGCTTGTTACCAATAACTTAAGTGGGTAGACCAAACCCCTTAAGTTGGTGTGATTTCATACATACATGCACCAAACACACTACAACAGTAAATCTAACACATCAGTCGAAGTAAAAGGTCTTGGTTTAAAGGGTATCAGAAATTTAGCCGGATCAATAGGGTATGTTTAGGGTTTAGGAAGGGTTAAGCACTTGTTTTATTTTAATTTTTTCCTTTTTTGGGGAGACCTGTGCTGGTAAAAAACCAAACAATTTCAGCTAATTATGTACAAAACTAGCATGTTATGGCTTCAAGATTCCAAACCAACTAGTTCAGGAACCAGTATAAATAAGTTCATCGCTCCAAATACTAATTCTACCTAATTAGACCCCAAATTGTTTCAAACCAACAAGTCCAATATGAATCAACTAGTCTTGGCAACTTGAAGGCAATCAAACAGATGGTGATGGGTAGTATTTAAGATTTTTACAATACAAGAGGAAGTTATTTACAAATTAAAAAATAGTTTACCTCAAAAGAAGTTGAGAATTGTGTACTTTGAGTGACTGATTCCTATGAAAGGAATAATTCTAACATGATCAAGGCTTTGTTCTTATAGATTTCCTGTGTGGTGTACATTTGGAATGATTAATGAGTCAACCATCTAACCCTTATTTTAGATGGATTTATTCATAAAATAAAAAACCCATGCTACTTCTATGCAATATGGATCTGGTCTTCCTCATAAAATGGTGAACTTTTAACCAAACCGATCAGATAACCAACTATGTTTCATAGTGTGGGAGATATTTCTACAAGGTCAATGGCCCAAGTGCAAGCAAATCATTAGAGAAATCCCTAGGGAATTGGCTAACATTGGTCTTAATGTGCTTGTGAGTGTTATGAATGACGAGCTTGCCAGTGTCTCGGCCAATTATTCAGTCGCAGACCAATGGGTCAGCAAAAATATTGTATCCTTTCCTACGACCAACGTGAACATAGTCCTGGTGGGGAATGAGGTTTTGATAGACTATTCCAACAAACAAGCCTGGTACCAACTAGTGCTTGCAATGCAGAAAATTTGGCAAGCTTTGGTGAAATATAATCTAGATCATATCAAGGTGGGAACCCCATTTTCTATGGATATACTAACCCCTTAATTTCCTATAAAATAATTTCCTCCATCACCTGCTACTTTTAGGGATTATATTGCTAAAATTGTCACGATTGGCTATCGATATGCAAACAACCAAGGAACTCTGGAAAACTGAATCGATTAAATGGATGGTACGACAAGTTGAATGAAATAATTTGATTTTCTGAGAACGTGAATGGAAAAAATAGGAGCATTTGGACACTTTAACTGCGAGACTGTGGACATGAATGGATGCTACCGTAGGCTTGACCAAAGGGAAAGGATCAAGAAAATTTTACTGAAACAAACTCAAAACTGGCAATGTCGCATCAATTTTCTCACGCAACATTAACAATGTGGTCAACAATTCAAATTCCATAGAGCAAGAATGATTCCATAAAACAGGCATGCTCAATAAAACATGTTCTACCATCATCAATATGAATCACGCGAAGCCTGCCATTTGCACTACAAAAAAGAAACAAAAATGAAGTCTGAATGATATACTATTTTAACTTACTAGTAGAGATTACTTAGTAAGCATTTGAAGATTGTTTTTCCACACAGAATAAGAACATATGCATCATTAAGACAACAAAGGCCATGATTCACGTCATGGATTTCCCCACAAGTCTTTAGGCATGTCAAGAGAAATACAAGGTCAGGTAAGTAAGTAGTTTTTTTTAGGCATACCTTCTTTATGTTGTATCTGCTTTTGTCTCATTTACCCAACAATAAATTCTCACGTATTTGGTATTTCCTGTTACTAGTTGCAAGTTCAAGCTTCCCTGAAGTGTTTTGGAATAGGGTGAAGTTTACTGGAACAGGGTGAAGTTTACCGGTTGCAAGTTCAAGCTTTGTGAAATTTTCACCAGCATCTGAGAGGGAGTACGTGACCCAGTTGGAGCCTATTCACCGAAACAAGTTTCCAATCCAACCCTGAATGAGTGATAGTTGTTATATTTATGGTTCTCCAAATGTAAGGTTAGGATCCCTCAGAAAAGGATCACAATATAACTTTCATTGAATATTTCTAGGCAGGAAACAAAGAAGAAATAGCCTTGGTTGAACAACTTAGGATATGTTAAAAGGCCGAGCGAAACCTGACAATAAGACTTCCAAAACAAAACTTTGGATAAAATACTTTCATTGAAGGTTTCTAGGGAGAAAACAAAGAAGAAATACCTAAGCTTCAACAACATCATATATGTTAAAAGGCTTTGCCAAACCCAGAAATAAGACGTCCAAAACAAAACTTTAGATAAAAAAATAATTTGACACAATATTTTTTACAAACATTGGTTAAATGGATAAGTCCACCCAAATTAATATGAAATTAATCAACTATCAATCGTTATAGTCACATTTCCATAGGAAGGGACTAATAACACATCCAAGAATTATAACTTAACTTCTCTGATTTTCAACCTACATTGCAATATGCTAATTTGGGAAATCTATCGAAAATATGACACTGATAGCCTCATTCATTGCAATCTCGTGTGAAATAATACTTCTCTAGTTTTCAACATACATATGTTAATTTGGGACAACATTGTACATGTTTTTATTTTTGGAAACAAAGAATTAAATTGTTGGAGTCCTTCAATGATATTTCATATCATCACATTTATAGAGAATTGAACACAAAAACATATATTCTCTTAAAGGATGATATTGGTAAGGTAGAAAGGTTTTTATATTTTAAGAAATTCAAGGGTCGAGCCTCTCATAGAAAGAGGGCAGATGTCAATATTTATTTACTTTACAATAACAATATTATTTTTTGGATTTTGGATTTTAATAATTTGTAGATATATCCATTTTGATGCTAGTGAGAGGATATAAATATATGGAATCAAATTTTAGTGCATAACAACATAGATATTACATATATATATATATATATATATATATAAAATCTATGTTGTTATGCACTAAAATTTGATTTATATATACATATATATGAAAATGATATGTGTTATTTGGATATGATATAATCATTTTCATACATAATGAAAATTGTTTTTTTTTTATATTTTTTTTATTTTTTTTTATTTTATGAAAAATAAAATACAATTGGGAAATTTATCGAAAATATGACAATGATATCCTCACATTCATTGCAATCCCTTGGGAAATAACACATTTTTAATTAAGGCCATTTTTTATATAAATGTCTTCATGAAATATATAAAATATTGAAACTTTGTAAAGGTGGTATCGAATTACTTTATGTTTTGGAGTTTTTGGTTGAAATTTGGTGAAACAATATTTGGTGAGATCATAATTTGTTGTTATTTAAAATCCATTTTTGAATGCATAAATCAATCCAGTTCCTTGAAAAAACCATAAGTGACTCTAATTTTGTAGAGTTCACAGATCATATGTGAGATTCCAACAAATTCTTGTCAGATTTCGCACAAATTTGACCAGAAAATATGTCCGAAAAACCTCCAAATCATAAAACAGTTAGACTACATGTGTGTGTGTGTGTGTGTGTGTGTGTGTGTGTACATGGAAAAGCTACAAATCATAGAACAATTAGATTATATATTTTATGTGTATATGTGTGTGTGTGTGTGTGTACCCAGAAAACCTCCAAAGCATAGAACAATTAGGCTACATATTTTGTGTGTATATATGTGTGTGTGTGTGTGTGTGTGTGTGTGCATGTGTGGTTCATAGACCCCAGAGATCAGTCACCAATATGCTAAAAAAATATTTGTACCAAGCAGATCTACTCGAAGGGATCACTTCCTGTCAACTCAATCACAAAGCCTGACAACGAGAGTGTCATGAGAATTGAACCTGTGACCTCTCAATAGAAAATGCGTTCTCTCTCTCTCTCTCTCTCTCTCTCTCTCTCTCTCTCTCTCTCTCTCTCTCTCTCTATATATATATATATATATATATATATATATATATATATATATATATATATATATATATATATATAATGATGATGATGGTTAATTTTCACTAACACCTATATGGTTAACCAGACTTTAAGAAGGTAAAATAATAATCATAATTCTTTACCATTTTATTTCTATCCTAAAAAAGGAGGGAAGTATTCCTAGATCACCATAGTTTTGCTAACTTTAAAGGTCAAGAAGGCTGGTAATGTGACAAATATTTTGAAAATTAGAATAAATGTGAGTATAAGGTGGAAAATATAACAAAAAATTAATTTTCATCTTCAACTCTATTAGTATTATATATGTGAAAATTTATTTTGTCCCAAGGGGTTTTCAGAATTGACCAATACCCAGTGTCAAGATGGTGCTCATGAAAATTAATTCTTATCTTAGCAATGTCGATTTCTTCTCAACACTAAGAAATATGAAAATATATTTTTGGTTTTCGAGGTTGGATTTGATCACCCCCTATAATATCTTATTTTCCTTTTTCCCTCTGACTCTTTATCACCCCACAATTTCTCCTAAAATTTGGAAGTGATAATATTTTTAATATTATTCTTATTCTGCAAGATGGCATCCACCTATGTCCTCCATTGGTCCAACCAAGCCTAAAAATCCTTATGCCATCCTTGCTTGAGTCGAAGGTGGGGGTTTTGGCTAGAGTTAGAAGCAATTTTAGGAGACCTCTTGACTTCCCTATTATGTAACTTCTTCTTATGCATAAGATACCAAGAGAACCAAGAACACACATGCATAACCATGGATGCCAAATATAGCAAGGAAATCACACATGCAAATCTATACCTACAAATAATCTTGATGTAGCTGCTAGATCCTGCTCTTTCTTGTTTGATCCTTGCTTTCCTTTTCCTTCTTTGCCTTTCTTGATCCAATGTTGAAGTGTTCCAAGAAAAATCTAAGTGTCCAAGAGTGTGTAAGAGAGATAATAGAGGGAGAGCTCCAAAACTAAACTGACAAAAAGGTACCAACTAATCCTGAGAAGCCTTTTTAACAATGTGGCCTCTATTTTCTTCATTTTCCATTATTTTCGTTCATTTTTATCCTCACATGCAACCTGTGACCTTTCACCTTCCTTTTCTCCTAATTTCCATTATTTTCATAAATAAAATGCCAATTAATTCCACTTTTCCTTTCCAAATCCTTTGACATTACCCTTTTCAATTTCCTTAGCCATAATAAACCAAATGAACACCCACACTAGGATGTTTTTTCCCAACATTTATCTTGGAATAAGAGTCCCATAACCGTGGTTATTATTTTTCCTTTATTAACTTTTATTACATGGAATTTTCACCAGGTTTGTTACAAACCACATGCACGATAACCATAACCATTCAAATGCATGCATATTAAGCACACATACAATTGACATGCATACATTACCATATGCATTTACCCCGAGGTCCAGTGTTGAAACCTCGCTCTGATACCAAACTGTAACCCCTCCTCCCACATTTACCTGCTTTTACAAGCTCTTCAAGGTAAACATAAGCTGAGTGCTACTATGACATGACCCAACCTCGAATTTCTGCTTAAAGAAATGGGGCCTAAAAATTGAAAAATTACTTACATCCCTCAGAGACTACATATCACTCAGGAGCCTGACAACCACCCCAGGTGATCAATCCCTGATATGAACTTTTTTTCACTAAATTGACTCCATAATCTCACCCATAACACCTCATGAATGCAATTATGAGGCTCCAACCACACCCATAATCTTGTCTACTAGCAATTATAAGCCAAAATCATGTGTTTGTGCATGTGGTCATGAGATCTATGTAGCCACTTTTTCAGGCTAGCCTCGATACCACTCCTAAAAACTGCCTGTAAATTTCCAGAAGCATGAAAATTATGATAACAACGTTAATCATTCAAAACTTGAACAATATATTGACCTAGACATTCCCAATACATGATACTCATTTTGTCAAACATATGATGAACATAATAGCTATGGGTCATGAATGCATATTTTAACATAATCTTCTGAACTTCATCTCAGAATCACAAAGAATGTTAGTCCATGCACTCATCAACTATTCAATAAATTATCAAAACATGACAAGAACCATAACTAGATCACATCATAGAACCATGCATATAACCAACATATAACCAGAATGGAAACCATGGAAAATCAACCATAATATTACATAATAATCAGTACATGCACCCATATATCACAATAGGGAAAATATTTTATATTAACATATTCAAAATCCAACCAAGTAAAGGACTTCCACATACCACCAGACCATAGATTGGGTTGAACCAAATATCTCTTTTAGCCAATCATCCCTGCGCCATATTCTAAGCATGAATGTGGGGTCTCATGGGATAAAACAAGACATAATCAAACAAAGAATCCAAAGATTAAATCACCTTCAACCTCAAGCTACTGTGATCTTACCTATAACAAACCCAATATCACAAAACCAAAACGAGCTTGGATGCCTCATAATTCCTTCACCATAGCTTGAGGAATTTTCCTGTCTCCACCCACATGTCGGGGGCTTCCCGAAGAAAAAAACCTCCACCCCCAACCCTTGGTATTTTCCTCAGACCACCTCACCCGGTTCCAAAACCTTCTAACAATCCAAAGCTCAACCAAGAATGAATCCCATTACACCATATCTATCTAGGAAATGGTGAGGCAAGGCTGAAACCACAGTTAAACTAGGAAAAACCCATGCCAATGGCAGTAAATGAACCAAATAAATAAATGAATTTACCATTAATTCACATCCCAACAAGGAAATTACACATGCAACTTGTTACCTGCAAATTATTTACGCTAAAGTTGTTGATCCAACCTTCTCTTTCCGCTCCATTGCTTGCTTTTCTCAAAATCCAAGAGAATGCTAGAGCACCCCAAGAATTCTATAAGTGTGCAAGAGTGAATGAAAGGAAAAATTAAATTGACAAAAGTTGTAAATTTTTTCTCTGGTGCCTTTTTATCATTGATGTATTTATTTTTCTTCATTTTCCTCTAAGTTCACTAGCATGCAAATTTTTGTCTCTTCACCTTCCTTTTCACTTATTTTCATTTATTTCTCATCATTAAATGTCAATTATTGTCTCTTTGCCTTTTCCAATGCCTTTGCAATTTCCATAGCCATTATTAACCGCAAGTGATGCCCACAATAATGTTTGCTTAACATTTAGCTTGCAATATGTGTCCCATGACCTTGGTTTTACTTTTTCCTTTAATATCCTTTATTACATGAAACTTTAACCCGGGGTTGTTACAATGGTATTGTAAAAAAAAAAAAAAAAAAATCCATTAATTCATGTTTTTTAAAATGTATATATATGTTTATCTTATACCTTGGTTCTTTTTATTAGTCCCTACCGAGGCAAGAGTCTAGAAATTGATTTGTCTGTTGACCGCTATTATTTTTGCATTTATCATGACAAGTTATAACATTTAACTTTATAAATAATTAAAATATTTTTATTTTAATTGAAAATAATAATTTGTTAGCATTTCATTGGTTTAAAAATTGTCTTATTTTAGGGTTCCTGGCATCTGTACCATGTTCCCAAGAAATTTCCTCACCCTGAGAAATCCCTAGTTTTGACATCTGTACCATATTCCCAAGAAATCCCCTCACCCTGAGAACTCACTAGTTTTCATGGGGATTACTAATTTTCACGAGATCTTGTAATGTAGTTAAACAAATTGATAAAAATTAATACATATAACTTGAAAATTATAATCTTCAGAGTTTTGAACCGCATCATACGAGAGGTCTTTATTTAATGCAAGTAAAATCTCATTTATTTTATATCAATCACAAGGCCAAGGGATTTAATCGACATGGGGTATCTTGTGCTTAGATCTCTTGTTATGTGCCCTGGTTTTATCTGCAGATAAATCCACGATGGAGATAGAGGAGGCTTAAAAGGAGTAATCTGTGACAATGGGAATAAAATCGTTATTCCAACATTTCATGATTAAGGTATCAGAAAAATTTTCAACCTAGGTTGGACAACCTCAAGGAGAATCGAGAGATTAAGTCCGTAAATTAATCACATCTCATTGTAATTTGTATTTTCCATTATGTTTTTGTTTAAGAAAAAAATTAAGTGATAAAGAGAACGATGGAAAATCACGATGGCCTCAATATGATGTGACGTCATTTGGGGACCATGTATAGGTATCTTACTTGTCCCGCACATGCATCAAATTAGATGAAGTCACAATTATTTTATTTAAAACATGACAAGATCTCACATTCCTATGTATATCTCTCAGTTTCTCTTGAAATAAATCTATAAAAAAGAAGTGAAAATATAATCCATTCCCCTACTTATATAAAAATAATAATAATTACAATGTAGATGATATGTTTTGCAACACATTGCAGATATTTATTACATAAATAAAATAATTAATTACAGTGTATATGATATGCTTTGAAATACATTGCAAAGACTTATTACACACCCCAATAGAAGCATAGAACAAAAATAAACCCCATCAACAGAAATACATGGTGTTAATAAGGTTGAATATCGGTATCGACGATTCCTCCCACATAAGAACCTACGGCATGAGATGTAGCTTCACGAGCATAGAGAAGCGGAGGAACAACTACTACAGAGTTTGTGGATGTTGCATGATTATAACACACATAAAATATGAACATCTCCAACCTTTCCTGATTGGTGCTCAGATCATTCTCATCGTCCATCAAGAAAAGATGGGTGGGCCGCTCCAAGGACTTTTGTTGGGCACTCTAACTAAGAAGATAGAAATAAACTAGTTGGGGCAGAACATTGAGTCAAGTTATATCTCTGTCAAGTTTATGTAATTGGGTTTTTTTTTATAGGGTTAAAATGGACGAAATTTATCTATGGTATTTGTTCATGAATCTTATCATAGTATTTATTTTCGTTTTTGGAAGGAAAATAATAAAATAAGGTTTCCAGAGAGTCTCTTGAGCTTATTAAAAACGATAGGATCTAGGAATTTGGATAATATAGATTTTATCTATTTTATTGTGTTTTCCTTGAGAACTTGACGTGGTCAGTTCTAGTTTGATCCTAGGGATGAAAACCCCATAAGTGTAATTTGTTTAATAAATCCATTGAAAGTCCATATTTATGCTTTAGTTCTTGATATATATATATATATAGTGAATCTATCCAAAATACATAATTGTGATTCAAATTTTTATTTTATTTTTGTCATAAACCCTTTATTTATATTTTGTTACATCCCTTATATTAATCTGTCCTTCAAACAATATTGCTCGGTTCCTCAAGGAATAATGTTTGGACTTTTGGATCATCATACCCTCCCTTGTAGATTGTGGTGGAACAAATCGATGCACAAAGTCTTCTACAATTAATAAAATGAACCAATAAGGATGTCAATATGTAGAATAAGAGTGCAAAGAGACTTAGACTCTCTTTCTTGGTGCAAATATTTGGTCTCTCTTTGTAACTTCCAAACTAATTTGACCTTGTGCCCCAATAACAATTCACTTGTTGATTAAGTTTTGAATAGGGATATGGAGAACAATTATGGAATTGGTTAGGTCAAGTTCTCAAAGAAAACATGATAAACTAGATACACTCAGAATGAGCCAAATGCCTAGTTTTTATTCTCTTTAATAAGTTTTATAGACTCTCTAGAAACATTATTTTATTATTTTCTTTCAAAAAAAAAAAAATACTATAAACAGGTCCCATGAAAAATACCATAATTAATACCATAGATAAATTCCATCCATTTTGACCCTGAAAATAAAATTTTACACTTTAATAATAACCCTGTTTCCCTTCTCATTTATGCTTTTGATGAAAAATCTTGTGTTCTTATTTCTATGAGTTGTAGTCAAGTTGAACTTGATTCCCAGGCAAATGCACTGCAATGTGTGCTTGACGTTAAGAAATTCCTAGTCTACTAGGCTTTGGAACTCACCCTCGCTCACTCCATCTCTGAATAAAAATTCCCTAGTGGGGATTTCCCCTTGGTTTTTATAAATATGGACGCAGAGGCGCTCTTAGGCCATTCCAAAAAGACGATGTGTTATGTTAGCATTTTTGGCTTGTGGCTTCACGAGGCTCACGCAGGTGGAGTATTGGCCAGAAATTGACCACTCCATGTTGATGACCATAGTTAACAGAACTAGTCCCCCAAATTTAGCAGCACCACTAATTTGCCTTTCAGATCCCAGATTATCATTAATATTATGGTTCTCCTGGTTTTTTCTCCAAATAAGATTACAGGGTTCTTTGATAAAAAAGGGATCTGAGAAACTTTTTCTCGTCTAATGCATTGTTGATTCCGCTCAACTTGGCATTCACCCTCAATGTAACTTTCTGGTAGTATATACTTTCGTGGCGACCTTCAAGATTAGGATCTTTATGGAAACCTATGGTTTTTATTTTGTTTGTGTCTAAATTCAAGTGCTCCATTGCAAAACATTATGTTATCTGGCTCCTCTTGGTCTCGCATACACTCTTCACAGCGTCACACAAGGTTTTGTGGAAATTTTATGTGGAAGATACAGAAGACGAAGTGAATTCTAGCTAGCCTGTTCAGATGTTTCTGATTCATTGATTTAAAAGTTGTTTCCAATTTATTGGAGGATTGGAAATTGGAGGTATGGATGCATTGTTCATAGTCCCTCCCTTGGCCATCGTGATTCCCCAAGCAATTGATTGACATTTTGGAGCAAGTTATCAATATCTCACGCATCATTCTCTTCAAATAGTCTGTTGGAAATTAATCTCAACCACCGCAGTAAATGAACTAGTAGCAACCATACTTCAGTTAATGTTTTGTAGGTTGTGGATTGCGTGTGTAGAGAAAGATAAGTTCTGAGCAAAGGACAATTACCCATTCTGCAACAAATTAAATAAATCAAAGTCAAATAGAAGTTAATACATGGTTATTAAATGAGCATGGGCAAATATTTAATCTGCAAGTTATGTTTAGTTCACGCAAGTTCTGTAATGTCCAGTAAATGATGTCTGCCCATGCTTTGTATTAATTTTGGTCTGTCATGAATTAATTTTTTTAGATATATATGTGTTTATATTTTACATGTAAGGTTAGACAGAGAGTGAGCAAGAGATAGAGAGTGTTGTGTAAAATGGGGGATGTAAGTCTGGAAAGACAAGTGGAGAAAATTGTGGAGCAAGGGTGTGTGAAAACAATTTTACTATGTGTTACTCCATAACCCTTTTGAATGTAAATCCAAGTAAGAAGTCTTGTTTTACTTGTGAAGGAGCCTCAACCTCCATATGTTAATGTATTTTCATGTGTTGAAGTTTTAATATAAAGTTTGGTTAGTTGCGATATATTTTTGGAATTTTCACGTATGTGTTTTACCACAACACTCTGCTTTACTCTGTTTCACCATGAGTAAAATTAGTTGATTATATTTTCTCCTCTCTATAGTTGCGATTTTAATCTCCACCACTCTGTATTGAAAATAAGATTCATATTATTTGATTTCCGCAACTGTATGGTATGGATTAAGTTAATTCCGCAACTCTGTGTAAACTTCAGTAAATGTTCTGTCTTAGTTAAAGTAATTTATGCAACTCTGTGTGAACTCCATGTGTTGAGAGAAAAACATTATTCCCCTGTCCCTTAAAATTTTATAACAGTGTGCACTATCTCTCAATACAGTAACATCCCACTCGTGAGCATCCAGAGATCATCCAACCTTAAAACATTTTTCAACTTTCATTCCCCTCTGGTGAGTTGTTTTTCCATTGCATTTGGCTCTAATTCGTTCGCTGGTGCTGTTTTTTCCAGCTAATCTGGGTTTTGTGATGAGCCAACCAACTTGATGCAGGGGCATTAGGCTCAAGACAATTCCTTGTATTTTAATAGACTTAGGGGTTTTGTGTTTTCAAGGGAGTTGGTTTCTTATGTAATTATTTGAGTGATTTTAATGAGAAATAATTAAATATTGTGAGGAATTTTGTAAATGTTCTCGAATGTTGGAGAACATGAGAGAATTAGGCTAGTTGAGAGTGTATAGGGATTGAGAGATTTAAGAATTAATTATAAATCCTAAATTAGAATTAGTTTCATGATTTTGTGATGAAAGAGGATCCTTACGGATTAAATAGTGATTTTAGGATTAAAGAGCATTCATAGGATTTTGTTGAGGAGATGGAGGAACTGAAACCAAAAATAGTTTCAGAACCTTTTGTATAAAATGTAAGCCTCAAAGGCATAAAAAAACAGTAGAAAAAAGATAGAGAGTGATTCAGGGTTTGAGACAGATAGGGTTTGAAGCCTACAGGTTGTAGGTAAAAAGGCCACTAATTGAATATTAGGCCAGAGAGGAAGAATTTCCTATGTAATTACTGTGTGTTAATACAGAGAACTCATTTCTGATTTCATGTTTCATTTCTAAATTATATGGTGTGTAGATGAAATTGGGTTACAAGAGTTATGAATGTATGAAACTGTATGGTTAATATTGAACTCTGTGTGATTTGTAATTATTGAGAAAATTAGCATCGATCACAGAATGGATCGATGTTATGAAAGGAATTTTCTTAGACTTCTAAATTGAGGCATAAAATTGCCTAGATTCATTTCACAATTGAAATTGACATCGTATGAATCATTTCAAGAAAGGTTATTACACATTATGTTGTGTAAATACAGTACAGTGAAATCAGAGTTTGAAGTTGCAATTGGGGTTTTTACTATAATGGAATCAATGGATAAGAACCATAATAATGAATGCCAGAGAGGGTTTGGAGAGTGGATTAAACCCTGACAGAATGAGTTTTGAAATCATAAAGAAGGTGCTTATGTTTGAAATGGAAGGGAAGTTCTCTGTATAGACAAAGTGAGGATTGAATTCCAATTGAGAAGATCTGAAATTGGAATGGAGAAGTCATAGCACAGTGGAAATGAGAAGCGGAACATGAACCGGTTGGTTGTTTGAATGTTTTACCAAGTACACAAGTGGGCTAATTTTCCATGTTTTTTCCAAAAAAAATATTCGCCAATTTCCATTTTTTTTTTAAATTGATATGCCCAAATTTTATAGTATAAAGTTATTTTACCTTAAAATTTTCCAAAATTTTATATATACTAATATAAAATAATTAGAAACGTGAATATTTTTACAAAACTATCATGAAATTTTTTACAATTTACATATTGGGGACTAGTAATATTCGCCAAGGTTTCTAAACTTTAAGATAAACTTCCATTCTTAAAATTTTCCCTGATGCAGAGGTCTCGAATCGAAAAGATGAAAGTGGAACTGTGAACAACAACATGGCAGAATGAGTGGATGAACAGTGAAGGCGGATTCGGAAAACCCCAATGGTTTTCACGTGACATAAAGGAGGTAAGCGATTTTATTGGATTTGAACGCGATAGTGGCCAATGAGTGACATGTAGCAATGGGCGGAATTCTAATACAGCCTATTTCACGTTGATTTGGAGAAATAAACTTCGGGGTTAGAATGAACGTGATAGTCGTTCGATGATTTGTAGTTGAGATCTGACGGCATTCGCACTCGAAGCTATGTGGAAGTTAACGGAAGGGTAAGTTGAATTGTTGTGGGACCCGAAAAAATAATTATGTTGATATGTTAGGTTTTTAACCAAAGTATGAAATGAAATGTTATGTTGGGGCCCGTATATATATTAATGTTTCTGACATTCAGATTGGTCAACATATATGTGTTGGTTTATGTTTAAACCAAATTCAAACTTTGGTATTAATGAAATGTGAGCCGAATATACATAAATGAATTGTGGGGTCGAAGATACATTAATATTTCTTGGCATGCGGACTGGTGAGCGCATATAAACATTGTTTAAATGTGAGTTGGTAAGTGTGGGCCATTACATATATATATGTGTGATGATACTTTGGGTTTAATTGCAATTCGAATATTGATTCGATATTTTCATAAGATGGGTTTTAACATATGGTTTATAAACATAGGCTATAAAAAGGGTTTAAACTTTGATTAAGAGCCAAGAATGGTATTAAGAGGAAAAAATTCCGCATATGAAGTTTGTAAATTGGGTTCTATTATAAGGTTTTAATCATAAATTGAAAGGTAGCTTCCGCATTAAAGTTTGCTCGAATTTGAGAATTATTTAGTTGATGAATGAACCATGTGTTTTTAGAGTGAGAATGTGGGTTTTGCATCCCTTTGGCTACATCACAACTACTGATATCATTTCATCCCAAATATTAAATACCCTTTAACCAACCAGACTGACAGAGCTAGAGGGTAGAGAGGGGGAGGTGTAAGAATGGAGAGAGGGAGGGAGAGGAGAGATGGATGGAGTTGGAGGGGAGAGTGAGGGAGGGAAGAAAAAATATATAGAGATAAAGGTAGATAAAGAGGGACTGACAAGGGAGAAATGAGCGAAGAGAGAGGGAGAGAAAGGGAAGATAGATAGGAATATAGAGAAGGAAGGGGGAGAGATAAAGGTACGGAGATAGTGAGAAAGTTAGAGGGTAGAGAGAGATATGGAGGGGTCAAACAAAGGGAGGTGGGAGAGAGAGATGGATTCAAACTAGATATGATATATGTGTATATAAAAACTAGCCTAGATCCATCTTAACTCTAGATCTATTAAATGCCATCAAATATTTTTTCAAATCTTGATCCAAATTGAGATAAATACAATTGAATAGTCAACTATTATTGCAACTAGAAATTAATATATAATATATATCATTAGAGTGAATAAAAACATAAAAACATTTGTTCATACATATCATTGCAATTTCGAGCAGTGTTTATTTGATATCACTAAATGAATAAAAACAGTTTTGAGTGGTGAGTGGTTTGTTACTTTATTATGGAAATTTCAAGTGTTGAGCGGTTTGCTAATTTATTGTGGGATGTTGCATGTTCGAGAAGGTTGGTTGGGTCTATTATTTACTCACTAAAAATATTAATTCAATTTCCTTTTTAAATTTAGTGTATATTTTGATATAAATTTAAATATGTTTATATTAATGATAAGGAAAAGTTAATAAATAAAATTTAAAAATAGTGGAAAGTGGGAAAAGGGAATTGTAATTCAACTTCATTGATGGCAGTATGGTACATAAATAATTTTTAAAAATGTTTTACTTTAACGTAAAATTTTATATCCCCAGATGCAGGTGTACGATAGGCTCTGAGACGTGGCAGATCCTTTGCACGGCACCTGGCCTGGCCACATGGCCACGTATGGCCCTCGTATGATTGACAATAAATTCCATAGCTGCCCGCATCATGTTGTCGTTAATTCCTCTGCCTTCGACTTTAACACTCATCCGGCATGTAAGCTCTCACGCTATTTCATGGCGCCCAACTTCATTTCTCAAGCAGTCTTCTCCTACAGGCTCAGTCTCTTTGTTCATTCTGCCGATTGCAGTGCTAAACTCCTATGCGTCCATTATCCGCTTGCTCCTTTGCTTCAGGCTTCCTGCCACGCTTCTGCCTCTCCCCTTGCACCAGCTCCTTCCTGCAACAAGATACCTCAGAGGCATAGGATGCATTGTCATAAAGGCCACGGACGAGGCCAGACCTCTCGCCCTCCCATTTCCCTCCATGAGGATTGCCACCCCCCCCTCCTCCATGAGGAAAATTCGGGTGCCTACAAGTTCCATTACGACTCCTCTAGATCTCTAGACCTCCCTCTTGTCACCGCAACTCTCACTATGCGTTTTTCGGATGTTCCGTCTAGCTTTGCTGGCTCTAGCACATGGAAACGAATCAAGAAGTCCATGATTTCCCCGTCTCCCCCTCAATATTCTCGTAAATCGGAGGCCCTGCCTGTCAAAACAGCTTCGTGTTCTTCCAGCAACAAAGGGAGTGACAACCCAACGGCAGATGAAAAGGAAGCAGGTGTGCGTTCAGCCACTATGCCTGAGCCCATGGTGCAGTTGTTCAAGAAATATGAGGACTCCTCTGACGACTACAGGTGCCTCATAATAGAAGAGCGTCCTCCTCATGACAAGTAGCATGTCACGTTGTGTCAGAGTCCATATTGACAGGTTACCTCCCTCAACGAGGATTTACTTTTCTATTCTCATGTTTTTCTTGAACAACTAGATAATTTTTTGGATACTTTTTGTAAATGATGGTTTCCCCACTCGGGGAAGCAAACTATGGATTGGTTTCCCCAACTGGGGCAATCACTTTTTTTGTTTTTTTGAACTCTACTCTTGCCCGAATTGGCTAGCATAGCAACTCCTACGGGAAAATTTTGCATTGTATTTCATGTGCCATATGATAGAAATAGTCTTATTTAGAAAGAAAATAAATAAATAAATAAAATAATTTTATTTTTTAATTTTTTATATAACAAGTGTTTACAGATTTTTGGGGAAGTATGTTTAAAAGTGTACAGTAATATTTTTAACTTTATTTTTTTATTATTATTTTTTTAATTTGTATTATTATATTATTATTATTATAGTTTTAGTAAATTAGTATGGAAATTGAAGAAGCATTTGTTAATAATGTTATATATTTAAAAGATGGTTTTGAGAAATAACATATTTTAATTTTTCTTAAATATGTTTTTCCCCTATAAAGAATGAAAAGCATAAATTTATGTGAAAAATGACAAGAATGTGAATCAATTTCCATATCCAAATACTATTAGAAACAAGGGAGGCTACATCGCAGCTAGTCCCTGTCGTTATGTAAGTAAATTCTTGAAAGCAACAGTAAAACTAGAACTAGTTGTGATCATAAAGCGCTAAGTGCTAGTAGAAATGTGCAGATTGAACAGTATCACCGCCAGCATCTCATCCACATCCATATCCCATATATAGAGATCAAGAATCATATATACCAGCAGTAGCAGTTCCTGGGCCAACAAAATACCATCAGTTTCAAAAGCCTATTGGTTCAGCCGTTTATGAAGTAGTTGATCGTAATCATGATCCAATTCTAGATGATCCAGGTGAAGAGCGAGATCGAGACCCAGACTCTTATGTTCCATAGCCTGTTGAAGCACCTATCGATTCAGTCGATGACTCCACTATTGGTTCAGTCGGTTAAGCTGGATCCTCAACTTCAATAAAATATCAAGTTCAATAAAAGAAGAAAGACAAATTCAATAAAAGAAAAAAGATAGGCAAGAGTGATAAATAAAAAGCAATTGAAGTTTTGATTCGCTTTCTTGGATATGTATCTTATAATGCAGGTTGACAAAAACAATAAAACCAAAACTCTGTAAGTAAATGCTTCACAGTAATAGTAAAAGCAAAAAAAAAAACTCTATTGCCGATTTCTCCATGCCACTCAACTAGTACTAGTATTTACGTTAAATAACTTTGATTACTGTGCAATGCTACTCTTTTTACAAATTATGGCTCTTATATAAATAGAGAAAGCCAATAGTTAATTTGTTGTACCGGCTAAACATTATATATAATACAACATAGACGCCTGGCCTACTTGAGGAACACTCTCCATTGTGGTGGGATTTTTGACATCTAGTTTCGAGACCCCCAAGTTAAAAACCCCTTGTCTACTCTTTAGTTTGGCTTGATCCTATGATGGAAGCATACCCCACTCATCCTTCCAGACACATGAGGACATGATTCCATGTGCTTTTGTGATGCCATATATATGTGTTACTTGGAAACCAAGTTCCTCCATTCTGGAAAGCAAGGACAGAGGAGGTTGTGAACCACCTGTCAAAACATGAATGGTGTGAGGAAGTGGTCTGATTTCATGAGGTGTTGCATTTGCAATCATACTTAAAACAGTTTGGACTCCACCAAAGTGGGTGAATTTGTGTTCTTCAATGGCATCAAATATGTCCTTTGCACTTGCACTTCTGCAGCAAATTCTGATACCACCTTATGCAGCCAAGCCCCAAGGAAATCCCCAATCGTTACAATGAAACATAGGTACTATCCAAAGGTAGACAGGCATATTCTTCATTTCCCTGGTTAAAATAGTATTGATTGTATTGATATAGGCACCTCTATGGTTGTACACAACACCTTTAGGGTTGGATGTTGTACCTAATGTGTAGTTTAATGAGATAGCTTCCCATTCATCTTTAGGCCACTGGGTCTCAAAATTTGGGTCTCCACTTATCAGAAGCTCTTCATAATGAAGAAGATCTTTGTGATCATCATTCAAATAAGATGTTGTAGACTCAATGCCTAGTTCATGAATCACAATCATTAAAGGTAAGTCCTTTGTCACCTTAGAGAAAATCCTTATTGTTGTTTTTGTAACTTCTCAGAAATGGTAATCCACAAACACTACTTGAGCTTCAGAAAGCCTTAAAATGATAGACAGCATGTGCGCATCATGTCTAATATTTAAAGTGCTAAGCACTCCCCTTGCCATTGGTACTCTGAATTTCATTTCAAATGTGGCCGATATATTCGAGGCCACTACAACAACCTGTCATATGAATGGATAATGGAATTTTAACAATGGAACTTGAAAGAAAAAAAGAGTATATAACAAAATTCATGGCAAAGCAATTTTATTACAAACTGCTATGTGGTTGTTGTTGGTTAAAAGCTTTATTTTAATAAATTTTATAAAGTTGCAATGAATGTAAAATGAAAGTTGAGCTGAATAGAATTATGGTTACAAATAATACAACTAATTATTTTTCATTGACGTCTGGATCCTGCTAAACATTTTAAATAATATAAAGCATGATTGGTTATTACACTAGGAAAATTAGCTTAAAGGTGTTTTTATGGACTACAAGTGGAGCAAAGCCGCTTGTCCACGAGCGGCCCTGACACAGGTAGTAGCACTGCCCATGACCCTTTCACAAGGAGCAGGCATTCCTGAGGTCACGTCAGCCTACCCAATATCTTCTACTGCTGTATTTGACATAAATTTTAAGAAACTATTCTCTGGTCCTCTTGTAACTATTTCCCAGGATTTTATCATAGTTTCCAACTGAATCACCAGCAATCGAGCCCGGCCACAGGCCACAGATGCATCTTAATGAGGCAAATGAGAGTATTGAAGCAAATCATGTTTTTTAGTCTTTCCATATTTTGGGTTATGGCTTGACAACGGAAGCTTCTCAATATCTCGATTCCATTGAATCCAGCAAAATGGAAACAGGTGATGTGGTTGGAAATATTAAAGGGTTTTAAAAGGGAAATTAAACGATTGGATGTAGTATTGAAAGTGCATGAAGCTGGAGGAATAGCACTGTCATATGTATTTCTCATATGTATTTGGACATGTATGGACAAGTTGGACGAGTTGGTTTCCCTCGCTCGACTTGACCAAAGGGAGAGGAGGGTGAGGTGAGCAAACAACCTTGGTCCTCATATCCTAGCTACCTCCAGTTGTTGACTGGGGAAGTTGGCTGATAAGGATGTTTTTGCTAGCAATAATGGGGAGGGAAGAAAGAAAGTGGGATTACTCCAGTTACGAGAGGTCCAGTAGGTACGTCCTCTGCCATCATTATTACACAAGAAAAGGCCAGAAGTATCAATTTTCCCTAGGCATCCTTCGACCAAAATAAATGAACTATTAAACCAGCTATTAAAGCAACTTCGTGCACAATTTGATGACAATTCAAATAAAATTTCGCTAGAACTAATGGCAAGCCATCAATATGAAGGTGGAAACCTCGGAAAGCAGTCTTTTGGTGGAGTAAAATTAATCTGTCGTTTCTTGAATTAAATAATCACTATTCCTCAAGCAAAACAAAGATAAAATATATAATAAAATGACGAAAATTAGTTGTGGCGATATTTCACATTTACTTGCCATATGTCTCGATCGATGACTCCTTAATATACAATAAAATGGCTAGAATTTCCTGTACAGAGATAACCAGTCGAGATTTATTCTGGCTGCCCATTCCAACTTCTGAGGTTGGGGCCTCACCATTCAGGGAATAATGATCATATCTGGTGCTTGCAGATTTTGCAGGTTTTTCGGCATACAAAAAGATAGCAAGATTATTCCAGTTGAGATTGAATTTTCCTCCCCATTCCACTTCTCAGGTTGGGGCCTGACCGTTCAGGTAATACTGCTCTCTTATCTTATCATGTGGGTGTCGTGTCGGGATTCGTTATACACGACACCAGGGCATGCACACAGCCATCTGGTGTGTCGTGCCATCTGGTGTGCTCTTTATATAGAGCCTTGTATAATATTACAATAGTTCTAAAACAAATAAACATTCACAAGCATTTAATGTTTATATTAATGTCAACATTACTTCCGTAAAGAAAATAGAAATCAAACACATAATTCCAATGAATGCATAATATAAGTTTTTGAATGCATAATATAACCTTTTGCCTCGGGAAGAGGCCAATAAGATGATAAAACATCGTATTGGTCTTCCAAATCCTGAATCAATCTGATAGGTTAAACAAACTCACTCGCCACAATAAAATAATTAATTTATTATATAAATATAGCATCAAAGCTGAAAACTTTAGTTTAAAGTTAAACGTGACTAATGCTACAGCATATAAACGATTACTAATAGTCCCTATCGTGACGACAAGGACTAACAAGAATAGTTGAATAACATTATTGGTTCAAAAGTGATGAATGAAGACATTACCAATCTCTTACAATGACATCTACAAATGATACCCCATTTAAAGGGATGAAAATTGAAAATTCTGATTTTAACAAAGATGTGGGTCAATCTAGTTTTTCTTTAAGATCTAAACTTTTGGATGAAGAAGTTAAAATGAAGAAAGTAATATAAAATCTATCACTTTATTTTATGATGATAATACTTAAACATTTTTTAAATTGTAGGTAAGATGGTATTTTCTTTGCTCTTATAAAATAGTTTTATAGTATTTGCAAAATATAACTTCTTTTTCATTCTATGACTAAAAAATAAATTGTTAAAAAAAATAACACACTCTAACATAACAATGGATTATTTTTCTAGTATTGTGGGACAAATTATGTCTTCCAAAGTTATGTGGGGACAGGGGCTTCATGAATCAAAATTGATCAATAATGTAATGGAAGCCAAATTATGGCGGTGTTGGCTCCATGGAGGCACAAAACTAAGGAAACAAATCTGGAGGTAGAAAATATGGTCAGGGTAGAAATCGAATGGAGACATTGAGATCTACAAAGTTTCAATCTAGATCAACGTTATAGAACCTTGCTAAGAGAAATAGCTACATCATCAAGGACCATATCTTCTAGGAGATACAAGATGGGGCTTCAACATATTTATGGGAAGAATTGTGCAAAAAAATTCCAAAATTGGAGTAAAACTTTGACCATTGAGTGTCTTTGATAGCTCTTCATGCAAAGGAAATCGTTGATTATTGGAAATACATCAATCCCCAAGACAAATGGAGAGCATGGAATACTGGAGTTGAGTGGCAGGGAATAAGGGACATAGAAAATTGGACACATTTTAATAACATACTTCAGGAACAAAGAATATGAATATCTCGAGATCCAAACAGATTGAGATGGAGATACAAGCCTCAGAGCATGTTCTCAATTAATGAAACCTATGCCATTGAGACAAGCTATGGTTCTCTTCTACAAGAGCTAATATGGAAAAAATATGAACATCAAACTTATGATTGAAGGTTTCAAATTATTTCTGGTTAGTAGGTCGATGGAGAATTCTTACATGGGATCACCTACTCAGAAAATGGTATATTGGCCAATCATGGTGCCCAGTATGCCTAGTGCAAGAGGAAACTATGGACCACCTATTGAAATCATGCTCGAAAACTGAGACTTTATGTGGATATGTGAAGAACACATTTGGATACCTAGATCACTTGAGAAATAACATGATTGAAACAATAGAACAGTGGAGGTTGTCCTTATTCAAAAGCCCGGTTGTAAACAAATCATGGGTGTTAGTACTAAGCTTCTTACTATGGAATATATGAAAAGGGCGCAATAATATCATTTTCAAAGATCAAAAGCCCACAACACAGTTGATCTGGAACACTACAAAAGAAAGCAATAGATAATTTATAATGGCAAAAGAGTGGAAGGAAAATGATTGGAAGGAAAACATAGTGTAAGCCTTGATTCCCTCAAACTTATGCCTTTCTCTAGAAATGACCACTCCACAAGCACAATATGCTAGAAAAAATCATATTGACTCTCCATCTAATTTCATTCCTCCTCACGAGGGATTTGTATAAATAAGCTTTTATGGAGCCTCAAAAGGAAACCTAAGACCCATAAGACATAGAGGAATCCTTCGGGACATAATAAGAAATCTTCTTGGTATCTATGTGGGTTCTTATGGATAAAATAATAAAAATGTTTTTTATTTTACTACTCTTGAAAAAGGTCTCCAACTTGCTCGAAAGATGGAATTAACCAAGATCCAACTTTCAGGGGATTCAACAATGGTGATCCAGGTGGCTCAAAAAATAATAAATGGTACCCCACTCACAATCTATTTAGAAGTTGACGTATGGAAACTCAGGCCTCTTAGATAAGGGATCTACTAATTTATTTCCCCTATGCAATCCATGCTCATACTAGGCAATCCAAAAATAAAGTGGCAAATTGGCTAGAAAATTGGGGGATCCTTGAATCCATGGGGGCTTCATTGCAAGAGAAATACCATAGCACGTGGGTTCATATTGGGGGATATATAATGAGGAAAAAATGACATAATATATTGGGGGGAATATAGTGGATAAAGGGTTTTTATATTGGCAGGTATAAAAAAAGGAGCTCAAAGTTAATGAAAAAATATAAAGGGGTATAAAAAATGTTGATAAAAAAAAGGATACCTATAATATATAGTGAAAATAGGGACTTTCTAAATTGGGAAGGTGTATTGGTTTTATATTGGTAGAGGTTAAATAATGTGATTTTTAGGGGTATTTTCCAGTATGTACTCAAATTAAGAGTATTGTTTAATATGCTATGATCGCACGTGATATGTTAGAGGTTTATTGAGTGAAGCCCCTGTGCTTGAATCCAACCAGGACTTTTCCTCCAAAAATAAGCCTCTGAGAGCTAGAGACAATAGAAATGCTAATGGAACAAGATAAACCCTCCTCGATGGGGGTGGCGAACATAGATGATCCCCGAGATAGGGGTAATTATTACCCCCAGATGCGACAATAATGACATTGAAACATGCCAGGAAAGCAATGTTTCAAGGCATGAGGCAAAACATTCTTGAGAGAATATGGGTTTTAAAACCTACAAGTGTTAATGGTGAGTATTTTTAGGCTCTGGGAGATTAAAACTAGCTTTGTATAGAGAACCATTTGCATTGGATTTACAGGTGGCATCTCTATAGAGCCAACTATGTACACTGGTTGGTGTGTGACTTCATTTGTGTTTATGCTGTGTGAGGATGGTGAAGTGTGTCCTTCTCTAGCTTCTCAGATGAAAATTTGGGACCCAAGATCGACTCATGAAACATATTCAAATATCTCGGTAAGATTGGTATGTGGTGTAGGAGAATTCAACACGAAACTTCAATGACTGGTAGTGCGAAGAGGTGGAGGAGATACCAGAAGGGCAATTATCGAGCTAATGCATGAATTTTTTTTTTTCACCTAGTTCGTAGTTATTTTTGTATGCACTGCTTTGGGTGCATATTTTAAATGTTGACTAAGGTCTTTTGAACTAGCATTATGTGCTTGTTGTGGGTGGCCCTAGTGTGTATGTTTTTCCCTTCCATGGGACTTATCCTTTGGGGGATATTACAGGTCTCCTTGCCCGATTATGTGCTGGAGTTTGGAGTTGGCAGTGGTTACCCATAGCCACAACTTTAGGGGCGAGCCACACCGCAGGAGGCAATGTGTTTACAAAACTCAGAAGAGAATTTGTGTGGATGATACATTGTTGGTTTTCCTCTTTGTGTCATGTTGCACACCTAGAAGGGTGGAAATAACAAATTATATTCCTTGGTTGCGCTTATAGGACTCTGTAGCTCAGTGTGGCATCATTGTGGGTTTTTTGGAGACTATTGGGTCGCATATGTTGTCCTAGTAATATGGAGAGAGGTGCCTTTATACCCTCTCATTTCCAATCTTAAACACGGGTGGGGAGAAAGTGTTGTTTGTAGTCTCGTGGATGTTTTCTTCGCTGTGTGCCTCAGAAGTTGCTTACGAGGGCCCTCCATGCAAAGGAAAAGAGGTTGACCACAACGTGGTGGGGGCCAATGGGGTCATGGAGAGTGCCCTCAAGGGGGCCCACTGGTTCATGAAGTAGAGTTGGAGCGTCCTCTTGGCGACTCACCCAAGAGTAGATATACATCCCCCGTTCGACTCCATTGAAGCTCCAATTTGTTTGGTACAAGCAGCAGCTAACCAACAGGCTCAAGACCACCAAAATGATCAGAATGAAATCATTAGATTTCTCAATGATTTACAACACAATCAATGTCACATTTTTGGCTGTCAAGACTCTCTCCGTCGCAACCAGAAATGATTGCAAGACTAGATGGACAACTTTGAAGGACACATGGCCCATATTGAATCCCATGTTCATGATTCTTTTCATCACCATAACGAGGACAGTAATGCAACTCAAGCCCCTGAAAATGTATATGTGTAATGAAGTGTGTTAAATGTATATATTTTTTTTCTCAATTTTAGGCTTGTAGGTAGGGAAGCCCATCACAATATAATCTTCTTATAAATTAATAGAAAATTTTCAACTTACAAAAAAATGTTATTTTTTATATAATAATTGTAGAAATTATACCAAGCAGATTCAATATGATCTTATGATGTACTAAAACAAGATACTGAATCCTTCTACAAATTTGTGAAAACAAACATGATTACAGAATCACATAAACAAATAAGGGAAAGAAACAATGAATCACACAACACAAGATGTATCTGGGGAAAAGACATTGCCTAAAACCCCACTATCTGTATATTATATAAAGTCAAGGATCATGAAAAAATACAATGATTTCTCTCACAAGAGAACTTCCGCACTCTGCCAACTGACTCACATTGATCTAGGAAAAATCAAACAAATACTTAGCCAATTCTCTGCCTCTGCTCATCCTGCATTGCTCGTGCATTCCTAGAGGAATTAAATCCATATTAAATAGGAAAATCCCTTACCTTGAATTCAAAATCCATCCAAGGCCTCCAACTAACTCTATAACTAAACTATACAATTTTCTAATTATACAACTGATAGTTATCTTCCCTTTAACCTCTGTCTCAACCGGGTCTTCCTCATAACTAACATGCAACAACTATTTATAGTAAATTATCAGTTAACTTATTGATCACTCATTGTGAATTAAATCATATTTAATTCACTACATACCTATCGCTAGCTCGTCACTCAGTTAGAACTAGTTAAACTGATTTTAACTCAATTTATTGAGTTAACTAATTACAACTCATGCATAACTGCAACTGGAACCCCTTAAATCATGGAATCACTCTACATGCATCATCTCTGACCCTCAAATTGAATTTCCTAAGCTAACTCAGTCATTCTAACTTAGTTAACTAATACAAGTTGTTATGAGATGAAATTACAAATTATCCTCCAATTTAATTAAGAGAATTAAATTAGAAGCCCCACTTTGGGGTGTCATTTCAAAAATAATAAGAAAAATCAATCATAAAGTAATTAGATAATTAATAAAAGTTTAACAAAAAATTACTCAATAAAACAAAATACAAAATAATGATTTTGTCCTTTCCATCACAGCGAAAGTTGCCTATAATTTATTGTTATCAATCTATAAAAAGTTGTTCAAATTTTGGATTGTAAGTAAAGAGGAATGAAACCTTTTATAAAAAATGTTAAATAGTCTATATTATAACCTGAGATTGTTAAAATTACGGATTTTATAAGCTTGCATATTTCATTATAACCTGATATTGTTAAAATTGTGAATTTTATTATGATTTCCATTATAACTTATAAATGGTTTTCTTTATGTGAAATATTGACTTTCCCATGAACCTGCAACTTACATTATAACCCGAGTCCATCAAAATAATGAGATTTATCGAAATTTCTCTGCAAATGAAATTTGATTTTAACTACGTTTTGGATTTCCATGTAAATGTGAGACTACATTAGTAGTGATTCCTACCTAAAATTTTGTTCTTATCCATCATTGGGTTAATTATAATAAGTAGTAGATCTATGCCATCCAGTACTCCACGCCTTGTTCAAACTGTCCCAGAAAATTGTGATACCCGTCCTTAGCTTCAAGACGTGGGTTTCCCATCCTGTTTTGTTTTGATTCCACCCTAGCATTGCATTTCTATTAACATATAGCTGTAAATTTTGATAAAGAAAAGTTGTCAAATAAGAAACGAAAGGATTAGCATGATTGAACTTTGCATTACCATCAAAGTTGCTTACATTTTGTTGTTATCAATCTATAAAAAATTGACTTATAAGTGAATAGAGACGAATGTTGAATAGCCCCTAAGCTTGTAGCTTTCACTATAACATAGCATGAGATTATTTTATAATTATGATTTTTATTATTAAAACTTAACACTAGACATTTTATGTAAATATTGAATTTCCCATGAACCCGCAACTTATATTAGAACTTGATTTCGTCAAAAAAATGAGTTTTATTATAATTGATCTGTTATGAAATCTCATTTTAACTGCATTTTGGACTATTGTCTAAATGTGCGACTAAATTAGTACTAAATCCTACCTAAATTTATGGTGTTATCTATCATTGAGTTAATTATAATAAGTAGTAGATTTAGGCCACCCATTACTCTTCGATATGTTCAACCTGGCCCAAAAAACTGTGAGACCCATCTTTAGCTTCAAGATGAGGGGATGCACTCAATTTTCCATCCAATTTTATTTTAATTCTACTGTGATTTTGTATATCTATTAAATTATAGTTGTAAACTCTAACACATGGCATTTACATCAGAGTTATTTTGTACACCATTGTCAATAAAATGAACCATTATGGGAATTTTGAGGTCTAAAATGGGCCTCCTAAATAAATTATAAAATAATAGTGGAAATAATAAAATAATATTAGATTACATCATCAAATTTTAGAGGTAAAAAAGAAAAATTATTTTTTAAATTTGTATTTTCAACTTATTTCCCTATGGGTTTACTCAAATTTCAAGTGGAAATACTTGTTGGATGTAGAATTTGGTTCCTCCTTTAAGGAGTATCTATGTTTCATAATTTATATGGACCTTGATACATAAAAATATGATAAATACATTAAAAATGTGATTGCAATCATGTTTTTCATGTATTTCTCATTTTCGTGTAACAGGGCAATCACGTTTTTTCATGTATTTATCATTTTTCGTGTAGCGGGATCCATCAAAAGTATGCAACATGGTTACTCCTTTGGATGAGGAATTAATTATTTCATCCAACAAGTAGTCCCACTCGAAATTTGAGTAAAAACGTATGGAGATAAATTGAAAATATGAGTTGAAAAAATAGTTTTAATATTTTATTATTTTTTAATATTTTTACTTTTTTACTCCAAAAATGGTGAATCATCCCCCATGGTTGATTTTATCATCTTGAATCCTATTAGTTCTTATAAAGTTTATTTTGGTTGTACATTTTTCTTAGGAGACCCATTTTAGACTTCAAAATTTCTCAAATGATGGTAGAGCAATTTGGAAGTTCAAACAAATATTTGGAAGAGGGTGAAATATAAACCCTTGCCCTATTTATTTCAAAATTTTAAAATTAAGTGTATATGATATTCTTTTCAACACATTGAAAAACTTTTATTGGATTACAAAAATAATAGCAAAGAACGGAAATAAACTCCATCAACAGAAACACATGGTGTTAATATGGTTAGCGTGGGGTTGAATATGAACACCAAAGTTTCCTCCCACATATGAACCTATGACACGAAATCCAGTGCCATGAGCATAGAGAAGTGGAGGAGCAATCGCCACAGAGATGGTGGATTTTGAATGAGTATAACACAAATAAAACACAAACTTCTCCAACTTTTCTAACCTTTCCCGATTTGTGCTCAAATCATTATCATCCTCCAGTAAGAAGTAATGGGTGGGTTGCTCCAAGGACTTATGTTGAGTGCTTTGACTGAGAAGGTAGAAATCATCTAGCTGTAGTGGAACCTTGAGTGCAGTTATATCCCTGTCAACAATCGTTCCCGCTTCAACATTCTGAATAACCTCCTTTCCCTCCCCATTTAAGTTTTTGATAAAAAAATCTTGTGTTCTAATTTCTCTAAGCTACAATTAATATGCACTTGATTCCTAGACATATGGACTACAATGCGTGCTTGAGGTTGAGGAATTATTTGTCTACGAGTCTTTGGAACTTTCCCTCACTAACCCCATCTTTGAAGAAAGTTTCCCTAGTGGGGATTTCCCCTTGGTTTTTCTAAATATGGATGCACAGGAGCTGCTTGGCCATTGTAGTAAGGTTGTGTGATATATCAACATTTTTGGCTTTTGGCTTCAAGAGGCTCATGCTGGTGAAGTATTGGTGAAGAATTGGTCACTCCATGCTGGCCACCATGGTTAACAAAACTGGTTCCCTGAATTCCACATCGTCACTACTCTGCCTTTCACATCCCGGATTATCATTAATGTTGTGGTTCTCCTGGTTCTTCCCAACATGAGTGATATTTGCTCCAAATAATATCATCAGGTTCTTTGATCCAAAAAGGTATTTGAGAAACTTATTCTCATCTAATTCATTGTTGACTCCTCCTAGCTTGGCATTCACCTTCAGTGCAACCTTCCTGCAGTATATAATTTCATGACGACCTTCATGATCAGGATCTTTATGGGGACCTCTAGTTTTTATTGTGTTTCTTTCGAAATTCAAGCACTCCATTATATAATATTGTGTTATCCATCCCCTCGCAGTCGCTCATACATGCTTCACTGCGTCGTACAAGGTTCAACGAAAAATTATGTGGAAGATACAAAAGACGAAGCAAATTCTAGTTAGCTTGTATATATGTTTCTAGGTCATTGATCTGAGAGTTGTTTCTAGTTTATCAGAGGATTGGAAATCATAGGTATGGATTGAAAAATCATAGTCACTTCCTTGGCCATCATGATTCTCAAAACAATTAATTGACATTTTGGAGCAAGTTATTTGTATCTCGCGCATCATTATCTTTACATAGTCGTGTGCACTAGTAGTGTTCAGTTTATATTTAAATTTATTTTAGTCTCACATTCATCCATTTATTGTTGATGTCTCTAACTTAATCTTAAGTGATTCTTATTATTGATATGAACAATATCTTCTCCACAATTTCTCTTATTTATTTATCAATAACCCAATAACATACCACTTGTGAACATCCATAGATCCCAGCCTTACAAAAAAAATCAGCTTCCATTCCCCTCTGGTGATTTGCTTTTTCCCTACGTTTGGCTCTAATTCGTTTTCTGCCACAGTTTTTGCAGCCAATTTGGGCTCTGGGATAAGCCGACTAACTACTTATATCATTTCATCCCCAATATTAATTCTAAAGGATTTTATTAATGTAAATAGCCTGTAACCAACCAGTCCTACCATCAACAATATAATGAATAAATACACTACATAATTGGTTCCAACTTATTTTAATGCATTAGTCTAATGGTTAGATATTTTTCCCTTTCGTGAGAATTTTTTGAGGCAAAATTCCTCAGAGATTTTTTTTGGAATATTAATTTTTATACCCGTAATATGCAGAAAGGGAATGTTCATCGTTTTTTAGGGTACTAAATAAATTTATAAATTCACAAACAAGTTTTAAATAATTAAATTTCACATTTTAGATTCCCAGATAGTCACAAAAGAGAAAAATTGTCAAACATGTATTGTTCCTTTTTTAATTAGATTTTGAAATATTTTTAAAATTTATAATCTAGATAAAAATGACCATACTTAAATAACAAAGTAATTCTACGATTAAAATTTTAACATAAGAATTGAATCTATTTTTTCATTAATTTAAATAACTAAACAATAAAATCACACTTAAAATTGTATAATCAAATTCTAGTAGAAATATCTGATAATTAATAATCAAAATATAAAAAATGTTTCGTGTTCTTACTGGCCATTGAATTCTAGTGCTTTTGTGAACAATCAGTTGAGAAACGTGAAATTTTTGTGAATCATTTGATATCGCTCCTCCGCATCACATCCTGCCAATTTCGTTAACTCTTAGCTGACACTACTATCCTTGTAAGCTTTTCCAAAATTTTACCCCATTGTAATGACACAAAATTCCATGGGTAGTAGGAAATAATCATATTGAGATGCGCCATCAGATTTTTTCTGATCACCTTCCCCAATAAAAAAGAAAGCGAACTGAGATTTGAGAATTCCCCTTCACCTCTCACAATGAGACAAGGAAAATTGGTTTCATCTTCTAGCTCATAGTTTCCCCTAAAATATGGAACAACATCAATTATCTTCTCTTTATCATATTGTGTGAATTCCCAACCTAAATATTTTGAAATTATGTCAAAAATTATGTATTTACTATAAGTTGGGAGGTCCACGATATCTACATATAAACCCACCGACATTAATTTTTCTTTGTTCATTGACGTAGAGTGATCAACCAATTTCCCTGCTACGATACTTCTCCCCTCCAACAATGAGTCTAATATTTTCTTGCATGAAAGGCCATGGACGATTTTTCCACATTAAGTGTGAGCTGGAGCTGTCCATTAGTTCTTCCAAATGCTCACTTGTTTGTTATTTCAACCTACTCCAAGGACACATTGTCCACATTAAGTGTGAGTCAGAGCTTTCCATTAGTTCCTCCCAATACCAATTTAAAATATACACATAATTACAACATTATATGATTTATAACCAAGAGACAAACTATTAACTAGCTAGCATAGAAATTTCAAAAACACGAGTAGAGACGACTTACCTGTAACGACGATATTCCTTACTTGAGCTTTTGGAGTTGAATGCTCTCTAAATTCTACTAACCGTAACAAAGATTTTGGAGATTACTCTTCACCAAAATGTAGGCTCAGCTGCACATAATATTTCTATAGATGACCACTCCCAAGCCTTTAATCAACGTACTACTGCTAGGGAATCCTTTGTCTCACAACACTTTTCTCCCAAGAGAATATATGAAGGAATGATGAATCTCATCTTCCTCAACGTCTATTAAATATACCAACCAATGGAAAGGGAAGCTCATGCACAAATTCACTATGTCAACATGAAACTTCTATTTCTTTATTTTAAGTTTTACTTAATTTCATGTTTATCTTAATTTAACTCTTTCTTATTTTATTATTTTTTCTATTTTTATGCCAGAGGCGTTTTCTCTATGGACTTTCAAGTCCAAACATTGTTCACTGCAGCGAATGAGAGTGCAGAAATTTTTTCATCTTCACACCTATTAATATTTGACACGTGGTTGGTTTTTATTGCTCCTTCGTCTTCTTCTCTCGCTTCCAAGTTTGGGGAGGAGTCATTGCTCACCTACAGAGGGATTGAGACTATCGAGCAATGCTATGGGAAAATATGCATGGAAATTATTCCATATGGCTACATACTAGGTTATTCGACTCAATATGCTGGTTCTTGATCATTCTAATTAGTATAAGCCACCAGTGAAGGGATTCACCATAGCGCCTAGAGGGGGAGCTCAATTTCAGAGGAGTCAAAATGCTTCATACTTTCATAACGATGGCTCAACTGTTTCTGTCTTTGATTCCTCTTATAGTGCTTCTGACCACGGCTAGCAAAGGCCTTAGAACCCTTGTCCAAGGGCCGAAGAATGAAAAATTCTTTCTCACCAAGTTCATGTTTTACTTTTACACCTATTCATTCTTTTCTTTTGTAATTTACTCTCTGAATAGTGTCCAAGATTTGTAGGGAGAGGCATTGAGCTAACAATTGACTGGTTTATTGTGTTTATAGAATCATCAGTACTCACAGGAAAAACAATCAATGGTGAGATAGGGAAGACTACATGCAATACATGCACAACAAGGGAAAATTAGATGTGGGCATGTTGAACCAGTGAGTCACATCTATTCAATGCGTCCTCCTCTAGTGGTTTGGGAATGGGAAGTATTTCTTGGTTCCAACGGACCTGGACATGAATTTGTAGGCACTGGTGTTTTTCTGGCATGAAGGATGGATAATGGTGATGTTGTCAAGAAAAATCTAGGTAGTTTCACTCTCAAATCCCAACATCTCGCGTCAGATGGTCAAAAGCTCTTGGTCTTGCTTTAATGGAAAATATTAAAGGAAGTAATTCTTGAGCCTTCATGGTAGGTATTAAAGAATGTGATTATTTTTTCTCACTGCAGCTTTCTCAACAACTCTCCTTCTAGCAAGGATATTATAACATTTGAACCTTAATGTTGAGGACACGCGCTTGAAGCCATGTGGTTTGTACCTCACTTAACCCACGTAGTAAGAATATTTTGTCTTAACTATTTTTTCTTGATGTTGAATCCCTGGTAGATTCTTTTGGTGAATGATTCCAAGGTTTATAAGTTTACTATAGTGGAAATAAACAAAGAAAATATTTCTTGTTTGTTTTTTAGTTTATACGAGGGTAGTCGAGCATCAAAGTGCACTGGGATGAGAAATGTGTTTATATGTTCATGAGCATAAAAAGGCTTACCAATAAAACCAAGTGATGTTCTTTTTCGATTTATCAAATGGTGATCCTGTGCAGAGAAGTACCGAAGAAACAACATTTTCATATCATTTCTGTTATGTTTATCTTCCTTAGATAAATTAGGCCACAACATCATTTCTGGTAACATAACACAAACCTACATTTCCAAGAAATTACATGAAATAGTTCGAGTTAGGGAATGTTTTCACTAATGTTAGGGCTACTTTTCTTACCCATGCTACCTTTCTAATGCTAGGGATACTTTTCTTATCATCATTTCCTCTCTTATTCTAGAGTTATTTATATTCTATCTGATGATAGAGTTACTTTACTTTTTGGTGTTAAGGTAGCTTTGCATAGACCGGTTTCTTCAATTTTAATAGATTGAAGGTCTTCACATATAGATTGAATTAGTAGGCTACATAAAAAAAAATATAAAGCATATCATTAGCTAAATTTTGGATGGTTAATAATTTCAACTGACTGGAGAGTCCAGTAAGCTACTTTCTCTCAACAATAACTAGACAACTTTCATTACTTCATCTAGAGTAGGTCTTAACCTTCTTTATGATTTCGGAAAACTCGGTTAAATTTTGACAAACCTATTGGAAGTAACTTAACTCACTAACAAATGAAATGACATGTTTTGAGTGACGGCTATTTTAATTTAAGTTTAACTAATCTATGAGTATGAAATGACCCTTAATGCAACCAAACGAAATTTTTAAGCAAAATCATATATATAATGTTTAACCTTCTTAAGGGAAATGCTAGGTAGATTTATGATTAATGCATTAAGTGGTATGATTCGTCTCATTATGATCTACAAGACATAGTTTTCTATGATCAATTTTTTTGGTTTATTTGGTTAATAAATTTGTTAAATTTGAATTTGCATGAATCTATTTTAACTTTATTAAGAAAATGCATAAAATTGGAAAACAATTGCAAGTTAGGATGGTTTTATAGTATTTAATATGTTTGCATTATGATAATTAATGATCATTGTTAAATTGAAAGTTAAAAAGGTTTTATATTAGTTAATGTTTTCACGTTATGATAATTTGTGATCATTGTATATATTTTTTAAATTATGTGATTCAATTTTTTAAGATGGTATGTATTGTAAATTTTAATTTTGATAGAGTATAAAGTTTAATCAAAATTTCATGAATAAATTATAGATAATATATTAACAATATAATCACTAAAAAAATATACTAAATAATATAATTTGAACCTGATAGAAAAGATGTAAACTATATTTACAATCACTTAAATTACACTCACATAAAATTATAATCACCTAAATTACATCCAAGTAAGCATGGAATGTGCTTACCTTTGTTTGGTTTTTGTTTTTATTCCAAATCGTTTTCATGTTAAAGAGGAATTTCTATATTACTTTTCCCCGGTTGTTGAAGGGAATTGTGGGAGTTATTGTACAAGAAAGAAGAATTGTTATCATTTTTTCTTTTCCTTTTTATTTTTAGAAGGAATGACAATTAATTTCAGTTTGTATTTCTATAATACGGATTTAATTTGGAGAAGTTAGTGGGGAAAAGGGCTAGTTGAGGGTTTGAACTAGAGAAAGCACGAGTACGAGTACTAGAGAAGGAACACAAGTTCTATATAGATGGCATGAGTATTAGACAAGCCACAAATTGGAATGAATTGTATGGAATTTCCTTGCAGTCTTCATTCCATAATAATGTTGATGACTAGACTTTATTTCTAGTCATTATTCTGGAATAACACTTCACGACTTCATATTGATTTTATTGATGACCAAAAATATCAACTCTCATATAATGAATGTATGCACAGTCGACTTGTGACAATGTTTCTTTTAATTGATGTAATTCAGGTTTGAAACTCTTGAACAATTTAGAGGAAGTTGAAGAGAGTGCTTGCAAATTAGAGGAAGTTGAAGAGAGTGCTTTCAAGCCCCTCTTAGTGATGTTTATTTTTTAAAAGAATGAATCTATGGGGATCTTCTCAATTTCTCTATGGATATAGAGTATGTCTAATGTATTAGACGAACTTCTAAATCCTCAAATACGTTTTAAGAAACATCAACTAAAGTCTAATATATTTAAAACCAAAAAAAAAAAAAAAACTTTAGAATTTTAAACCTTTGCACTCCCCTACTATTTTCTTGGGAATGTGATTAGATTCCTGAAATCTACAAACAAATCTTCAAAATAAAAAAATGAAAGGTATCTATTTATGTAATTGATCGGGCCCTTATACTTGTTAGTGAGCAAAGAAGGAAGAAAATAAGAAACTCAACAAGGGAATTGTAAATTCAATCTTACTGATTTATGAATCTTAAATCTAAAAGTTTCATTCAAGGAAATCAATCAAATGAGGAAATTTTAATCAATTAAACCACTTGAATAAACCAAACATGTTATTACAAAAATGCTCTGAACCAATCTTAGATCAAACTATTGCGCAAATAACTTAAGAGGAAATTAGATAAACATCACAAATTAATGCCTCTCAGTGACCTCTAAGAGTAGCTTAATGGTAGCCGAGTCTTCCCTCTATAACGAGTATTCCATCCAAGTTTTATTCCTCTTCAGAATATGGTCTCTCATGTCAGATTCCATTGGAGTTGATGACAGACATCAGACAGAGGACAACAACTATCAGAGACAATGAAAAGTCAACAACGAGCGAGCCAGTGGAATCAAAACGCTGACCAATATTGCATTGTATGACGAGGGCTGAGAGAGCATCGGGACCACTGGTGACATTTTGCGTAATCTCTTATCCATGTTTTTCATGGAAAGGAATGCCAATCGAAATAACTTGCTTTACATTTGATGTCTAAGGATCCCATTGTGGTGTTGATGCCACATAACACACTCTTTCTAAACTCTTTAGTGTAATAGTCATTGAAGTTCAACTAGATATTTGGGACACAAGAACGATCAAACAGTATAAGAAAATAAGAGTATGTTTATAGATCACCAAGGTTTTGGTAACATCAAATGTTTGATTAAAATGGAATTTGTGAAGGTATTACAAATCATATTTTGTTGTTAATGGAAGTTTTTTCGCCACCTTTCCATTCCATATTCTATGCGCCACCCTCTACATATCCCCCACCTCCTACAAGAAACAATAAGCATTACTACTTCTTTTCTTGGGTTTTCAAGGCTCATTTTCCAACTTAATATTTTCTTAATCCTCTTAGGTTTTTTTTTTGTCACCTCTGCTTTAATTGAATTGGTGAGTAACACTCTCTTCTAATTTATTTAGTCAAATCCTTATATTTACTAAAATTAAAAATATTAACTCACTAGTTTTTTTCTAGATTTGAAGGGGCATTTCCTCTACTCCAGGAAAAGCAGTTAGAGCACCAAATTTGATTAAAATGACCAGTTACTATTTAGTAATTTTTGTTGACTAAAGTTTATGGACAATAGAGCCTAAGAATTTTTATCTGCATCTTGCACATAAGGTGCAGTAGGGTCTAGGGTTCGATATTGGACATCACTTCAACACAGCTGGCACTTCAATTTTTTCCCCTATTTTTATGTTCTTGGTTCCTTGAACTTTCAGCATTCCTTTGCACCTCTTGGTGCAATTTCTAGTTATACTTTTCTTATTTTAACTCTTTCTTATTTTATTCCTTTTTAGCTTTGTTAACTTCACTTATTTTTACTATTTTTATTTAGAACACTAGTTTATTATTTATTATTATTATTATCTTTATTATTTATTATTTATTTACTATTTGTTTTAATATTATATTATATTATTTTATTTTTATTATTATTAGGGGACATTACAATTGAATTGATGAACTTGGCTTTTTTGATAGGACAACTTTGTAGTAGACTCGATGAAAATGCAGTTCGGACCTGTGTTGAACTTGTTTTTGCTCCAAATAATGCATCCTTAACTGGCAGTTCTCCTTTTCTCCCTTCTAGTTTCATATTCATTTCTTTAGACTCTGTAATGGTGAGTAAATTCACTAACCGCTATAACAAAGCTTGAATCTGATGATTTTCCTTTTAATGACTGCAAAAGGAATCACTTTAAAAATTTCATTATGCATCATACATGATGGCTATAGTCTAAATGTTACATTGAACCTTGCATATGCCCTTGCAATTGGATCAACAGGAGCTTGAACCCTCTAGCTATGCTTCTCACTCTTTTCCTACTTCCATTCCCTTTTCACGCTTCTGGTAACGTAGACACATATCACTCTTCTCTTTGGGTGAGTGGATATTCTCATTAGTTGGTTGTGAAACATAGTTAGAAATGTTGGAATGTTTTTTGGATCATGTTCTTCACATTTTTGGCAAATTTGTCATATGGACAATGTGAATGGTTTTACTATAAATTATCAGGTTTATTTTCTAGAGGCTTTCTTCTTTTGAACAATTTTATCAATGTATTGTAAGAGCACATAGAGAAGCTTTCACAAATAAAACCAATAAATTGGTATTGTAGGTGAGTTGTACAAATTGGTGTTTTAGAAGCACTATATTAATTATACAACTTTTCACTTCCTTGTAATTAATTCTAGTCATATGATTACCGTAGACAAGTTTCAAGTTTCTTAAGATGCCATCAAAATGCATGTTAAAAAGAGAAAATGGTCTTTTTATTCTATGTTGTTTGACTTATCCATGTACCCTACCAGATAAGGCTATTTTAAGGTAATAAGGTTATGTCTTTGGTTGGTCATATGTAATTTGCAGTAGTATTAATTTCATTTTGGTTTTCTTGCATCCCTTTTACTTTTGTCACGATCCAAGGTAATGAGCAAATCAAATGGTCTAAAAAGGAAATTAACACCTTAACTTATTGGTATTAACAATTGCAACTAAGTGGGGTTTATAATCTAAATTTAATACCAACTCGACAATTGTTTGTAGGTGGCACCAAAATCAGTCCCATCAGAGGAGTAGGAGTAAATATCTTTTAAACCGACCTTCATTATTGTTGGCCATACTTAGTCTGTTCATCTCTATTTTTTCTTACCACCAAATTGCAATCAAAAGTGGTTAGATCCCTTAGGCATGCAACATTGTTGAGAAATACCATAAAAAAATTTATAATCACATTTGGACCTTGAATAAATAAAGGAAATGATATGTTATCTAGATCTGCAAAAAAATCATGAATTGTTGCCTCTTTGGTTTCCAAAATTGAAAATACACAGTTGAATCTATGTCCAGAAGAAGAACATTGTCTTCATTTTCTCCTTATATATTCTCAAGAGGGAAAACCATAAATCTCTTTGGCTTTCCAGATGTTGATTGAGTCAACAAAATTTGGAGCCTCTAGAGTGACATGAAGGGACTACATTCCTGGTGATAACTCCATCCATCTTCTCTCACTTTTTATTAACAAAAATTATTAGGGTTTTTGTCTTTCCCATTGGACTGAAAAATCCCAAGGTGCTCATCTGCTTTGAAAATTAATTATGACTGAGTTCAAACAAAACTTTCAGAAAATTTTCCAGAATGGTATTCATTTATGGTCACCTTAGAGGATGCTTGCTTCTCTGTATTCTTGAAGGTGGGTACCAATCCTTGATATTCAACCTTAAGAAAAATTGTTAGATTGAGAGAGTGGAGATCTATTGAGTATGTGTCAAAATCAATGAAAGTTGTTGGCCTTTGTTGTGTAGACAATGGTGCATCCATTCTCCTCTTGTATGCATACCATAATTCCCTGGTTTGGGATTTGACCTTAGGGAAAGAGCAAACTACTCTACAACTATTTGTCAATCTTTGTCAGTGGTGTTTTCCTAAATGGTAACAGTTGTTGTTGTTTGTAGAGGCTCACATTCTTTCTTGATGTGTAACATATTATATAAGCATAAACTTCTCTCCTTTGTGCACTCCTTTGTTACAACTTCTTTTACTTGAAGGTGTTATTCTCATTTTTCTACCATTTGAATTCAAATGTCTATCACATGGAAAAACGATTATGATATTCACCATCTTGCTGTCACTTCAACATCGTCCAAAGGCATTTCTTGCACACTGGAGAAATTACTTGTGTACACCATGTTCCTCAACACATAATTTAATCATCAATAACGTGGAGGGTGATTATACAAAATTCTAAATTTTTGCCATAATTGTGGTTGAGTTATTATTGTTATTTAAGACCTTGGTTTCTCATATAATTAGTCTGAGAGTGTAGAGCTCATTCTTTAATGGGACATTTTATCAGGATATTTCTTTTTGCACATCTTTATATCAAAATTTTAGTTCATTATGATGGGAACATCTCTCTGCATTGAAGGTAAAATTTTATTTTGTGATTTATCTATGATAAATTTTATACGATTGATTTTGATGATATCTTTGTGTCTCAACTGTCTTTTGTGGCACCCTCCGTTGTTCCGTCATTTGGTGGTTTCACGCTCTTCTTTAGAGTCTCTTTGTCTGCTTACTTTTTAGCAACCTCGTCTTATTCTCTGTATATTCCTCCCCTCTTTGCTTTTCATTACCTTGAACGAGCTATGCCACCATTGACAAAATGTTGTAAGTTCGTGCATGTGATCTTTGAACTTATAAGGTACTTATCTTTGGAACATGCCCTTTATTTTAAAGAAAAGAGAACTTTTATGAAAATCAACAAATTTATAAGCAATATGTTTATTGTGCATTTAACCATTGACTAAGATTCAAGACTAAATCAACCATGGTCATACTTCTAACTAATTTCCTCTTTCCATTCTTCTTGCTTGACACTGTAGTCAATGATAGATTAGAATGGTTGGTGCCATCAATTCAGAGAGAGCTCAATCTTCTTCCTCTTATATTATTTTCCTGGAGCATTAAGGTTTTCACCTTCACTCTATCCTTCCCATATGTATTTTATTCAACTTTATTATTGACTTCAGCTTTATTGTTGCAGTCTTATAACTTTGTTCAAATACAACTCAAAAAATATAGTGGAGAAGAAATTTACGATATCAAGTTTGGCGGGGAAGTAGAGGTGGTTTCAGTTGATGATCAATTCAACGATGCTATTAATTCACCTAGTTGGTAATTATGTTATATCTGCTTGCTGTCCCATTTTAAGGTTTCATGTTTTTCCATAGCACGAGATGAAAAACTCCTTGAATAACTTGCTTTATATGTGTCTGGATATACACGCCTAACAGTAGTCCATTTCAACACAATTTCAAATGACCAATGCAAGAATATTTTCGATGAGCTATGTGGAAGATTCCATTATGTCAACTACTTGAAGGTACCCACAGGCATAAGAATCCGGTAAAGACTAATATAAGTGACCGATGATAACTGGTGCTGAATTTTTGTAGATATTTTACAAGCATTGAAGTTTTAGATCAGATTGTGGATCATCTCGCAAGGAGTAAGGGCTGGTGTAGCTGAACGATGATGTCTTGCAAACCTTTTATACCTATTTTAGAATCATTCACGTTTTACATCAGATTGCAGGTCAAATTACATTCAGTAGATGAGCATGGGATTTATGCTAAAGGACAAAGATGGATATTTTATTTTGGAAATTGATGTATAATATAATTTTAAAATTGAATTAATATTATTATTTTATGATGCATTTGAGAGAAAAATGAAGATTGTTTAACTTCCTCTAACATGAACTTGTGTTTAATTGATGAAAGTGGACACTGAAAAAAAACAGAGTTGTATTGAATTGTTGGTTAACCACAGATGTATTTGAGATAAAATTGTAAATTGCTTAACTTTCTCTAACATGGATTTTTCTTTAATTGTTGAAAGTGAAAAAAAAAAAAAAAAATTCACAACATCTAAAAGCATTTAGTGGAAAAGTGAAAGATACTATTTTCCCAATCCAACAAGGTCTGGAAAATTCAGTGAAGCATTATTATAGCCTCTAGACATAAATATGCAGTCTTTCTATGCAACCATTACCATACCATTCACACATTCAATTGTGAAACACATATAGAAAACATAAAAAAATGGATTTGATTCATATAGGAAGAGCATTTCCTGGATTTTTCTAAAATTCTTTGTGAAACAAGAGATACTCAACAGAGATATCATCTACGAATAAGCATATCAACCTTGCGCATTTTCAATTACACATTTCAAATAGTTGATTAGTTGTAAACAATTTGCAAATACATTCTCATTCTATTTGATTTCTCTCATAGAAAACATTATCAAATTGGTGAGTGTTATGGGTTCATTTCCCACACTTTAGAGAGACAAAGACATGGCAAATAGAAGTTTATTCAAGTAGGATTGGTCATTGTATATGTTTTTTCAATTTATTGGAATGCCAAGTTTAATTTAATTTTTCAATCTGCCTCTCTCTCTCTCTCTCTTTTGTACTTAATCCATGGAATTTGTTCAAGATGCCCAATAAATGAAAAATGTTTTTGCATTATTCTCACGGATAGGTGTTGCTAAATTTTAATTCAATTTTTGGGTATAAAGGGGATGTTGTTTCTTTAAATTGTAACTTCTATGTGTTAAAAAAATTGACATTGTAGGTTTCTTCTGCTAGCAATAGACAAAATCAATCAAATTAACTGTGAAACTAGTTTTTTTGGAAATTTTCATTCTTTTTTGGGCAAAATAGGAATGTATTTTGTTACTTGCCTGAAATAGTCACACCCTCACAATACCAAAGCAATGCATAACACTTTAGCTCAATTGTAGGTTGCTTGCTAGGCTCCCACATTCTCATTGTCAAGTGCGTGGCAAGTTTCCATATTCTAATCATGGTTGGGAGGGTTTGTACACTGAACACTTTTGATAGATAAATCACCCATGCTAGAATATTCACAACCCTTCAGTGGGTCAGAGGTTATCCAACCTGCATTGGGTGCAAGTCCAACAGTGAGTTAGAGGTTACCCAACCTGCATTGAGTGCAAGTCCAACAGTGAATGGCGCATTGGGTGAAAATCCAACTAGGTTACCCAACCTACATTAGGTGCAAATCCAATTGTGCTCAAAGCCCCAAACTTCTTGCAAACAACTCATTATCCATGAAAATAAGCTAAACTTGGTTGCAAGCCCGCCAGCCCAAACTCTCAAGGTTGCCCTTACTTTCTTGAAATGAGTAGTGGATTTCTACATCGAGAAGTCTAAAGTGCAAATTTTTGAAGGCTTTTACGGTAGTTTTTTCCGGTCTAATTTCTCTAAATTCCGGCAGGAATTTATTGAAAATAGAAGTTTGATAGGTAAACTTGCACAATCCAAGTGTCTTAGGGGTTTTTTAGGGTATTGAATCCATATATACAGTTAAAAAACCATTTTAAATAACAGAAAACTCCAAAAAGTCCCACTAAAGACAACTCCTTTCTACATTCTCCTTTTAATTTTAACTTTGAGGTAAGTACAATAATTTTATTTAAAAAGTGCCATATCCTAAAAAGAGTAATCCATGTAGTCCATTCTGTTACCATAATATCACTTCTTAATAATTTTGAGTTGAATTTCCATTGTGTTACCATAATACCACTTTTTAATAATTTTGAACTGAATTTCCGTTGTGTTACCATAATAATACTTCTTAATAATTTTGGGCTGAATTTTATATTTAAAGGTAGTGTTAGCAATATTGCTTTTTGTAATAAAGTTAGGCTTAAATTTTGTAATAATATAAATTTATATGTGAAATATGACAAAAATGTAAATCACTATGAAAAATGAAAATTTTGATTATAATAAAGATTTTGATTAACCTTAATATTTCAATAATATTGGTTAGAAAGATTATGATTACAATTAAAGAGAATGAAAATTGAAAATTTGATTATAACAAAGATTTTGGTTAACCTTAATATTTGTTTTTTTTTTAAGTATCCAAACTTTTGATTGAAAATGTTAAAATGAAATAACATAACAATATAAAATATAATATCATATGGTTAAATTGTAAGGGGGAGGATATATTCCCAGTAAGAAGGATATATTCCCAATTTATTAAAATATTTTCAGAATATTTGCAAAATGTAACTTTATTTATTTATTTTGTGAATAAAAAGTTTCCTAAAAATTTATGGAGACAAAATAACACATGGAAAATAAAAAATAAAATCGGAGAGAAAAGTTGTCAATAGAAAATGAAAAAATTAAAATGATTGATTAGTCTAAAAAAGTACTCACAAAATATTAAATAATTAATATAAATTTAACCGATTAAAATGATTGATTATTTTAAAAAATTAATCACAAAGCAATTAAATAATTAATATAAATTTAACTAAAATTAAAAAAAAATAGAACAATATGTTCTTTAAAAATATATGGAAAAGAGAAAATAAAATCAGGGAAAAAAAAAAGTTTTCAAATAAGAAATAAAGGAATAGCATGATTGATCTTTCCATTCTCATCAAAGTTGATTATATTTTATTGCCATATTGAATAGCCCATGAATCTGCAACTTACATTATAACAGGATCTAGTCAAAATAATGAGTTTCAGTATGGTTGTTTTGTAATGAAAATGTGAGATTATATTAGTACTGATTCTTACATTAAAAAAAATAGAATGTGAGATTTTTAAAGTTGAAATAGAAAAAATATTTCATTTTAGAATGCTAGATTTTTAAAGACATTTGAGAAAATTATGTTGATATTCTGGTAACTAGCTCTTAAAGATAATCTACTCAGCTAAGAGTTTATAGAAAAGATGCTCTATATTCAAACTATCTCACACAATTGAATTTTGAAAAGCAAAAACTCATAGCTCAAAAAATCTTCATCAATAAAATCCTTCTCTGGCCGCGTGACCTAGCTCTCCTAAGCTTTTGCACTGCGCATGCCCGCAACTGCACTCTTACAGCCCTCCATACTGCCATGGCTCGTGAGGGAAGCTCGGAGCCCCTCCCCCTTCCTCCAGAAGTCCGTGAATTCCATAAAATGGTGGCTGCGTGCTGCAAACGGCCCCCAATGGCACAACAACATAAATTCATAAAAAAAAAGGACAGTATACCCTCGGTGACCCTCCCTGAGGAAGAAACTTGCCAATCTGCTCTGAACCTAGCGGACAAAGGACTCATAGGATAGTTCACAAGCCTCTATCCCTCGCCCAAATCCGCTGAAGACTGGATTAAGAGAAGCTGGTCCCCATTGATCAAGGAAGGCATCAAATCTTACTTTGTAGGCAAAGGCTTCTTCATGTTCGTGTTTGAATCTACTGAGGACCGAAGTCTCATCTTCAGGAATGGACCTTATTTCATGGGGCCATAAGGTTTAAATCTAAAAAAATGGTCGCCGGATTTCGATCTGACACAAGATGTGCCCACTACTTTCCCAGTATGAGTGCGACTTCCCCATCTTCCCCTGCACTGCTGGAACCAGAAATCGCTCCAAATCATTGTCAACTCCCTTGGAAAATATATCGACCAGGCTACGAGGAAAGATCAATATTCCTATGCTCGAATATGCGTGGAAGTAGATCTTAAAGAAGGACTACCAAAAGCAATAAAACTCATAGTTGTTGGATGGTCTCATATCCAAGAATTGGATTATGAGTAGCTACCCTTCAAATGTAGACATTGCCATGGCTATGGGCATTTTACAAGATATTGCAAGAAAAAAGCCGAAGATCAGAGTGACAAGTCAAAGGGAGAGCAGTGGACCACGGTCCAGAAAGTTGGCCATGCAAAATCACAAGGGAAATTACCTACAAAGGGGAACAATACTGAAGATCAAGGAAATGAAAAGAGGACCCCCCATGCCCTGGAAGAGAATCCAAACCCAATGGAAGCTCCCCTCCAGATCCTCCAGAAGAAGATCTGATTACCCCGGCACAGATTGACATCCCTCAAACAAAAAAAGAAGGAGGCAGAGCTGCCTCACCTAGTGTCTCTTAGGGTAGCCCCTCCATCCCTTCGTATGTAGATATAATAAAGAAAAAAGCGACAAAACCCTCCGACTCCTCAGAGGATGAGATCTATGAGAGACCCTCGAAGAGGGCAGGCAGGAAGCCTCACAAAGTAGTAAGGGAAGAAGAAGCAGAACGACTAAAAATGCAAGGTAGCCAATCCACAATAGAAATGACTATCGGGAGAAATACAAGAGCAAGACCTTCTAAGGGAGGCCTCCCAAACCCCTCGTCAGGTAAATAATGCATATAGTCTCTTGGAACTGCAGAGGTCTGGGGACCCAACCAAAAATCGAAGCTGTCAAAGATCTGATGAAAATAGAACCCACAGATATCCTCTTGCTCCAAGAGACTAAAATAGAAGGGCAAGCCCTCATGGAAATCGGCAAGACAAAATGGAAAAAGAATGCAGGCAAAGCAGTCAGCTCGAGGGGATCCTCAGGAGGAGTTGCAACACTTTGGACTGACGATCACTTCCATCTGCTTAATTCGCATGAGACCGAGCACTGGATCTACACTGAGCTCAAGCACCTTGAAAGTAAGTTAACTATAGCCTTATTCAATCTCTATGTTCTTGTCTTTTATGCTAAAAAAAGAGAATGTTGGAACTCTCTCTCCGACTTTTTAGACCTTCACTCCCCCAACAACATCATTCTGGCCGGAGATCTCAATATTGTCATGAAGCCAAAAGAAAAAAGGGGGGGAAACAGCACCAGAGACCAACTGCTACCTATGGTTGAACAACTAATGCAGCAAAAGGACCTTCTTGATTTCGCACCTGTAAGAGGCACATACACTTGGACCAATAATCGAACTGGGACTGACCACATTTCTACTCGGTTGGACAGATTCCTGATTCAAAGCTCCTTGCTGTTGGAAAATCTACTTATCTCCACAAAAATCCTCCCCAAACTCACCTCGAACCATAAGCCAATTCAACTTCTTATGGTTCCTGAGGAAGATATGGACCCAATCCCCTTTAAATTCAGCCCTCTCTGGATTGAAAAAGAAGGTTTTCTTGACACTGTTCAATCAACCTCGGACAATCCCATCAATGGATCCCCCAGCTATGTGTGGGAAAAAAAATTAAAAGCCACAAAAAAAGCGTTAAAAGAGTGGCTAAGGAATCCACCTAAAAACCCTACTCAACAGAGAAATGAAGTTGTTCACTCGTTGGAAACTCTACAAATGGGAATAGAAGACCTACATATCACTCCGGAAATTCTAAATAAAGAGGTTGCACTCCAAAGCAACACCCATCGCTCTTTCAGACGGGAAGAAGAGTATTGGAGGCTCAAATCTCGTAGTCTGTGGCTCAAGGCAGGGGACCGAAACACTTCGTTCTTCCATTGACAGTACAAAGCCCGACTATCTCGCAACCATATTACTGAGATAAAAAATGAAGAAGGTCAGATTTGCAAAAATTTTGACCAAATTAAATCAGTAGCTGAAAATCATTTCAAAAACCTCTACGAGCTTGGGAATGAAGGCAACATAGAGGACACTAAAGACCTTCTTTCTAATATCCCTCATCTCATTAATCATGAGGACAATCAAGCTCTCCTAAAACCACTATCTGAAGAAGAAATTATCAAAGTAATACAGGCAATGGAATCAGAAAGGCCCCTAGGCCAGAGGGTTTCTCTATACATTTTTACGAAGTCTACTGGAGCATCATCAAAATAGATCTGCTGAAAATGATACAAGGTTTCTTCAGTAAAGCCAAGGTTGGGGGAGGCATCAATTCAATCTTCCTAGCCTTAATTCCAAAAGAGGTCAATCCTAAAACTTTTAGCAGATTCAGGCACATTTCTCTTTGTAATGCTTCCTACAAAATCTTGGCCAAAATCCTTGCAAACAGAGTCAAACCCCTGCTTGAAAAATTAATCTCCAGCCCTCAAGGGGGATCTGTCAAAGGCAGACATATCTTGGATAATGTCATTCAAGTCTAGGAAGCTATCCACTCCAGTAAACTAAGGAAAGGGAAGGGGATTTTGATCAAGCTCGACATGGCCAATGCCTTCGATAGGGTCAATCACTCCTTCCTCTTCCAAGTCCTCTGATCCTTCGGCTTCACTGCTCAGTGCATCAATCTCATCAAAGCCTGTATTGAAAATCCTTAGATTGCTCCTCTAGTTAATGGCCAGCCAAAATACTTCTTCCAAGCTCAACGTGGCTTGAGGCAAGGTTGCCCGTTATCTCCTTTCTTGTATATACTAATGGCGGATTCCATCAGCATGAAGCTTTCTACATAAATGAATTCTAGTGGTCTCCCCAGAATTTGTACTTCTAATGCCCAAAAGCCTATAAACCATGCTCTCTTTGCAGATGACTCCCTCCTTCTTGGCGGTACCTCTACGAGAATAGCTAAATCCTTTGTCTGTCATAAAAATCTACTGCAGAGCCTCGGGATCACTGATAAATGATAGAAAGAGCTCGATCTACGGATGGAATGTGGATCAAGGCAATCTGAACAGTATAGCCCAGATCCTAGGCTTCGAGGGCTATGCCCATTGGGACAGCATCAAATATCTTGGCCTACCTCTCACTTCCGGAGTTAATAACAGAACACTGTGGCAAGGTATCATTAGCAAGATCAAATCCAAGATCGCCTCTTGGGGAGGGTACTGGCTCACAAAGGGAGGAAAAACAATCTTAATAAAATTTGTGCTATCCGCCCTTCCTATCTACCAAGCCTCTTTCCTCCTTGCTCCTAAATACATCATGGATCAAATTTCCTCCCTTCTGCGAGACTTTCTCTGGCAAGGGGGCAAAGGCAATCAAAGAAAACTGCACTTGGCAAACTAGGATATAGTAAAACACCCAACAGCGGATGGAGGACTCCAGATAAGAGATCTTGCTCTCTCCAATCTCGCACTCGGCTGCAAGCTTCTCTAGAAAATCTATTCCGACCCTGCACATCCAGTCAGCGATACGCTCAGGAAAAAATATGTGCAGGGGGTCTCTCTCAGGTAATTATTAGTTGACAACACCTCCCCTGGCACGTTAACCTGGAACCTTTTTAGAAACAGTATCAATCGCTTTAAGAATCACCTCTACCGTATTCCAGGCAATGGAAAAAAAAAATTACTTTGGGAAGACCACATAATGAATTGCGCTCCTCTTAATTCCCATGATGAAATTCGTGACCTCCGATGCTGGCTTCTTGTTGCAGGGTATCGTAAGCTATTTGACATAGCAGAGTGGGATAGCAAAGGGAATTGGCAGGACTAGGGCTTCCCAATTCTTCCGGAGCATCTTGTCCCACAGCTGGCAACGCTAAAATCGCTCCTCTCTAATGATGTGCCCATCCACAGTGACAGTTCAGATAGCTAGGGCTGGGGAGACACCGACACTTATACCTCTACATTAGGATACAATGCTTTGCAGCCAAAAAAATACAAAATTCGTTCTCCCAGTATGTGGAAATAGGTTTGGAATTCTTCAGGGCTCCTGAAAGTCAATTTCTTTTTCTGGATCCTCATGCATAACAAATTGTTGACAGGGGACAACTTACTAAAAAGAAACATTGCTGGACCTCATAGATGCGTGATGTGCAGAAATGCTAGAGAGACAACCTCTCATCTTTTCATAGACTGCGTTTTTGCCAAAGAAGTTTGGAAAATAACACTTCTCGAACTGCAAGTTAATTCTCCCCAACAATGTATTGTGGTTGATCTTTACTCCTCATGGTTTCAAACCTATCCTCATTCCATCCCCAACGACTCTCTTTGGTATCACATCTGGCTCTCTATCCTCGAACTGCAAGTTAATTCTTCCCAACAATGTATTGTGGCTGATCTTTACTCCTCATGGTTTCAAACCTATCCTCATTCCATCCCCAGCAACTCTCTTTGGTATCACATCTGGCTCTCTATCCCTAAATTCGTGTGTTCGGAAATCTGGCTCGCCCGGAATGACTTGACATTCAATAATACTCCTTGCTTCCCTGCAAAAATAGTTGCTAAAGCAAAATTTCTACTTCTAGAATCTGTCCTTCAGCAATCGCAAAAATCAGATTCTTCACTCCTCCCTTCTGAAAAGAGCTGGTTGAATCATCTTAGCCCTCTCCCCAAAGGAAAATCTCTGACCCTCCCCCTTCCCAACCCACACTGGAGATTAAGAGAACCAGAACCCAGTTTCCAACTTTGGTGGAGGAATCAATTCAAAACTACAATTTTCTTCGACGGTGCCTCCAAGGGAAACCCTGGGGCAGCATGCACTGGTGGAGTCATCTACTCCCCGGACAGCACTAGAAAAGACTGCTTCAGCTGAGGGCTTGGTCACCATACAAATAACCAGGCAGAACTTCTTGGTCTCACAAAAGCCTGCCAACTTGTCCGGGATAGAGGCATCAAAGATTGTCAAGCATTTGGAGACTCAGAAATCCTCATCAAGAAGATCAATCTGCCAAACCAGTTCAATAATGCCACACTCAACAAGTCTCTGAAAAGATTAAAGATCATTCTGCAGGAATTTGAATCCTTCCAAATTTTCCACATCCTCAGAAGCTCGAATAGTGTAGCGCAAACAAACGCTGCCTTCTTGCATCGGGCGAACTTACCATCAATGACAATAGCATTATCCATTCAAGTGTTCCTTAACTCGAGATGCAGAGTACATCAAGATGTATTAAGATGTAAGGAAATGTTGTGTAACAAAGGTTGATTAGGCTCCGGCCCAACCAAATCATGAATAAAACATACCCGTTCCAGTTAAAAAAAAAAACCTATCTCACACAATTGAGAGATTCCAGCCTATTTGCCATCCAATTCTATTTTAATTCCATTCTCATTTTGTATCTCTGTTAAATTATAGCTATAAACTCTAACAGGTGGTGCTTGCATCCCAATTATTTTTTACACCATTGTCAATAAAATGAAATTCCCATAGTAGAGCAATTTGAAGTTCAAATAAATCTTAGGAAGAAGTGTAGAAATATAAGCCCTTCCCATATTTATTTTAAAATTAACCGTGTATATGATATGCTTTGCAACACCGTGTTGCAAAGCTTTTATTAGATTACAAAAAGAGGAGCAGAGAAGAGCAGAGAAATAAAGCCTATCAACAGAAATACATGGTGTTAATGAGGTTAGCGTGGCGCTGGCGGAGTCGTCTAACGAGCCGGAGGAATTGCCCGGACGGTCAAAATTGGTCGGAATCCGGGCCAAAAAAATTTAAAAAATCTTGCAGAAACAGTGTTTGAATCCTGATTTTGACATTGGAAATGGATTCAGCACCATCAAAAACCTGTAGGACACCCAAAATATTAAACTTTGATAGTTATAACATGGATTTAGAAAAATTCCTGCCGGATTTTCTGAAAATCTTATCGGAATTTTCATGATTTTGAGAGCGATTCCTCTGGCTAGTTAGACTACGGCGGGGCTGAATATCCCCACCAGCTATTCGTCCGACATACGAACCTGCGGCACGAGATCCGGCTTCATAAGCATAGAGAAGCGGAGGAACAATCGCTACAGAGTTGGTGGATGTTGCATGAGTATAACACAGATAAAACACATACTTCTCAAACTTTTCCAAGCTTGTGCTCAGATTATTCTCATCCTCCAGCAAGAAGTAAAGGGTGGGTCGCTCCAAGGTCTTCTGTTGGGTGCTCTGACTAACAAGATAGAAATCAGGTAGCTCTGGCGGAAACCAGAGTCGAGTTATGTCCCTGTCAACAACTGTTCCCGCTTTAGCGTTCCCAATAACATACTTTCCCTCCTTATTTTTGTTTTTGATGAAAAATCTTGTGTTCTGATTTCTCTGAGCTACAATCAAGCTGCAGTTGATTCCCAGACATATGGACTGCAATGCGTGCTTGAGGTTGAGGAATTCTGTGTCTAACAGGCTTTGGAACTCGGCCTCGCTCACCCCATTTCTGAAGAAAATTGCCCTAGTTGGGATTTCCCCTTGGTTTTTCTCAATATGGACGCAGAGGAGCTCCTTGGCCATTGCAGAAAGGCGGTGTGCTATGTCAACCTTTTTGGATTTTGGCTTGAGGAGGCTCAGGCGCGCGAAGTATTGGCCAGGAATTGGCCACTCCATGCTGGCCACCATGGTTAACAGAACCGATTCATTGGATTCCCCAGCGTCACTACTCTGCCTTTCAGATCCCGGATTCCCCTGTTTATTCCCAAGCCTTTCAGATCCCGGATTCCCCTGTTTCTTCCCAACATGCGTGACATTTGCTCCAAATAAGATCACCCGGTTCTTTGATCCGAAAAGGGATCTGAGAAACGTGTTCTCGTCTAATGCATTGTTTACTCCCCCAACCTTGCCATTCACCTTCAGTGCAACCTTCCGGTAGTATATACTCTCATCAGGATCTTCACGACCAGGAACCTTACGGGTACCTCTGGTTTTTAATTTGTTTGTTTCTAAATCCAAGCGATCCATTACACAACATTGTGTTATCCGGCCCCTCTCGGTCTCGCATACACGCTTCACTGCGGCGTACACGGTTCGGGAAACTTTTTTTTCCAAGATACAGAAGACGAAGCGAATTTTATCTGGCTTGTCCCAAGTTTTCTCGATCCTTGATCTGAGAGCTTTTTCCAGTTTATCAGAGGATTTGCAATCGGAGGCACGGATGTACAGATTATACGCCCTCCCTTCGCCATCGTGATTCCCAAAACAGTTGATTGACATTTAGGAAGCAAGTTATGAGTATCTCGCGCATCATTATGTTCACATCGTCGGGTTCACTATTGCCGAATACAATAACATCCCACTCGTCAGCATTCAGAGATTGTCCAGCCCTAAAAACATTTTTCAGCTTCCATTCCCCTCTGGTGTGTTGTTTTTTCCCTGCGTTTGCCTCTGATTCGTTAGCCGCCTCTGATTCGTTAGCCGCCTCTGATTCGTTTGCCGCCACTGTTTTTGCTACCACTGTTTTTTCCGCCAATTTGGGCTCTGGTATCGGCCGGCCAAGAACTGATATCATTTCATCCGCAATACTAATTCCAAAGGGTTTGATTGATGGAAATACCCTGGAACCAACCAGACGCACCATCAGCGATATGCACTACATAACTGGTTCCAACTGATTTTAATTTAGTACTCTAATGATTAGAGTTTCTGCTCTTTCCTGGGATTTTTTAGGACAAAATTCCGCAGAGATTTTTTTTGGAATTTATTAAGTTTTATATCTGTAATCTGCAGGAATTTATTAACTGATTTTAATGCAGTACTCTAATGATTAGAGTTTTTGCTCTTTCCTGGGATTTTTTGGGACAAAATTCCGCAGAGATATTTTTTGGAATTTATTAAGTTTTATATCTGTAATCTGGAGGAATTTATTAAGTTTCATATATGTAATATGCAGAAATGAGTGCTGAAAAAAAGTATACATTCAAAAACAAGTTTTAAACAAGTAAATTTCACACCCTAGATTTCCCAGTTTCTTAGAAACAGATTTTGGAATCTTACTGAAATTTTCACTTCAAATAAAAATGGCCCGGTACTCATTAAAATCCTGATAAGACATTTGTCAGAGTATTAATTTGTGAAAAGTAATAATTTTAGGGTAGTCTAAAAAACTTAGAAAATAACTCAAATTCTAATTCCAACTGATTTTAATGAATAAAATAACTACATAACTAGTTCCAACTAATTAAAGTAGTCAAATGATTAGAGTTTTTGCCTTTTCCTGCGATTTTTTTGGACAAAATTCCGCAGATGTTTTTGGAATTTATTAAGTTTTATATCTGTAGTCTACAGGAATTTATTAAGTTTCATATATGTAATCTGCAGATATGGGCGTGGAAAAATGTATACATTCAAAAACAAGTTTAAACAAGTTCATTTCACACCTCAGATTTCTCAATCTTGGAATATTATTAAATTTTTTACTTCAAATAAAAATGATTTTGTCTAAATAACAAAAAACAAATTATTAATTTAAATATTTTAAGAATTTGATATATATATATATATATATATATATATATATATATGGTGATAATGAGCATATTTTGTGAACCAGTTTATAACCAGCTAGTGTGAATCACATTGGCTGGTTGAAATGCTTCCACAAAATATGCATTATCATCTAAAAATTTAAATATCATCAATTTTTAGTAAAAATATATGATAATGCCAAAAATTTATTGATTGAGTTAATGAAAGTAATTTCCTTAATTTTCTTATTCTAAAAAATTGTATGGTACTTAAGAGTACTTATCAAAATCTTGATAAGACACTTTCAAAATGTTAATTTTTGTCATTTTTACAAGGAACAGAATTGGACTCCTACCATCATGTGTAAAAGAAGCATCTATAAAGCAAAAAGTAAGTTTATTTTCTCATCTTTTGATCAGAAGATATGTATTAATGCAGATTGAATCAATTACTCATGATCAAAAGAGGAAAAATCAACACAGAAATGAAGGAATAGGAAGAGACACTTTTGTCCAACTAATATTATCTTCAAAAGCAGTTATTGATCATCTTACTATTATTATTATTATAAAAAATCAGTATCTAATAACACTATTTTTTTTAAATGTTATATAAAATGTTTATTTTCCATTCTTAATTAGCTACTGGATGTAATATTATATAGTATTTGTGTTCGGACTCTAACCTGTTTTGGAATTTTGATCTATTGATGATGTAAAAAATAAAGAGAAGAAAGTTTAATGATATATGTTCTATTTTTTTTTTATGTTAAAAGCAGTTTTTTTTCGCTTGAAAAAAAAAAAAAAAAAATTTACTAGTCAAAATATATAAAAAAATGTTTAATGTTCTTACTGTTCACCGAATTTTCCTCCTTCCCTGAACAATTAGCTGAGAAACGTGAAATTTTTGTGAATCGTTTCATTTCGCCCCTCTGCATCACCTCCTGCCAGTTCCGTCAACTTTTCGTTGACACTACTATTCGCGTGAGCTTCTCCAGAGTCCTGACCCATTGCAACGACACAAGCTTCCATGGGCAGTAGGACGTACTTATATTTAGGCGTGTCATCAGACTTCTTCTGATCATCTCCCCCAATCAAAAAAGCGAATTCAGATTTAAGATTTTCCTCTTGGCCGCTTACAATCAAACAAGGGAAATTGGTTTCAATTTTTCCCCTAAAATTTGGAACAACATCAATTGTTTTATTCTCATCATATTGTTTCGCGGATTCCCAATCTGAATATTTTGAAATTATGTCAACAACTCTGTATTTACTGTTGGGAAGTCCATGATTCCTGAATGATAGGTTCATTACTTATCACATGGTGGATATCAGGCCCTGTCCATTGATTCCTACATGGACAAACAAGAGAATGGGGATGGCTATATTGGCAAAAGGCTGGATAGGGCACTTGTAAAAGACAATCTGATAGACAGCTGGGGGGCTCCCAGATCAGTGGTTATGGTCTCGGACATATCGGATCACATTAGGGGAATTTTGAGGTCTAAAATGGGCCTTCTAAGGAAATTATAAAATAATAGTGGAAAAAATCTAATAAGATTTGATGACATCATCAAATTTTAGAGGGAAAATGGTAACCATTTTTCAATTAGCTTTGTCTCATCTCCTAAAAGCACCAAATTGAAGGAGTAATTGTCAGGTGGAATTTAATTCCCCATCCAAGGAGTACCCATGTTGCATACTTTCGATGGGTTCTACTACACGAAAAATGAGAAATACATAAAAAAACGTGATTACAATCACGTTTTTTATGTATTTCTCATTTTTCGTGTAGAAGAGTTCATCGAAAGTATGCAACATGAGTACTCCTTAGATGAGGAATTAAATTCCGCATCCAACGAGTACTCCTGCTCGAAATTTGAGCAAAAATTTTGGGAGATAAGTTTAAAATACGAGTTGAAAAAGTAGTTTTATTATTTTATTATTTTTTAATATTTTTACTTTTTTACTCCAAAAATGGTGAATCATCCATTATGGATGACATCATTATCTTGAATCCTATTGGTTGTTATAAAGTTTATTTTTGTTGTACATTTTTCTTATGAGGCCCATTTTAGACCTCAAAATTCCCCTAATGCATGCCGATATCTTTATCTTGGAATACTTGGAATAAGAATAAGGGGCTCCCATACAAGTTCAATCGGGTATGGCTCGATGATGCATAATATGTTAATATTGTTAAAATATTGTGGCAAGAAGATGCTAGATTGGAGGAACTCGGGTAGTGGGATTGATTTCATCATAAACTCCATAAATTAAAGAAGGCCTCCAAAAAGTGGGAAGCCCAAAAAAAATCGGCCCTCAAGGCAGAGCTGCATGACATTAACAATCGGATGGAGTCCATATATAAAGATTTCACAAACACAGCTCTGGATGAAGAATCATATATCATTCTCAAGCAGTTGGGGATTCGTAGAAGGGAGATATTGTGTATAGAGGAGACTACATGGAAACTTAAGAGTATGATCTGCTAGTTACAGGAGGGCAATCTCAACACTAAATTTTTTCACAAATATGCAACCGACAGGAGGAATAGGAATGCGATTTGGCGCATCATGCGACCTGATGGTAGTTATGCCATGTCCACTGTTGAGATACAAAAAGAGGCATTTTCCCATTTCTCAGATTTCTACCAAAAAGACCAATCCATTGATTTTCAAAATCAAACTTGGGTTCTGGATCATATCTCCAGAATGTTTAATGAGGAGGCTATTTCTGATCTTGATCAGAAAATCACTGGGAATGAAGTGCACAGGGTCCTGAAATCTTTTGCGCATGATAAATGTCTGGGGCCGGATAGCTGGCACGCGGAATTTTTCACCTTCTTCTTTGATTTAATTGGAGCTGAACTTACGAAGGTTGTGGATTCAATCCGAGCAAAAGGTCATATGCCTGCTAATTTAAACTCTACCTTTATTGCTCTGATCCCCAAAGCAGTTGATCCACAATCCTTCGTTGACTTTAGACTGATGTGCTCTGCAATCTTTTGTATAAGATCACATCAAAGATTATTTCCAATCGCATCAGGGTTACATTATTAGAACACATATGTTTGGAACAATACGGATTTCTACAAGGCCGTTCTATACATGATGCGATTGCCATCGCACAGGAAGTTCTTCATTCTATACACTCAGAAAAGAAGGAGGCTTTGGTCATGAAGGTGGATCTGCACAAGGCATATGATTCAGTAGACTGGTCCTATATTAGACTTGTCTTACTCAAGATTGGGTTGCCAATTAGAATCATTCGATGGATCATGTCTTGCATTACTGCAGTTAGATATGCAGTATTGGTTAATGGTGTGCCCACACATTTTTTTGAGGTTGCTAGAGGTCTTCGCCAGGGTTGTGCTCTCTCCCCACTCATTTTTATTCTTATATTGGATGGTTTTAGTAAGGTCTTACATAAAGCAGAGCAACAGGGCTTCATTAAGGGGTTTTCTTTTTCTGAAACTGTGTCCACGTCACATTCACTCTTTGTTGATGATATGTTGTTATTTGGATACCTCATCAGGAATCATTGGTTTTATATTCATCTCATTCTAATCAGGTTTGAATCTGCTACACGATTAGGTATTAACAAAGACAAATCCTTTCTAGTATATGAGAAGGGTGATTTACAGGAAATTCTTTTTACAGCTGATTTTTTGGGGGTCCACTGTCAGTATGCTATGGAAGGATTTAAATATCTGGGGTACAACATAAAGCCCTGCGGATATAAGATCAGGGACTAGATGTGGATGATCGAGCGATTTAGGGCTCGTATCTGTAGATGGACACACAAGTGGTTGTCCTTGGGCAGTCGACTCATCCTCATACAGGTTGTATTATCACAGCTGATGGTCTTTTGGAGCCATCTTTTTTACCTGCCAGCCAAGATTGTGGAGATGATCAACAGTACTATTGCTCAATTGCTGTGGGGTGGTTCCAATATGGAAAAGAAATATCACCTCTCCAAAATCGAGGTTATTTGCAGGCCTAAAGATCAAGATGGGTGGGGTATTTTAGATACTCAAATTTTCAATACATCCTTGCTTATTAAATCCTTCTGGCGTGCTATCAATGGGGATAACATTTGGAGTGCTATTATCAAAAGTAAATACATTGAGGGCGACTTTCTACATCAACTAATCGGTCAGGAATTAGTTTGTTTGCGACGTATATCTGCCATTTGGGGCAGTTTTATAAAAGTTCTAATGTATGTCTCTGGCCGTTTGACTTGGTTTTTTTGTGATGGTGGCCGAATCTCGCTGGCTTTCAAGAGTATTTTTTCCCTCCCACCACATACTAGCCTTTCTCCCCGCCTACTACACCGTCTATCGCACAGGGGTTTCCTCTATTTGTCACAGACTATTCGATGTTGGTTATTTGGTGCTCTGATATTCAAAACAACAAACCAACTTGGACTGGTTGGGGATGATGCTTCTGAATGGGATCTCATTCGGGATTCTTTTAGATGTGCTGGTCTATGTCATTCTCGGGGGGGAGATAAGATCATTTGGAATGGGCCCATGAAGAATAAATATGTCATTGTCAAAAATGTCTACAGGAACATAATCCTTTCTTCGCTAGGGGATATATCATCCAAGATATTCTATCCATACTCGAGGCGAAGGATCCCAACCAAGATCACACTCTTTGGCTGGCTGGTATGGCGTGGTAAGATACTTACCTGGGATAATATCAACAAAAGAGGGGTACATGGCCCCAATCGATGTGCTCTATGCTGCTTGGAGGCGGAAAGCATTGTCCATATATTTTTCTTTTGCCCTGTAGTTAAGAGACTGTGGAGCTTATTTGGTCCTTTCTTTATGGACCCCAATTAGTCAGCCACTAATTTCATGTCTGTTGTAATGGAATGGGAAAAGCTTAACGAAAAATTTAAATCTCTTCCTTTTTTCCTTGTATGGGAGGTGTGGAATGGCCGGAATTATCTGATCTTTGAAAACAGGCCATTTCAAATACATAATATTTACTCCAAGATTATGGATTGGATTGCGTACAGGCCTGAACCTTCTCAGATGGTCACTGATGGATCCATTCGGAACAGACCACATGAGATTGCCATACCAGCCATATTTTTTGATGGGGCATCAGTTGAAGGCATCACGAGATGTGGTGTATGGATAAAATTGTCGTAGAGGGAAAGAATACACATCTTCTGGAATGGTGGTCTTGGATCCAATAATAAGGCTGAAATCATGGCGTTGTGGGTTGGTCTCTTTGCGGCCTCTAATCTTCAATTGCAGAATCCCAATTTTTATGGTGACTCCATGCTGGTGATTGGATGGATTACAAGCAGATGTGATATTATGTTCCCGAGATTATTGGGCTGGAGGCAGAGAACTCATAGAATATGGCAGAATTTGAACTGTCCTCCTACTAATCATATCTACAGAGAAAATAACAAGAGGGCAGACGGTCTTTCAAAAAAATGCATTAATGCAGAATTTGGGTATATGCATGTTCTCCAGTTCATAGATGGAGTGCAGATTTGGAACTCGACTATTAAAATTCCATGATTTTGGTACTCATAATTCATGACTAGCTGCTATTGTTATATCTCTTTCCCAACTTTTTTGGTTTTCTTTTTACATGTCTATCATCATATCAACCATATCTTTTCGGTATAATAGATCTTCTAACTTATCAGGGGTTTTGGAGGCTCTTCATGTTCTTCACAGGATATGATCTCTATTGTTATATTCACACAACTCCTTCACAATGTCTACATGCTCACACGACTTCTATCATATGACAAGCGAGTGTGACTTAATTAGTACCTAGCGAGCATTTGCATGCGGATAATGTCATCAAGCGAGCTTGATAGAACTGAATGGGCTCCAGACGAGCCCGACTATCCCTGCACCAAGCGAGCCTGTTATCATGAGGATCATATGCTGGTTTTGTAGGAAAAAGGGTCATTTTCTGATAATATTCTCTCCACCCTTTCATTGTCATTTTAATTTCCTGTTTGTGACGATACATGTAGTTCTATATTATCTGTGGCTATGTCTTGATTATCATACAGGGATGCACATGAACAATCTGTTTGGGCATGGGTAATCCTACGCGTAATTTTGCTAGCCATGAACATTGAATTGCTTTTCTTACTTAGAAGAGTAATTTATGTATGTGGATGGGGATTATGAGTTTCTCGCTGGATTAATTTTTTAGCTAAGAATGTAATTGGGATTATGTACTGTCATATTTAATATATACAACGATTTTTTTCTTTTGATTAAAAATAATAATAATAATATATATATATATATATATATATATATATATATATATATATATATATATATATATATATATATATATATATATATATATATATATATATATAAACCCACCAAATTTTCTTTTGCTCGTGTCATTGAATCAGAGCCAACGAGCAATTTCTTCAGCGTGATTCCTATCCCCTCCAAATAGTGAGTCACACATTTTCTCGCACAGCAGGTCGTGGACGTGCTGTCCAAATTAAGTGTGACCCCAAGCTATCCAATGCGCAGGCTCTGAACAAGACCCGTCAACCTAATGGAATAATCAGTTCCGCCATGATTATCGCTACTGGGGTTGGAATGAGGAGATTTCTCATCCAAAATATAGGTGGTCTTCTTAACAGAGAAAGGAAGAGAAGAAGGTCTGTCCCTCAGAACAGCCTGCAAGGCGTGGAAATAACACGGGGGGTCGTAATTAGTGGGTACCCATCCAGTGAGAAATTGTTTCAAGTCAAATTCACTGAGCACATCAACTCTTTTGAGAATCAAGCTATAAGTCTTTGCGCCCTCCCATGGAACAATGTCGAATTGGATTTCCCCCCTCTCGAGGTATTCTTTCTTCTTCTACAATGTACTCTCTGCAATGAATATATACTTACCATCATCGTAGCCGATAAGCTCTCTGTCAAAATAATTTTGCTGCATCAAATACTTGAGCCTTCTGGTCGAAGCTTTGGAACGGCAGGAAGGCTCCAATTTCACTTCGTACTGATAGATAAGCGTCGGCTTCCACTACTACATTTGGCGGAAATTCCGACACTTGTTTCCGACGCTTTTGACCAAATGTCAAAAATTTTCCCAAATTTTTTCCATCCCGCCCGAAACCGTCGCTATACCGACGTCTATAGAAAAGTGTCGCAATACCGACACTTAAAAAAGTGTCGCAATTGCGACGTTTAGAGGAAGACGTCGCAATTGCGACACCATGGCCCAAAGTGTCGCTATTGAGACGACTCTAAACATCGCAAATGCGACACAATGTCTAGGTGTCGCCATTGTGACGTTTGGAGGCACCCGTCGTAATAGCAACGCCTTTTCTGCCGTCGGTATAGCGACAGTTATTTTTGCGCTACATAAAAATACCAAACTTATATGCGCGCTACATAAAAATTCGAAACTTATATGCGCGCTACATAAAAATGATTTTATTGTTTCGTATTTGTCACAATAGCTACATTAATGTTTGATATCACGCGTGCATTCGCCCTCTGCCCTTGCAGAACAGCATTTTCCCTTAGCATTCGCGCTCAGCTCTTGCAGAACAGCATTTTCCCTAAGCATTCGCCCTTAGCATTCGCCCTCAGCTCTTGCAGAACAACATTCGCCCTCAGCTCTTGCAAAATGGTAAGTTCTTACTGCAGGCCCTTCCTCCTATAGTAGGGTTGACTCTATTTGGGTTTTTTTGGTCAATTCCATTGGATGGTGTTAGGCTGTAGGGTTCTCTGTAGATGTCAAGAGTCAAGATTCAATACCCTCTATTATCTTCATCACCCAATACAAGATTTAAATTTTTCCCAAAGAAACGCTTATTAATTTAGCAGCCATTATTTCTCCCTGCTTTAAAAACCCTACATTTAAATGAAAACAAGCATTGCATTTCAACTACAAAAATCTATTAGTGTTCAAATGTACATGTGTGCTACATTAACATCTGATATCACGCGCACATTCTCCCTCCGTTTCCAGGCATCAAAGATTCTCATTTCAAGATTCGCTCACTTCTTGCAGACGAAAGATTCATTTTCAAGATTCGCCCAGGGCTTCATAGAACAAAGATTCACCTCAAAGATTTGCCCCGAGCTCTGCGGCACGCATTTTGCCCCGGATTCGCCGTTCTTCGCATCAAAGATTCGCCCTCACTTCAGTGTAACGAAGATTCTTCACTTTGCCTCTTGCAGAACAGCATTCGCCCTCGGCTCTTGCAAAATGGTAAGTTCTTACTGCAGGCCCTTCCTCCTATAGTAGGGTTGACTCTATTTGGGTTTTTTTGGTCAATTCCATTGGATTGTGTTAGGCTGTAGGTTTCTCTCTAGATGTCAAGAATCAAGATTCAATACCCTCTATTATCTTCATCACCCAATACAAGATTTAAATTTTTCCCAAAGAAACGCTTATTAATTTGGCAGCCATTATTTCTTCCTGCTTTAAAAACCCTACATTTAAATGAAAACAAGCATTGCATTTCAACTACAAAAATCTATTAGTGTTCAAATGTACATGTGTGCATCACTTGTGTAGGGTATTCCTTTTCCACTTTCACATTATCCAAGAATGTGTGCAGTATAGTTCATATTTTTGTGATTTAGATTGCCTTGAAAAAGGAAAGGTAAATTATTTCCCATGGAAAAAGAAGGTTTTCCATTTTTATAGGTTGTTTGGACTTACGTGGAAAAATTTATGGTATGCCTTTCATATTATGTAGTTTTAATTTGAATTAACAGATTATTCTACATGAAAATATAATTACCTATGTGATGTCCTTCATCACTAATTAAAATTATAGGGTTTCAATTTCCTAGACTCTAACTCATATGATGCTAAATTCTAGGTTCTCATTGGTGGATCACTCTTCCATTGATTTCCTTTCCCTCTAGATATTGTCATACTTTAAAAGTCATCAATGATACATATATTATTTCAGCTATCCCAAAAGGCTTTATAGTAGAACATATTGTGAAGTTTTTTTGACACTTGAGGATTATTTTTAGAACTGCAACGTGGTCTATGCTACCGAGTTATATATCAAGCAACTTGTCCTTAATAACCACACTATGAGGTAGGTTCAACCAGTTTGAACTTGTTGGGACATAGCATATGAAGTTGTGTGATGAGTCCATATCACAGGTCTATTATGGTGAAAAAAGTGAAGACATGTAATGATAGTTATTATGTTAACATTACTAGAAACATTTCGAAATTATCCATGCTATCAAGATGTCAAAATTCCAGGCATTAGGTGTCAATACTCGTAGCTAATAGATAATAATAATAATATAAAAAAATCACAACTTTATTCTTGAAATATGATTGTTACACATTGGTAACCTAGTTCATGAGTTACTATCACCCAAAGATTGAAAAACAAACTTAAAATATAAATTAAACCAACATGAGAATCCAACTAAGGGTTTCTCGACAAAATCATGCCATAACCTGGCATTTTGAAAACCAAATTTGAATCCATCATAAGTAATACAATGCAAACTCAGATGGATTTTCAATGCATGTTTGCATGCTACACTTATTCTCTGTCTAGATATCATTTTTTAAATGGAACCGTTAGTCAAGCCCACAGTCCTTTTTATGTGAAAAATTTCAGCTCTATTTGAGCTCTTTTTTTCTCCACCACCTCCATAAACCAGTGTTACACGGGGTCTCGCCCCCCCACCTAGGGGTCTAGATTCCTCGCCCCCTCGCGCTCCGGTGTCTTGGGGACTTCGAGGGGATGTTTCCCTCACGCCCCCTCACGTCCCCTCACCGCCCATTTTAGTTTATGGTTTCGTGTTAAAAGTTGATGTGCCACTTAGCATATTTGAGAATCCAAGTGATTCTGATTCAGATGGTGACATGGTTGATCTTGATATATTCGTGCAGAAGTTGGATGCAGAGACTAGTGGGGCATTAACTTGAGCATTTATGCTCATTTATCGGTATGATGATATCATTTGATATTCATATGTTATGTTTTATGTTTTATGTTTCAGACATAACTTATTTGCGTTTAAGTTTTATGTTTCAGACTTGAGTTGTAAACTTCAGTTTAAACTCTATTTTGAATCTTGATATAATATGTCATATGATATCTTAAACTTTATTTTCATTGTACATTGTTATTATTTACATTAATGATTATATAGTTACAAACTTACAAACTTACATGCATGATTGTATGATGTATGTTTTAACTTTTAACTTTTAAATTTGTTTCAATTATATGATTCATCATTCATCGATTCGTAATTTTATCATTTATGATTTATCTTTCATGATGCAAGTGTATGATGACTGTATATACATTCCTTGCAAAAATATAGTTACATTTTAAATATTAAATTTTATAATTTTTATGACCTCGACGTCCCCCCACGTTTCCTGAAAATTGGTAGGGAGCTTTTGCATAGGCCGCTCCCGCGCTCCCTCGCCCCCTCGCTCCCACCTCTAGGGGACTTGGTGGAACATTGCCATAAACATATGCAAACATATATCATGATCTTGGAATTCCATTACATATGTATGTGCCAATGTTCCATAATCATGCCCCATCATCAATTTAAGAAATTTCCATTGAATATCAAATTATGGAGGGGGGGAACTTTTTGCTGCAACATTTGGCTCAAAATCAGGGACCATCTCCCTATGAGGTGAATGAGAACTATAGATATTTGAAGAAGTAGATTAGTGCCTTTTCCTCTGGCCATGGAGTCATATACAGTCATCCATCACAAAAATTTGTCTTTGTTCATTCTCACCTTGAAAGTTGCAAAAATCATGCCCTAATTGAAACGACACTAAATTTGAAAGATATAATAAAAATGCAAGCTAGAAGTGCCCTATTAATACAAAGGGAAAACCTTCCTACCTACCCTAACTGAGATAAATTTTGATTGAATAGGAAACATGATATTTCTATGGAGTTGATCCAACAACTTGTTAAATGTATGGGACTAAATCATGCATTTGATTTCCAGGGAAACATGCGCATGAAGAGAAAAAGTGCAGAATTAATGGAAAATCCATACATGCCACTTATAAAAACTACACCGAAAGGTAAAAAAATACTTAAGGCCTTAACTTAATTTGAATCCAAAAATGACAAAAAAAGATTAGTGAAAACACGAGAGTGGTGTGGGTGAACAACATAAATAAAAAGTGAAGATACCTTTCCCCAAGATGCCTTTGTCACCGTTGTATGAAAACATGTTTGCCTTTCCCTTTATACATGCAAGTGAATGCATTATAGGTATGGTGTTTTCCCAGAATAGGAGAAGCCTACTTAAATATATCATTCGTGGAGTGAATGTTTGGGTGCCTTAATGTGCAATGACATGTTTCCAGGACTGAATTCAATGCAAGGCATATTTGAAACTCTAACTCTGTCTTCCAGTGTCTTATTAGAAATTATTTTAGTTTTCATTTTGTGTTTTTAAGTTAGATATTGTTTTCAAGTTTTTACATTTATAATTTTATTGCAATGTGGCAGACTGATGAGAGCAGTGCAGGAACAACCCAGAGACGGGATGATCGCGGAAAGAGGCCAGCGGAAGAACATGTAAAGTGTCGGCATTGCTCTATCTTCAGGTATTTTAGTTATTTACATAATTGAAATAATATTAATTTTGTTCAAATATGCAGACACCTAGCCATGGTACGCCTGATGATTCCCTCTTTGAGGAAAAGCTTTCTTCATCCCTATCTCCAGTGTTCTTGTTGCGAAAAAAGGCACGAGATGCAAGGTCGGAATTTAATACTTTGATAGACGTGCCTCAAACACCTGAAACAGAAGAGAGGATAAAACAACTTATGAGCCAGCTAGAAACATATTAGGTAATAATAAAAAGTCAAAAGGATATTTTTTTTGTTCTGCATGAGATGAATTGTGATAGTTTGATTTTAATTTTTACATTGACTAAACTAACAAAAATTTCTTTTGTATGTAGCGTTTTCTGGCACTTGCTGAACCCGGTGTTGGTGGTAGTGGGACACAAGGGAAAGAGATTGCCCAACAACCCTCTCGTACACCTTCTACTCCTTTAGGTGCCAGCCAAGAAACACACCCTGCCCAAGCAGACACCCAGCCAACTGCTGAACATGTTGGCAATGATGAGGCTGATATGGCCAACTACATTATTGCGTTTCCTGGAGCTACACGTGTCGGCTCCACAGGGACCATTAATGGCACGTTGTTGGTGAACGATGAAGGTGTCCTTATAAAGCATGTACAACTCCCAAGTAAATTTTAATATTTTAACTATTTCATGTACTTTATCTAAAACATATTTATCATGATTTTTATTTTTAAATTAATGATAATATCTTCTTTTTCTTTTGGTTTTATTCTGTGTAGGAAACAATGAGTTCTACAAGATTCTGGAGAGCCATGCGTTGGTGATTTTTGGCCCAACCATACGTACAGGGTGGAATTCCCAGAATTCCAACCTGAAAAAAGAACTTCTAGATTATCTAGAAGCCCTTTTTGGGGTCGGCACATTTGACAGAAAAGCGGTGGCTCAGGTAGCCGGCAAATATTTGAAATATACCAGGGACACCTATAGGACACAATTGCAATTTAACCCTAGATATGAGCATCCTCTCGCAGTTTCAGAGAGTGAGTGGAGAGCACTCATCCATGACGGAAAAGAGAAAAGGGCAAAGAAGGAAGGAAAAATGCCAACTGGACCCGCAAGGTAAATTACAACTTTAATTCAATAGCTTTAATTTTCTTTATGTCTAAAATAAAAGTGTGCTACGTCATATCCGACTTCAATCTTTTGATGCTAGGTTGCCTGACACCTCAAAGGAAACCAAAGCTAGGATTGAGAAAAAGGACCATCACAAGCTAGGCCAGGGCGGCTACTTGAAATTAGCTGCAAGAATTGTAATTAAGTAGCTAAACATCTTATAATTAATTGTATCGCCTTCCAACGTTTTGTAATCCTATCAAATATGATTAAAAATACACAATCATATGTAATGTAGGGTGATGACTTCGGAACAGAAACTACAGAGGAAGATAAAAATATCGCTTTCCATTTCGGCTATCAAGCTGTAGTTGAACGTCGCAGAAGCTTGGGGCAGGTCCCAAGATCCAGAATGGCTGATAAGGTAAAACATTAGCCTTTCAATATGTTTATTTTCGTCCATAAATTTAATTTCTAACAACTTTGTTTAAATCAGGGGAGCAGCACTACCGACGAGGCAAATAACCCAGTTTTAGAGCCAGATGTAGATGATCCTCACGTGCAACTTGATCATTGTAGTGGGGACCAGGCCGACAATGCTACTATCAGTGAGGGCCATGACGGTAATTAATTTCCACTTATAATTTTTTCTAATTATACCTTGATGGTTTTCCTTATAAAGTTTTTTGTTTAAATGACAGAGAATGTTTCCCTTGAGGATCTTACCACCAGAGAGGAAGACAGGGCAACAGTCCCAACGGCGACAACTGGTGCACCGAGTAAATAATCTCATTGCAATTTTTTTTATTAATATTACCGAACTAGTTCAATGATATTTAAAAACTGACAATTAAAATTTAATATTATCTGTTTTTGTAGGCGATGCCCTGTCACTGGATGAGCCCAGACATCGTGAATACGCAACTAGGTCAGCAGTGCGGGTTGAAAGGCACGAAACAGGAGCAGAGCACGATGATATTGATGATGTACTTAGGAGCTTTAAAAATAGGAAGAAGAAAAATAAAATTTGACAATGTAAAATATTGTATTATTATAAGACAAACGTTACCATACTTGGAACGTTTTTTGCATTATATAAAAAACTCATTTATCATACTATTTTTATGTCAAGCATTAATTGCAATGTTTCCTCGCGTACTTTTTGTTGAATTGTTTTTTTATTAGTTATTGAATATTTTTTTTATGCTCATGAAAGTAAAAAATGAAATATAGATTGGGTATTGGGGAATTAAGAGTGATGTGAGGGGGGGGGAGGGGCCATAAGAGCTTCCACCTTCACATGGTTGGCCCTGTTTAGTAGATAATAATTTACTGGAGCAATTTAATCTTGGAGCAAACCTCCCTTGATCCAGCGTAGCAACAAAAAAGTCATTGTTGACTTAGTTGCTACTCTTTCAGATCGTGGGAGGCTTGTTCCAAGTTCATGCGACTCCAATAAATTGTTCTTGAAACGAAGAGGAGCTTATTCAGGTATTTTTGACATTTTCAACATATGTTCTAACATTATCATAAGAATGCATCTTAGAGTAAAAAATACTACATCAATTACTTGTATTTATTGTATAGATAATGATGGATTTTGATTGACTTGGCAGTGCAGGTACAAATCCTCTTGCATCATGAGCAATAAAACTTGTCAACCAGGGTCATGTCCAGGATATTTTTTCTTGTGCGCTTGACCAAGTTCGTAATGTCACATTTTGTAAGTTCCTTTACAGTTCATAATTCAATATTAAGCTTGTTCACGATTATTATCTAGGTTTTTTGTATGTGTTTTTTCATCTATTTGATTGTAAGCAAGTATGCATGTTTCCTGTTGTTCACTATGATTTCTCCCATTACCACTCCCAGGATGAATCCAACTTTATTGTTACATAGGTTACTTTATTGTTACTATGATTTCTCCATTTACGATTTCATAGGTTACATCATGTAAAGTTGTCAATCTCGGGTTGGTGATGAGCTTTAGTTCTCCAAATTTGGGGCTTTTCTGATATTTTCTCCCTCATGTCATTCCTGCATCACCTCGTTGTTTGAGCATGCCAATTGTCTACCACTTGTACCAATTGGCACATGTCAATCTCTGAGTGGTGCCACATTTCACCTATTTTCAGTGAAAGTTTAGGGTTTCTCTAACATAGCTTCAGAAATCCGATTCAGTGCCTGCTTGAATATTGTCACATAATACTTATGGTTTGGATTGATGAGCATGTTCTAAATGGTTGGTTGATTCATAAGAACCACCCATATAGTCATCTTGAGATATTTCAGAAGATTTCTCGGGTTTCCTTTTTCACCGTTTCTAGTGGGTGGGATGGTGTGGGGTGATCCATCAATACTGGTGCTCTTGTAGTAGGGAATTTGTTTTGGGGGATATAAAGGAGCATTTGATGTAGATATCCCATTGGATGCATTCATAGATGGGCATGAGAGGTCAAGAATTTAAATTAAAAATATGCAACCTCTAGCATGGCAACCTAAAGGCCGCGAGAGACACTAGTTAAAGATTGTTTTGTGCTGGCCTTAATATAGTCGTGATTTCTTTCTATTATCTTAATGCAAATATATAGTCCGGTCTCATTAAAATGAGGATTGTGGTTGTATTTCTCTTTGGTTGTTTCTCTCTTAATGCTCGAGAAGTTGCCAAAAGTTGCGATAGTTGTTTAGTTTGCCTGTTACAACTTAAAAGTGGTTTTTAGCAATGGGAGTCATGTTTTTTAAGGTTCATACTAATACGAAGATCTTGTAATTCTATATTCAACATAAGAGAAGATGGCCTCTGCTTTGGGCGGTATGACAACAATTGCCACATCTACCTCATTGGGTAACAATGGAAAGGGGAAGAAGTTGGGTGCAATGTTTGATAATTATGGCAGACAATTGTCTTCTCTTTCGGTTTTTTCACCCATTTCCTTTAATCGCTCAAGCAGAAGAGGGACTCTGAGATTACGCGACAGAGAGAAGGTAGTTAATACAAGAGCTATGGAAAAGGAGTTTTACTTCAACAAGGATGGCTCAGTGACAAAAAAATTGCAGGTCAGAGAAAAAATTATGTTTAAAGGAAGGTCACCTGCACGTGAAGCTTCACTGTGGTGGATCTTTCCTTGTCCACTTATATTCGATTTTAATGTGTTATTTTAATTTTTCATGGAGGTTTTTTTTGGCATATGTTCTGGCATTCAATTGCACACTTACTGAAAGCATTGTCAATTTGTCTTGCAGGCGGTGTGAACAAACTTGCTGATCTTGTTGGAGTCACCCTTGGGCGAAGGGAAAAATGTTGTCTTGGAGAGCAAGCATGGTTCTCCGAAAATAGTTAATGATGGTGTGACAGTAGCTAAGGAGGTAATTTGTAGATGTGTGCTCTGGTTTTCTTTTTAACGTTGTATTAGTTCCCCTCTTAAATGTCTTAGATTTGGTAGGCATCATTTGAAAACTCAAAGGTGAAAGGAAACATATTTGTTACCTAGTGGTCTACTTGGCCTATGGACTAGCCACATTAGAGTAATGCATAAAGTTTTTCACAACAATAAAAGGAAAGGGTTATGGCTGAGTCAAATTTTATTGTTATTGACAGTGTAATGAAATGTATCTCAATGCTATGGTTTTGGCCTTTTTATTGGTTGAATTAGAGGACCGAGTTGAAAATATTGGGGCCAAGTTGGTAAGGCAAGCTGCGGCAAAGACAAATGATTTAGCTGGGGATGGAACCACAACATCTGTTGTTCTTGCACATGTTGGAATATTGAAAAATTCCCGAACAATGAATGGAGAATAAATCTCCCTTCCTCTAACACAGAGAAAATAAAAATTTCTTTGACAGGAGACAGAGTTTCAATACTTTGAAAACAAACTTCTATTCCCTTCAATAACTTAAAAAAAAACTATTACACTTCTTCCTCACTGAGAGGGATTACAAAATTATGACTGCTACAAAACGCAGTGCATAAAACCAACTCACTGTCTGTTCAAAACAAACATACTCTGTCTCTAAAACACTCTACTGTGTTTTTCACTTTCGCATTGTTGTGCATACACACTTAAAAAGTTACACTCGGTCTTTCACTTTTTACACACTGCTGTGTAATAAAAAAATTTCGTACTATCTATAAAAAAACTACCAAGCTTTTTTGTCCTTTTTATTTTTATATGTCGTAACATATAAAACATATTATAATAAACCCTCTTTTTAAAAAAATAAAATTAAAACTAAATTCTATGGCCCACCTTTCATTTCGCATATGATATATATATATAACATATGTATATATTAAACTATCAAAACATTAAAGAACCCTTTCCGTCGGACTTCAAAAGTCTAAATAGATTGAATTTCAAACCAAATTAGCGTTCCAAAATGGGATGCTGACGTCTGCCTAATTTTAACTCGAATTCTCAATCCAATGTACCCTATAAAAAATTCGGGTCCGGTTTTCAGGTTTTCAGATTCCCTTCAATTTCATGCGATCCAATATTAATGCTCCACTTGTCCTCCTTTTGAATTTACAAAACTGTAGGGTAAATTTCTGTTTGTTTAACTTCTGGTTGGTGAATTGAGTTAATGTTGGTTGTTGTGTTTAAATACAATCCTGTACAGAAATATGGCTGCGGCCGTCTACAAAAAAAACTTGCAGGAATTTTAAATGCTGAATTAAATTTCTGGATGGCATGCAAGCAACCTCCAAAAAAAAATGTTGCTGCTGCATCTGTCCTTCTGCTGCAGCAATTGAAGTTAAAATTCAACAGCACAGGGTTTAATAAGTGAGGGTGTAAAGGTAACTTTTTGTCGATAGTACTGGATTAAGATCATCTATTCATTTTTGTAGGGTCTTATGGTGTTTGGTTTTTTAGTTTTGGGTTCGGCTTATTGAGTCTAAGATAGTTTTTGAGTGAAAAAATTGCTATCAGGTATTAAAAAATTTTGGTTCTTTTGTCAAAATTTATGAGCTTGTTAGGAAATACAAAGCTGACAATGGTTGTATCTTAAATTTGTGGAAAATAATTTGAAATGAAACCTTTTTGTTTAGGTTGTTGCAGCAGGTGCAAACCCCATTCAAATTACTAGGGGCATTGACAAGACAATAAAGGCCCTTATTTCGGAACTCAAAATTTTTTCAAAGGAGGTAAACGCTTGCCTTTTGAGTAGGCTGGTTTTCCTTTTTGCTGATGGTTTGGTGTATCTAATTGAATTAGTTGCCTAAGGTATTTTTGGTTGCAAACTCCTTTTCATTTTTCATACGGTATTGGCCTTGTGGAATACATTTGATTGTGTGGTCTTGTTAGATCTACAACATTTGTAGTTGTTTAGTCTTATGGCCGAGGTGCACTTTTATTATGGAAATAGTTGATGCAATATTGTCATTTAATCCTTACTGCAGGGTAGCATGTTAAGAAGTTTCTTGTGAAACATTTGGTATTCAAAATGACACTTGATCCTATACAGCATCATGCACTTGACTTCAAAATTCATATTCAAAGTGTGCCAAACAATTCTTGCAAATTTCAAATATTTATGTTGTTTTAAACCATTATCTTTTTCATGTATTGGATGCTGAAAATGTGAAAAAGACTTTGGTATGAAACCAACTGGTGAATAATTTCCAGCACAACAACCACTTCCAAGACATGATTTAGAAGTAGAAAAAATGTGCTTATGAAGCATATAAAGATATCCTTGATGCATTGTCAATGTTTGGCTAGGGTTATTTTTGGAGAAAATAACTCCTTATTCCTAGAATAGTGATCTTCAATACAAGTAAATGCCAAAGAAGAGAGATCATCGTGTGACGCAACAAAACTGAAATTGGACCCCCAAGGAGAGCTGGTGTGTCTACAATTGCTCTGTCAGCATTTTCCCTTGGTGTACCCCGTTCTTTTCCTCCAGCCTGAGTCTTAATTGACTTCTTCTTTCTTCGGGTTTATTTATCAAATTCGTAGAATTTGATAAATAAATACTATCCACAATGTTTGGACTTTAATTTATATTCCCGACTTTATATTATCTCCAATCCTTATAACCAATGTTTAACTTTCAACACTTTGTATTTATACTCCACGTTTCTTTTTAAATAAATAACTTGTAATGAACTTTCGGCTCTATATTTCACCACCCAACCTTACAACAATCACGCTCCAGACTTATGCTAATTATCCGCCAATCGTTTAATTAAACAATTTCATTATACTACGGCCCCACCTATATATATCAATAACCAATCAAACACTCGTATCGTACCTGGCTATCCTCCGCACACCTTAGTTAACCTCCGGGCAAGTTCAACGTGCGACCACCGTCCGATGGCCCTTCTCCAAATCAACGACTCTTGGCAATTTCGCTCGGCTTCCAACGTCAGGCTTTAACGTGCGACGGCGCGGGTTAAACGGTGGTTTTCCGGGGGTCACTTCGCCACGTGTCGCATTCCCTATGGAATCGCTCGCGAATAGGAAATACCACCTACTCCGCAAAAGCGGTGAGATATGGGCAACCCGCTTTTGTGATTCCGCTCGTGGTTTTGGTAGAGGGCTTGACCACGGGTGAAATTCTGGTTCCACTATCCTTTTGTTTGTTAACTCATGTCCAATCCTCGGGTCAGGTTCCGAAAGCACAACAATTTTGTCTCTTTATTAAGTGGGATTTTTATATTTGAACAGTTTTCACGACCCCGGTTCTCTACACAGACCTCGCCTTGGATATTTTTACATAAAAATGATTGTTCTCAATAATTATTTATATAATTTTTCCACATGTTTAGTGTGGTATTCCCATGATTTATTATAAATATGTGTATTATCAAAGAAAACCAACACAAATTTTATAAGATGGGATCAAACAAAATTGTTCTTGAGTCGAGCCCGCCGGACTTCAAACGGCGATAAACCATAATTCAAACCAAATTCGCGTTCCAAAATAGCCTGTTGACGTCGGCCAATTTTGTGACGCGAATTTCTTATCAAATTCGCCCTAATATTTTACGGGTCCGGATTTCCACTGCGCGAGCGGCCCAAACAAAGATCCGCTCCAATCAATTTCTGCCACGTGTCCTCAATAAAAACTTGCCCTGCTCCCAGCTGTGGGTGCATTCAATGGCGTTTAAGGTGATGGGACATGGATATGGCGATTTCATATCAATCGCATTAATATTTAACGCTATTCAATTAAATTTTCACATCAAATCTGCATTAATTAATTTTTAACACTGTTCAAGATCGGACCTCCACTCCTCTTAGCGATTCCACACGCTCCAATTTGATCCGGCCTTCGGCTCTCATTATTAATGATCAGAGATTAATTATGACGGGCGTCCTTTGATTGCATTGTAGACGGGTCGACAAAATGGTGTTTAGCCATGGTTTTTCAGACAAGCCGGTTGCTGGATTACACTGCCTGCTAACTGTGACGATAAGGAGAAGTGACCAGCTAAACTTCTACCTAGACGGTGCTACATATTTGCATTTCTCTTGAGTTGTCTACATACACATCTTCCCTGCGTAGTGCAATTCTTCTTCGTCTCCCTCTTGCCCGCTGAGCCCGGAATTTCCACCTCGCCGTCGTCCAAAGCATCTCTCACTGGGCACCCTAGGTGGGCTCCCGGCGCGCCCCCTCTGACCCTCAGCTTTGCTTCGACTTCCGACGGTCCGGTGGTGTATGATTTAATATCCAAATACTACAGGGTAGGCGGGGTGGAAACAACAACATCAGCCATAGTATGGATTCCCCTGCTCCTGGCTTCCCCACCGCTGGTTCACCTTCTCCCACGACGCGCACTGCACAATTTTCCTTTGATTGCACTCTCAACCGCCTGCGAATCACAACTGTAGTCACTGTGGTCTTCCGCGAGGAGGCCCAAACGGAGGAATAATGCACCCGTCCGGCGGGTCTGAGCTCGGAAAAAGCCGGCCAGCATTCGGGCCTTTAGGAGGGGAGCCGTGGCATGCATGTGGAGGTAGCACCTAGCGATCCTGGACCTTCCGAAGGATGGTGCCGAATCGTGGAGGAACCACCGGAGGAGTAGTTTGGTTAATTTGTTTTTCTTGCTTAGCAGGCCCACTTAATTGGGTTGCTTTTAGTTTATTTTACTGTGCTGGACCTTTGTAATATTTTTGAATTCTGTAAATTAAACGTTCAAGACTGGTTTCCCCGTATGAGGGCAGTCTTCTTAATATTTTGATTTTTTGATGACAAATTTTCCATGTGTATGGCCAGGCAATGTTTTTGACTTCGGTGTAATTTTATTCGCAATGTTAATAGATTAACTTTACTTAGAATTCTCACATGATTAGCGTTTTTCTTGATCTGTTCAAGGATTTTGGATACTTTAATTTGTATTTGGAACAATGGACGTCGGTACTCTATCTGTTGCTTTACTGTTCTACATACTGCTATTTCACTTTCTTATAGATGCCTCGGGCATATTTGGATGCTTTCTCAGATTGTCGATAATCTCCATGTGGACCGTTACTGGGTTTTATATCATGTCCCTCTATGTGACATGGGGTATTTTTCTATCATTGTCTGGGGTGGGACTTCCACTTTTCTGGATGGATATTTGGGTTCCAATCTTCAGATGTGAAAATGTAATGACTTCATGGGCTGTTTTACTTCATATAATATATTCAAAACAACGTTTTTTCTCTTGTGAAAAAAAAATGATTAATGTTTATCACTCTGCCTTCAAAACTAGCGATGTTGGTCTATGTTGTTGATTTATTGATATGGTCTGATGGTCTTTTTATATTTTGGACATATCACACTCCTCACATGATTAGCGTTTTTCTCTGTTCAAGGATTTTGGGTACTTTAATTTGTATTTGGAACAATGGAGGTCGGTACTCTATCTGTTGCTTTACTATTCTACATACTGCTATTTCACTTTCTTATAGATGCCTCGGGCATATTTGGATGCTTTTTCAGATTGTCGATAATCTCCATGTGGACCGTTACTGGGTTTTATATCAAGTCCCTGTATGTGACATGGGGTATTTTTCTATCACTGTCTGGGGTGGGACTTCCACTTTTCTGGATGGATATTTGGGTTCCAATCTTCAGATGTGAAAATGTAATGACTACATGGACTGTTTTACTTCATATAATATATTCAAAACAACGTTTTTTCTCTTGTGAAAAAAAAATGATTAATGTTTATCACTCTGCCTTCAAAACTAGCGATGCTGGTCTATGTTGCTGGTTTATTGATATGGTCTGATGGTATTTTTATATTTTGGACATATCACAATCCTCACATGATTAGCGTTTTTCTCTGTTCAAGGATTTTGGGTACTTTAATTTGTATTTGGAACAATGGACGTCAGTACTCTATCTGTTGCTTTACTATTCTACATACTGTTATTTCACTTTCTTATAGATGCCTCGGGCATATTTGGATGCTTTCTCAGATTATCGATAATCTCCATGTGGACCGTTACTGGGTTTTATATCATGTCCCTGTATGTGACATGGGGTATTTTTCTATCATTGTCTGGGGTGGGACTTCCACTTTTCTGGATGGATATTTGGGTTCCAATCTTCAGATGTGAAAAATGTAATGACTTCATGGACTGTTTTACTTCATGTAATATATTCAAAACAACGTTTTTTCTCTTGTGAAAAAAAAATGATTAATGTTTATCACTCTGCCTTGAAAACTAGCGATGCTGGTCTATGTTGCTGGTTTATTGATATGGTCTGATGGTCTTTTTATATTTTGGACATATCACACTCCTCACATGATTAGCGTTTTTCTCTGTTGCAGGATTTTGGGTACTTTAATTTGTATTTGGAACAATGAACATCGGTACTCTATCTGTTGCTTTACTATTCTACATACTGCTATTTCACTTTCTTATAGATGCCTCGGGCATATTTGGATGCTTTCTCAGATTGTCGATAATCTCCATGTGGACAATTACTGGGTTTTATATCAAGTCCCTGTATGTGACATGGGGTATTTTTCTATCACTGTCTGGGGTGGGACTTCCACTTTTCTGGATGGATATTTGGGTTCCAATCTTCAGATGTGAAAATTTAATAACTTCATGGACTGTTTTACTTCATATAATATATTCAAAACAACGTTTTTTTCTTGTGAAAAAAAAATGATTAATGTTTATCACTCTGCCTTCAAAACTAGCGATGCTGGTCTATGTTGCTGGTTTATTGATATGGTCTGATGGTATTTTTATATTTTGGACATATCACACTCCTCACATGATTAGCATTTTTCTCTGTTCAAGGATTTTAGGTACTTTAATTTGTATTTGGAACAATGGACGTCGGTACTCTATCTGTTGCTTTACTATTCTACATACTGCTATTTCACTTTCTTATATATGCCTCGGGCATATTTGGATGCTTTCTCAGATTGTCGATAATCTCCATGTGGACCGTTACTGGGTTTTATATCATGTCCCTGTATGTGACATGGGGTATTTTTCTATCATTGTCTGGGGTGGGACTTCCACTTTTTAGGATGGATATTTGGGTTCCAATCTTCAGATGTGAAAATGTAATGACTTCATGGACTGTTTTACTTCATATAATATATTCAAAACAACGTTTTTCTCTTGTGAAAAAAAAAATGATTAATGTTTATCACTCTGCCTTCAAAACTAGCGATGTTGGTCTATGTTGCTGGTTTATTGATATGGTCTGATGGTCTTTTTATATTTTGGACATATTCGTTTTTCTCTGTTGCAGGGTTTTGGGTACTTTAATTTGTATTTGGAACAATGGACGTCGGTATTCTATCTGTTGCTTTACTATTCTACATACTGCTATTTCACTTTCATGGACTGTTTTACTTCATATAATATATTCAAAACAATGTTTCTCGTCTTTTAAAGTTTCATTTTTTTTTTTTTTAAATTGAACCCTCCGTCGGTCTACCAACGCCTTGTAGACGTCGGAACTGAGACAATGTAGAAACGTCGAAAGAGAGACAGTATGAAAACGTCGGACCACATTTCTTCGGAATTGCGACAGATTACAAACGTCGGAAGAGTGACGTTCCAAACGTCGGACCACATATCGTCGGAATTGCGACAGATTACAAACGTTGGAAGAGCGACGTACCAAACGTCGGACCACATATCGTCGGCATTGCGACATCTTACAGACGTCGGAAGAGCGACGTCCAAAACGTCGGACCACGTTGGGTCGAAATTATGACGGCTTTTAGGCATCGGAAGAGCGACGTTCCAAACGTCGAACCACATTTCATCAAAAGTGCGACAATTTACAAACGTCGGAGGCGCGACGGTTTGTGAGACGTCGGAAGAGTGACGCTTGTTCGGAAGCGACGAAAGAGGTGTCGATAGTGCTACACTTTTTACGTGCGTCGGAACTGCGACGGCAGGACAAACCACAATTTGTCCGCCCTCGAACTGTCGCTCTTGCGACGACTATGTGTCGGAATAGCGACGATTTGGCCTTCGGAATTTCCGCCAAATTTTCTAGTGTTCTCTTCAAAATTCACCGGAAAATGGTTTACTATGACACTCACTGGCTTGTCTGGAATCTCTATAAATAACTTGCGGTCCTTATATTTTATCGTAGCAGGTGGAAACTGTTCCGATATTGTCCCTGCCATTTCAGAGCTAAAAATTAGTTAAATTATAATTTTATCTTACACTAATATTATTATTAATTAATGTATAGACATGTCTATTATAAATAATAATTATTAATGGATGACAGAGATTATTTAATCTCCACAATATTTTAGTATATTAACTAATATTGAAAAATCAAAGGTTCATATTAATTATCTTTGTGCTCTTACTTAAATATGGCTTACTGGTAACTTTGACAGCTTAGGCGGTCATATAACTAGAATGGGTACATATATAAAGTAATAAAACACTTTGAACATGATACCTCTTATATAGAAAAAAACCTTATAGAAACAAGGGTTGTATAAAATAAGTTATGGTTTTTTTGGGCATATCATATGGATAAACCATGATATTGATCTATGGTGTTGTGACAAAACCTATTTGAAAATTAAAAATATCCATAATAAAAGTGGTAAGGATATTGTTACTTGCTTTCATAAATGTATGGATGTTTTTTTTAGCATTAATAATAATAATTTAAAATAAAATGATAAATTAGATAATTTTTACCATTTTTTAAAATTTGAGAGACATGTATGATAAAGTGACGAGGGCTTCACTCAATGAACCTCTAACATATAATAAAAGTGGTAATAATATTACTTAAATGGTCATAGATGAATGATATCTATTATGATGCACTGTTGAAACCCCTTCATAATTAAAAATTCAAAGAGTAAAGGGATCTCTAATTGAATGGCTGAGACACAATACTGGCTAAGGTTTTGCAAATGGGGTAGCAAGCTAAGTGGGCTTGACTGTGGGGGAAAATCCACAAAGAGTAAAGGGATCTCTAATTGAATGGTTGGGACACAATACTTGCTAAGGTTTTGCAAATGGGGTAGCAAGCTAAGTAGGCTTGATTGTGGGGAAAAATCCACAGTTATCCGATGCAAGCCCAAGAAGTGATGATTGATGCTATGTGATTCATTTCACTAGTTTTCAATCCCACTTCTTCACCCCTGTGAGCATCACCCAATGCAATGTGGACTATTCAAAAATCAAGAGAAATTAGTAAAATGGTAACTCTCATGAAAATGGTCATATAGGAATGACTTACTCTCATGGAAATGGTCATAGATAATACCTCTAAAAATCACATTATTTAACCCCTACCAATATAAACCAAATAAGTCTTGCCAATTTAAAAATCCCCTACTTCCACTATATATTGTAGCTATCTATTTTTTCATTAACATTTTTTATACCTCTTTATATTTTAATCACATTATTTAACCCTTTATCAATATAAACCATTTTTATCTATTTTTTATATTTATCAATTAAAAAACCCTTTACCCCTTTATATTTTTCAATATATTATGTCACTTTTTCCTCATTATATATCTTCCAATATGAATCCATATAATATAATATTGTTAAGCAGTGAATCATATGGATAAACTAATTATTTTGATAGTTATTAAAAACTTAAATTTATATATAAATTATAAAAAAAAAAAAAATTATAAATAACTTTAAAATATATAAATGAATTAGTTATATCAATATTCTTAGAATTTTAATATATAAATGAGCTTTGTTACCCTACCATGGTAATCTTAAATTCTAATTTAAATTAGACCCAATATTTTTGAAAATGTTTCTCCCTAGCATTCAGAGTTTATTTATTAGACCCAATATTTTTGAAAATGTTTCTTCATAGCATTCTGAGTTTGATAAATAGTGAACTGGTATTGAATGTGCTGGAGAATGTTACCTGTCAGCTTATATATCTTCTCTAAACCAGCAGGTTTCCTGCAACTTGCTTCTGTGCAAACTGCAAAGCATTCAGAAAGGAGAAGACCTCCACAATGAAAACAACCATTTATCAATTTAACAAAAAAATCAAAATATAATGAACTTTTGATATAATAACCTCTATGAGGTAATGGAACAACAATTTCTTGATCGCCGAGCTAGTTGTGCGTAGCATTGCTATTAAGATCGACTTCATTTAAAGGAAGCCTACGGACAGGACTCTGGTTAGCTTTCTTACGACGACCATTACCGTGATTCGTCGCCATAGCGAGGGAACAGAAAAAGAGGGTTAGTATAAGCGATGAATGGTGTTGGATGTTGTTGTGCATTTATAAGGGTGAAATATGGGGATTCTCCACCCAGAGAGAAAAAAGGAGTAAGCTATAATGCGACTTTTTAGAATTGACATGACCTTCTTATGGATGGTGATATATCCATGTCATAGCATGTATCCCAGATCGCATCTGAGATCTCCGACGTCTTTGTTTGAATTTCCGATGACTGCTGAAACATGCCCGTATACGGTCTACATCTGCATCTGTCGCCACCGTCCAATCCAGATCGTGCATGCAATTAAAGCATGTATGGACCAGCTACTATATGAAATATAAATTTTGAATTTTCAACCAGACACGCCACAACCTCTCTATTTGAAATTTGAGTTTGAGTTTTGAGCGCACCTAAACCATTATTTCTTGTTTAAACCAAAGATCAGGAAAATATATTATATAATTTTAGACAGAACCTTTCGTCTGATGTGTGTTTTTTCTGTGCATATTTGTAGTAAACAAGGTACCGACCTGTGTATTCAAGAATTGAGAGGGCGTGGGGTACCCAGGTCCATTCGAGCCGAGGTGTGTGGAGAAAACCAATTGGTCCATGATGTCGTTCAATATATATTTCAGGGACTTCCATGTGTGGTTCATTACATATTTCAGGGAATTCCATGCAGATTCCTATGTGGTTTTTTCTCTGCAATCGACGTGTGCTACGTGGGCATGCCATCAGTGGAATCAAGAAGAGTTCAGAGAACTGGACTGGCAGCAATGGGTACATTTGGAATGGGTGAGGGAGGACTACACCATATACACTTACTGCGCCGACGCACCCAGAAACAAGGAAATGCCTCTGGAATGTGTTCGCAAACATCATATTATGTAGGGTGATTGCTATTTATAATAATAATGTTTTCCATGTGTGTCATGTTCGACTTTTCTAGTCCTGGGAATTATGAAGGTTTTGTAGTGGTGGTTTTCTATTTTCGGTTTCATCGATTTGATATAATAAGCCATTTTTTACTGCTTTCGAGTTAAAAATCCTGGCACCTATGTAGTTGGGTTCCGTGAGACCCACATGAAGGACTTTTGGCATGGCTTCAATCTATTTTCATAGTCACAAATATGAAATTTAATACGGTTTTGAGGTTTTGCACTCAATAATTTTCCATGGAAGAAATGGTAATCAATCAACAAATAACATAATACTTAAATATATTTAAGTATTTAAAAAATTCCAGTATGTAAAGTTAATGGATGATTATCAACAAATAGCATAAGAGCTAAATAAATTTAAATATTTAAAAAATAAATGAACATTTCATATATATGTAAGGTTCACTGTTTTTACAACACATTTTAACATATTGTAATAAATATGGAAATCCAATGTAAAATTCAAATATTTTTACAATGATATTGCAATGGATTCCAATCATGTGGGTTAAATTAGGTTCCAGTGTTATAAAGAAAATGAATGAGATGTAGAGTGTTTTTTTCTTCATATTATTTCATCTCAATTTTTCTCCAAAGCATGTTCTTGTGGGATTTGACTACTTTTAAAAGATTGCTAAACCATGTTGGAATGAAATTGTTAAGTTATTGATTTTAATTTATTTATTTGGTTTTTAAAAAATTTAGTTTTTATGTTAAGTCAAGATAAATTAAATTAAACAAAACATTGTAAGTAATTTAGATTTTGAAATAGATAAAAAAGCTAGTAATTTAGATTTTGAAATAGATAAAAAAGCTAATGGATACGGCGGAAGATTTAAGCTTTAGAATAAGTTGGAAATATAATGGATGTGAAACAAATCAATTTAAATAATTAGATTGTGAAATATGCTAAAAAAAATATAATATAATAAATATAAATGAAAATTATTTAACTATTTAACTTTATTCATATCTATCACATTTCAAAATTTAAAACCCACAGTCATTAATCAAAATTTCAACTTTATAATTAAATTAAGTTTAAATAGGCTTGAAAATAACTATCTACATCAGAAATAATTATCAATTTTTAGAAATATGTGCTAATATTTATTGCACTTAGAAAATCAACAATGTGAAATAACTTTTATAAAAATTAAATTTTATTTTTAAAACATTCATATATATATATATATATATTTTCCAATTTATTTAATTTTTTTTGACATAAGGTTGTTCCCTAGATGTCATGTTATCATCATTATTAATACAACATTATGGTAAATAGTAAATCTAAGAATGAGATGACACTTTTTTTTTGGAAAAAAGCCATAAAATTGAAGAATTCAATTATTAAGATTCTTAAATCTATAAGAAATCCATAAAATTCAATGTGGTTAAATTTAAATTATAGATATTAAGTGTATATATGAAAATGAAAAATTATTTAGATAATTGAAATTATAAAAGTGTTTATTATTATTATTATTATTCAAACAAAGCATTTTATTCTCTAGTTGATAGGTAATGGTATAGCTCATAGGTAATGGTACCATGGTTTTCAAGGATGGGTTAATAACAAAGCTAGAATTCATTACAACAACATGCTTGACATGAGTTCAACATATGTTACTTATGGAAATTACACCTAAATGGGAGGATAACAATAATTTCTTTTAACTATTAGAGACAAATTCAATCTAATTGGAAACAAGGGTTCAACATCTATAAGCAAGTGGGTTTCATACAATTGTACCTTAATATTATATTATTATTAATAAGCTCCCTAAATTTTCGTGATTTTTTTTTAAATATCTTGATAAATAAAATTAAAATTTATAAAATAAAATAAATTTAAATATTTTATGCGTTTTAATAACAAGTAACATTTATAATTTATTCAATTAATACATTAGTTTTTGCAACACCATTTTCATATATTTATGTACCTGTTGTATTATTTTTTACTTTGCTTTATTTTTATTAGTAATATTGTAGAAGACATGGGTACATGGTTGTTTTTCCTCTGAAGGGAGGTAGTTTTACATGAATGGTCTACATGAAATCAATACCTATGATGATTAGGGTGGAAGAAGACGAAGGATATTAGGGAGTGGTAGATGGAATGGCATGTATATTGATTGTGTAATTTCAGTATAGTAATTGTATGTCTATCTCTTTGAGGTGACAATTGTAGAATTGGTTATTTATATCCTTATAGGGATTGTAGTTTATACTTAATTCTTGAGTCTCATTTTCTCTTCCAAGAATGTGGCTAAAGATTATGCTCTCCTATGAAGGTGAAATATAACCAAAAATCTTAGTAATCCAAGCCTTATTTAATTTCTAGTTTTTGTCCTCTTGATTTCCAATTGGAATCAATTATTGAAAGGATTAGGCATGCTAAAGAATCATTTGAGAAGTTACATTATTTTCACACTCTATGCAATAATGATTCCATGGTGGATCAGTGAGAAAATATAGCAACTCGAGGAAAAATGGGGGTTCTAATTATCAATGGTAAGGTTTAATTATAATAGGTCCCCTGATTATGCAATGAAAGGTCCTCGCAACCCTAATAAATATGGGACATTTAAAGACACATGAAGGTCTCCTCCCATGATGCAAGGACTATGTCTCTTTCAGTAATCAAACCCCTAACTCAACTATACATGAAAAGTAAGGAATATAGTCATTCAACTCAAGTGGATGGGTAAGCTTCATTGCTAGAAACAATGAAGACAAGGGATTAGTAGTAGCAGGAAAGGAAACAACAACTCAATGACTCTCCCTCTTATCCATAAACATATATGTATTTTAAAATTTACATGGAATTAGGCCACTTCTATCAAATGTATACTATTTGATATTTCAAAATAAATTTATATAAAATTACCCCCCACTGGTATCCTTATATATAGTCAAGATATTTTTTTTATAAGAAAAATATATGCAAGAATCCATTTCTTATATAACTTTGCTATGAGTTTTCTACATCCTTTTATTGAACAAGTTTTCCAACTTCATATTGAAAAATAAAGTGTATGCTTTTATGTGTTGTATTATAATTTTGTTTGAAAATAAATATAAAATATATTTTAAAATATATTATGCAAATTAAAAAAGATAGTTATGATTGTAGTTTCCATTATTTGATAATTTATAAAAATAATTGATGAAATCTTATAAGTTTTGTATTTTAAATTTTTTACCCTCTTGTTGTAATATAAGGGATTATAGATAGGGTTACCAATAGATCTTCACTTGGCATAATATAAAAGAAAAATTATATAGTTTTTTATATAGGAAGAAGATATTATACGAATAATAGGGAAAATGGTAGGGTGCCTTAGAAGGTTGTGTTAGGATATTGGTAGATCAACAATTGGAAAGAGTAAAGAATTCGATGTTTTTGTAGGTTGTCAAGGTGTCTTTTAGGTCTACGTAATAGTCATCACACATTAGTCACTAAATACTAACTAAATATATGAATATGCATGTAATAAATGGTAAATATGATTAACCAATGATTATTTGAAGTTGTTACATCCACTCCAACCATTTCTCTAATGTATAAATGCATATGACAACTAAATTAAAAGATGGACAAATTTCCTTTCAAGTACACATCTCCATGTGTATATCTCCACTACAATGTAGTATGTTCTTGGATACTTGTTGGCCTTGCAACAAATTTTTGTCATTCCCTCCTTCATTCCATATGGGTGATAGTAGTATAAAATGGAGATTAAATGTGAAAGATGACGGGTTCAATTTTGTCTGAGATGATCATATGAAACATGACTAAGAAATGTTTGTGAAGGAATTTTGTTGCATTAAATTTCATGGTTGTTGTTCTACAATATAATTTATTTTTTAATGCACATTGATTAATTATGAATGACAAAGTGTGCTTAAAGATTCTAATGAAGGATGATCATGGATGCTCCTCAAGAAATATACTCAAAATAAGAAACAAATGAAGACATGAAGAAGTTGAAGATTTCTTCCAACTATGGTTGATTTGGTGAAAGTTGTGTTAATTCATAAATTGAGTGATGGTGTGTGTGTCATGGCCAATGGTTCAAATGGTTGGTAACTCAAGTGATGCTGATTGGTATAATAAATCAATAACCCCTCTAGTCGACATGTTCTTGCTATATTTTTTGTTGATCAAGTTGATTGTCAAACATATTAAGGAATTTACCTAATTATCAAGAGACAAACAATGATATTAGAGGATTGTTATTGTGACCAAGATGAAGAAAGAATGGTTGATCGACTCACAGGTTTTACACCTTCTGAAATTTCAAATATGAGTAGATTATTTGACGCAACTCCATGAACCCAATATTCAATAACGTGATGCATACATATTTTATTTAAGTAGAACATAATCCATAAATTCATGGAGAAGAGAATATATTGCAAATATATATTGTTGTCAAGGTGGAGATTGTTGTGTATGTGACAACAATACATTTAAAAAAATGCATGATTGTTCTCTCCTTATCAATTAGGGGGTTTCAAAACATTTGTCTTTTCACATTCTGAAAATGAAACCCAAGAATTGTATAAATTCATGTGGTTTTGAACCCTATATGCATCCTACAAAAAATTTGAGCAATAATATCATGTCCTTGTCTTGTGATTAATTGTATCACCTTCAAGTGATTGAAGAGTTGGGGTTGGTATGTCTTTTTCTTTTTCTTCAAAACCTTGTACTATAAATGTGAGAGTGGAAGGGGTCCTTGTTTTTTTAATTTCATAAGGGATTGCTTCATATGCTTCTTCTTCATGAGAAGGAATAACAAGTAGAGATATATTTCCAAAGTAAGTAGAACAAAAATCGGTCGAATGCACACTAAGTGACACCAATAGTGATAGTTTAATCTCTACTAACCATGTGGAGATAAGGGGGTTAGATAATACAAAACTCCACATGTGTTTTTTGACATTTTCCTAACCGCCTCTTAATGATCTATTAACTTTGGTGATGCGTTCGTTTACTAATACCTGCAAGTTTTGGTTTAACAACAATTGTAATCCCAACAAGCAGTATCAAAGCTAAAGGTATCGAATTTTAAACACCCCTCGCTAGCATTGGGGGGATATTGTTGGGCATTGGGTAACCTCCTCTTGAGGATTTGTGAACTTTGACGATGCATTGGTTTACTAATACCTGTGGGTTTTTGTGTAATGAAAATCATGATCTCAACTAACAGAAAAGAACTTTTGAGGTGATCAAGGAGAGGCAACTTGTATATGGCTGAACAAGTCATTTCACATGGAAGTTATTTAGATAAGCCTTAACCACCTCTTAAAAAGGATTGAAGTGACATTTTTTCTTTATTGTACTTTATGTTGCATGTAGAAACTTATAATAATATAATAAATCACATATTCCCCTAAAACTAATATATTTATATCAATTATAAAATTACAAATAAATTACTTATTTAGAAAATTACTTTTATTTAAAGTATATATACATTATTCAACAACTATGATCAAAATTGATTTATTATTTAAATAATTATATACTTCCCTCCAACATATTTGTAATTTTTTTGAATTAATTAATCATATTGTTATTCTAAAATTGAATATAGAAATTAAACTCCTCTCATTAATTCAAATAACTTTAACATTTTGGATCGTACAAAGTGCTTTTTATAGTGAAGTATAAACTTAAAAAGGATAATTACATCATAAACATGTCTATAACATAGTTTTAAAAAATTTCATATCAAGCTTATTTAAACTTAATTTAATTATAAAGTTGCAATTTTGAAATATGATTTCCAAATTTTGAAATCTGATATATATAAATTAAGTTAAATAGTTAGATAAATTTCATTTATATTCATTATATTTTTGACATATTTCACAATTTAATTATTTGAAATGTGATTGTAGGTTTTAAATTTTGAAATGTGATAGATATGAATAAAGTTAAATAATTTATATTTATTATATTATATTTTTTGGATTATTCTCAATTTAATTATTTAAATTGATTTGTTTCACATCCATTATATTTCCAATCTATTCCAGAGCCTAAATTTTGGTTCATATCCATTAAATTTCTAATCTATTTCAAAATCTAAATTACTTACAATGTTTTCTTTAATTTAATTTAATTTGACATAAATATTTCTTTAACGTGATTTAGAAACTTTAAAAAAAACCAAATAAATTAATTAAAATAAATCACTTAGCAATTTCATTCCAACATGGTATAACAATCCTTTAAAATTATTCAAATCCCACAATGACACCTCTGAAGAAAAATGAGATGAAATAATATGAAAAAAAAAAAAACTCTACTTGTCATTCATTGTTAATGACAATGGAACCTAATTTGACTTACATGATTGAAATCCACTGTAACGCCTTGTAAAAATATTTGAATTTTATATTAGATTTCCACATTTATTGGAATATGCACTACAACATAAAGGGGGGTTTTAAGACAATATTTAAGACAATTTTTGGGTAAATTGTCTTAATTTGAGGCAAAAGAAAACTTGTGTATTGTCTTAAATATTGTCTTTAAGCGGGTATCTCAAATTAAATCGTCTTAAAATTAAACTGTCTTAAAATATTGTCTCTATAAAGACAATATATAGCACAAGAATTTTTGTCTCTACAGAGACAATTTCATTTTTGTCTCTCCAGAGACAATAGTTGCACTACAACACAAAGGGGGGTATTAAGACAATTTTTGGGTAAATTGTCTTAACTTGAGACAATTTCATTTTTGTCTCTCCAAAGACAATAGTTGGAATTAAAGACATATTGTCTTTATGGAGACAATGTCTTTAATCCTATCTACTATCTTTCTAGAGACAATATAAAACAATGACTCCAGAAAAATATCTCACCATTAAAATAAATCAATATAAAAATATTTAATTAAAAAAATCAACAATATCATTGAATAATTCATGTTAGGGTGTAGTGGAATCGAACCACCAACCTCCTGCATGGCAGGTGCTCTTCCAATGAGCTAGCACCATTTAAAGAATTATGTGAAGAGTTATGATAGTCCTTGAAATTGTATAATAAGCATTGATTTTTAAAAAATGTTCAACACATAATTAGAGAAAAACAAAAACAAAGCATTCTCAGAAGTGAAAAACACTGACAGCAAGCCCAAATAATCTCAATACAAAACCACAAGTATAGACACAGAAGGAAACGAAGCCAACCAAATTCCAATAAATTATAATAAAGGTGATTGGGATTATATGACAAACCCAAGTCAAATGTTCCAAGACAAGCTTGTGATCAGATGATTCTTCTAGAAATCGTGTTTTCTCTACAACAGTTGCCAGCTGATCATGTGTCATACCAGTTGACTCCTTTCCTCTTTTCCGCATACCTGAATAAGGTGGTTATCTAACAATTGTAGAGTAATGTTTGAATCCTCATGAATGTCACGAACTCACAATAAAACTCAACTTTTCATAAAATGAAAACAAGTCTAGATTCATAACTTTATAACTTTCTCTATTTCCATGAGTATTTGATTGCAATACCACAAGTAGGATAAAAAATGTTATATAAGTTCTGCACACCAACCAGAGAAATGCTCTCTCTGGGTGCTGCGAGTTTCATCTGTCAACAGGATGCTAGAAGTCATGATGAACATATCCAAGACTTAATGTAAACAGAGATTGTAGATATGTTTAGTTGTTCTGTAGACAAATGACAAAAGCAGGTATGATAAAGCAAAGGGAAATGATAATAAAATGACTTGATGTAAATAGAGATTGTAGATATGTTTAGTTGTTCTGTAGACAAATGACAAAAGCAGGTATGATAATGCAAAGGGAAATGATAATAAAATGTTTAGTTTTCTTCCATATCTATACCTTAAACTGCCGAGGAAGTCAATTACAACATTATACCCTGAGTGACACAAAAGATAAAATGAATTGATTGATGCTTATAACCAACATTGTGAGATTATACCAGCTAGACACACACTTTTAAAATATGTTGTTTGAATAAAAAAATGATGTTCAAACTTCAAATAAAAAACTAGCAGATGATTGCTTCACAAAGATTAAAGGTTGTTTTGTGGGAGTCACAATCTGGAGGTGGGCAAAGCCTCATGAATCAAATATTTTCTTAAGATTTTGTCCGATGGGGGACTTGGGAATTAAATTGACAAATGCTACTCGAAGTATCCTCTTGTATGGAAAAACCTGCACACAAAAGATATTTTCGCTTGGAAATTAGCAGATCTCCAACAAAAGAAACCAAAGTTTAAGGTTGAGTGCAGGCAAGTTCACAAACTAAATATCTGAGTGCTTCATTTACCTGATTTGCAACAAATTTTTTTACATCTTCTTCGGAGAGATTGATGTCAGACTTCCTCACAATAAATGCCATTGGTATTTCACCTGCTTCATCATCAGGATACCTACCATACAAACCCAAAAGACAGAGAGTTGCATGCTTCAATAAGTAACATGTATGCAATTATCATTGGATCAATGCGTAAAGGAATAGGGGCATCAACTAATGTAGCAGAAAAACTATGTTATATAAGCTAGATAAAACTTCAAAAATATCCAACTGTGTGTAAGAGCCTTACAACTATATGTAATTTTTAAGACTTGTAAGCACCTTCAAACATACCATTCCATTGTCATCAACTGCTCTCATGCTAGATCCTTGGAGAGGAGCACTTTGTGGTGAACATCCTTGAATCATTCTTCTATAACCTTCAAGAGGCTAGATAGTCCATCTACTCTTGGCCATGCTTTAGCGTCATCAGATTATCATCAATCAAGTCTATTCTTTCACTAAATCAAATCATTTGCAAGTTCCTTCAACCTTTCAAGCATGTTCTAAATGTGAACAAGAACAAGAAAAGCAGAGGTATCAGCATATCCATAGAGAGACTCAAGGAGAGTAAAGCATTAAAACAAGATTAAGCAAAGGTCTAAGACAGTGCCAGAGAGGCCTCATACAATCAAACATAACCAGGAAGTAATAGGGAGCAGGCTCAACCAAATCAACTTCAAGTAAGATCATCAAGGGAAGAGGAACCAAGGAGCTCCTCAAAAGGGTAAGCCAGTCATGAGACATCCCTCAAACCTTTTCGCCATATTCTCAAGCCAGGAGGGCATCAAAAGCATCAAGGTGAGGCAGAGACAATACGACGCCATCACAGGAAGAATGGAGGCATCAGGGGAGAGCCTAGGGTTCAATAGGCATCAATATGAAAGCATCAAAACACCTTCCATCAGAGAAACTCATGGGAGCCCAGGATTAAAGGCTTGGGGCCTAGAATCACTTACAGATGAACATGAACAACCTGTGTCAGGCCACCATGATGAACAGCAGCCAAAATATGCCAATCATATTGACATAACCACTCCTTCCTTTAGGATCTTCCAATGTCCTTGAAGCCAACTCTTTATGAAACCTTCATCCATGACATTCTCAACTCTTTTCCAAGAACCATATCTACCCATGCTAGGTATGATGTGTCATTATCCAGGAGGAACACACAAAAACTTCTAGATCCACTGGATGTTTTCCTTTTTTGATTCCAGAAATCAAATATCAAGCTAGGAAGGATCCTTCCATCCTTTCTCTTCGAGGACAACCCCGTACAAGGAGATCTCTTAATCTGATCATGGAGACACCAACTGAAGGCTGTAGACTCTGTAATACTTATGTCATCAGTCCCAGAACATGCCTAAGCATCATATAAATAAGAGGCAACAAACACCCATGTAAAGTGTCAAGCATTCATTCAGGTGAAGACATCCCTTCCACATTCCCTGGCAAGAGTAGCCAAACATAGAAGTGATAAGAATGTCAACATTAAATTAGTTCATCATTCCTTCATGGAACCAGAGCTAGTATCAAAGCAGTAGCAGCATCCACAGCCAGTGGAAGATGAGCCTCAACCACACCATCCTTAAGTTCCAGTATGAGTTATTTTGTGATGTACTATGTTACTCCTTTCATTCTCCATTCCATCAAAGTAGAGTCCTTTTCATTTGCATCCTCTCCATGTGTCATATCATTAGCATCAGAGCTCATCATAAGTAGTATAAAGTATCAACTATATGAAAGGGAAAATCCATAAGTAAAGAGAAAGCAATACTACAACACCAGGAAGGATATAATACTCAAAATCCATCTGAAAGGAATCAGAGCAAAGCATAAGGATACTAAATCAGAGTAACCAAACCATCAAGAGCAATCAGAGAATCTAATATCACAAGCAAAGCAAGAGTATTAGCAATCTTCCCAAAAATTCACAGGAGCAAGCAAATAAACCAAGATTGTCAAAAACTACACAGTACCCTTGTTGCTGGATATTTCCATCAATGGAGATCCCACCAATGTTTCCAGCAAAGGCAAAGTAGAAAATGGCAGAACTATCCACGGGAATGATATAATTAGTACTACAAACCCCTTCTATAGGAATAGGAATTCTACATGAATAGGAATTCCTGTAACTGATTCTAGTTATCCGATTTTGTGCACTCACTCACCATTACAAGAATGCCATGAATTCCTGATCAACTTCTCACACATCTATTAAATTGCTACTCACAAATAACAGAGATGTTTGATTCCATAATCAACAGATAAACAGAGGCCTTCATAAAATCAAATGCATATAAAAATGTTGAATTCAATACACAGATGCTCCGTGGCTTGATTACACAATATGGGCACATTATGCCCTGGTATCTCCCCTCATACCTACTATCTAATTCTATTCTTGGCTCCACCTCCCTAATGCCTGTAAGCTTACAAATGCTTCATTAAAACTTAGAAATGATAACTATTTCAGTTTGGATCCTATAATATTGCTACAATTGACCCTAAGATCCTATAAGGGGTTAACAGATTATGGCTTTGGGTTAAAGGGATAGGGAATTTAGTGGTTATAGACTAAGGAAATTCCTGTAATTGATTCATCATTAACATAAGATAAGCTTATTATGGTGCAAATGTAAGGATCAACTCAGAAATTCCTGTAATTGATTGATTACACATCTCATAAATCCTGGATAGACTGAGGAAATTCAATGCCAAATTAACACTGTTGTAAAAGAAGAAATTCATCTTGACTAGAAACCATGATTTCAATCTTGCAGATGACTTGGAGCTAAGAGATTGAGGCTTCTGTTGAAAATTGAGATACATAGACATAGGTTTCAGTATTAAGGTTGGGTCCTCGGAATATAAACCCATGTCATGATCCATATGACTCCACAATAATGTAATGTCCTAGGGTAATTTTAGCCCTTAGGATTATATGTTTATCAGGGTTACAATAATTCAACAAGATTATACAACAACAATGTTCATTTTTTCAACAGTAGACATCATTGAAATAGCAAAAATATTTCCATCGTAATAAGGATATCTAACAGCAATATGATTCCCAACTAAGTTAGGGATGACTGCCCAACAAAACAGTAGATTCTTCCCAACAATTATCACTATAATTTTTATTTTCAGGATCAATACTCAACAATTCAACTACTTATCCAATCCTAGATTCAACAGAATAACAGATAACAGAATAGAGAAACCTAGATTCAACACATCAAACCGTGGTTTCCTTTTCCTTTAGTCCTGGCCAAATCTGAAAGCATAGTAATTGAGTTCAGAGTTAATCTACATTTGTTTCATCATTAACATAAGATAAGCTTATTATGGTACAAATGTAAGCATCAAATCAGAAATTTCTCTAATTGATTTATTGCACATCTCATAAATCCTGGATAGAATGAGGAAATTCAAGACCAAACACTGTTGTAAAAGAAGAAATTCATCTTAACTAGCAACCATGATTTCAATCTTGCAGATGACTTGAAGCTAAGAGATTGAGGCTTCTGTTGAAAATTGAGATACATAGACAGAGGTTTCAGTATTAGGGTTGGGTCCTCGGAATATAAACCCATGTCATGATCCATATGACTCCACAATAATGTAATGTCCTACGGTAATTTTAGCCATTAGGATTCTATGTTTATTAGGGTTACAATAATTCAACAAGATTATACAACAGCAGTGTTCATTTTCTCAACAGTAGACATCATTGAAATAGCAAAAAAAATTCCACCGTAATAAAGATATCTAACAACAATATGATTCCCAACTAAGTTAGGGATGACTGCCCAACCAAACAGTAGATTCTTCCAAACAATTATCACAATATAATTTTGATTTTCAAGATCAATACTCAGCAATTCAACTACTTATCCAATCCTACTATGACTACACAACCATCGTCACAGTTTTATCAGGCCCGACAAGGCTCGCTTACTATATTTCATCATCAAGGTCAGTTTCACACAATTAGTTCTTGGTTCCATTGCATTCAGATGGCTCTCGTAAAACAAGGTTATTATCAAGCCCATTTTAATTAAATACGCTAAATGTGTTATTTGGGGCAGATTATTTGAAGAAACACCTTAGTGTAAAATCTCGTTGGAACCGGGAAGAAGAGATCTATAGGATGGGATTATGAAAAGTGACTTTCAGTGGCGGAGGAATCATAGAGGCAGATTAATCATTTTCTGGGATAAAAAGTGACTTAATTAAAATAAAATAAAAGGGAGAAGCTTCTAGAATGGAAATAAAAATATAAAATTAAAGTGCTTGTAGACAGTTGAAGAGAGATCCATCAAGTCTTTAAAAGAGGGGAGAACAAGTCATTGAGATATCTTGGATTTGGAATATTTTCTTTTGGGAAGTTTGAGAACTTGGTTTCAGGTTCAGAGAGTCCTAGGACAAAAGCCCTTGGATTTCTTGTGTTGGAAAATCAAGGTATATAGTATATTATTATTGATTCTCCTTGCTTGATAATTACTTGTGATGTTTGTGGGTATTTTATTATTTTTTTTACTTCTTCATCAAGCAATTATAAAAAACATGAACATCACAAAACACAAGGAACACAAGATAAAGGCTCAACGCCAGGGCAAAACCCCACAACTGGGGAAAACCCAAACAATCCTTGTCTTATAGAATCATATCAAAATGAGACCTTCAAAACCCAAATACCAAGTCTAAGACCTCCTCAAGCCCCAAGTTAGCCCTCCAAATGATCTCCTCCAAACAAGACAAAATCTACTAAATTCAACGCATGTGAAACTCTTCACAAACTACTTTGATCAAAGTCTCAGTCCTGCAACTTTAGGTTTGCAATTCGGCCTGGAATTGTCAGCCCCTACAACTTGCCCAAAATACCCTAACTTCTCGCACGTGTGAGAGAGATGATTTGATTTCCATTTCTTCTTCTTTCTCTCTTGAATTGTCCTTCTCTCCTTGACTTTTGTTCTTCATAAATCTTCTTATCTTACTGCAGATCAAACTTGTGCAAGTGCTCCAAATGAGTCAATGTCTCATGCTATATATACACTCTTCAAGAGGTCGAATAGAGCTCTTCTAGGAGACTTCATCTTGGTAGGGCCGACTTTTTCTTGGGAGTCCAAATAATGTTTCTTTCTTAATACAAATTTTCCCAAAAGGGTCTTTTACATATGACAATAATTCTTTTGATTCATGACAAATATTTCTTGAAAAAATCTAGGAGCATGAAATGCATGCTTGACCTAGATGACCATTAAATGGAGCATGAAACTCATGGTTGAAAAACAATATTTTATTTCTTCTTTTTCTTGATACATAAAATATACATAATGACATAAGTAAAATACAATTATGAAGACCGAAACCAGTTACTTTTCCAACATCTTGGTGCGTTGGACAAAACCCCAACTCACTATTGTGTAGATTTCATTCATAAAGCTCGTAGAGCTTCATCAACATCAATTGGTGAGCATATCTGAAGCAAATATGTGGGTTGGAAGTGGGGATAAACTAGATCTCCAATTTGGGCTTCATTTCCAATGATGTAATGGAAGATCAAGAGTTATTGTCAGCCATTTGTTGGTATTTGTAACAGATTCTAGAAACCCTATTTATTGCAAATTTGATTAATTTGTTGGCAATATCCATCTTGTAAAATTCTACACATTTTGTGGTGTTTTTGGATGTAATTCATGGAATAATTTTGTTGAAGTAAAATACCAAATTCCTACTAGCTAGTGTTATCCTCTCCTCGTGCCTACAATCGCACTGTAGCTCGGGAAGCCAAAGGGAAGAAGAGTACCTTGTGTTGGTAAGGTGGACAACCAAGTGGACCAGCAAATTTAGTTAAGCATGGTGGGAATTGCAAAATAAAATCACTGCAACCACAAACTTCCTACAACTGCAAACTCCTCATAATGCTTGCAGATACAGAGCCTGTAATGGTTATTCATTAAAATTCTGTTTGCACTTGCAGTGCTCTAATCTCAAATGATAAATATAATTTCATCAGTGATGATACTGGATAGAAGGGCTTAGAAAAGCTCAAAAAAAATCATTGCTTTATCTGATCACAAGCCTCAACCACTCAAACCTTGCATCTAACATCACATTTTTCCAAAATCCACCTCCAATGCATTTGGCTTCTTGAAAAATGTGGAAGTGTTTTTTCAGGAGATGATTGAAAGCTTCTGAGATGTTTGGTGAGGAAATGTTATATGTGTATTTGTGCAAATGCACCATTTTTCAATTTCCTGAAATTTTTAAAGTGCCATTTTGAAATGCATTCATAACATTTCACAAATGCATACAAAATACAGAGTTATGTTCATTAATATCAATATTTCAGCAATTGTGTATCATTTATATAATTACTTGTGCTTCTTTATTCAATTCTCATACAGTCTTGTATCACAATTGACATGTTACCACATATGTTCCTCAACTATGTGATGTATGTGTAGTCTCAGGTGTCCATGTGACTTTATCCATTAATTGCTAGAGATGTTTATCGAGTCAGAACCTAAAAAGGTACTTTAGTTGAATTTGTAAGTACGTATGTTCATCACAATTATTATGATGTATTTCATAATCCATATTTTACACTCGTGGTATTGGTATTAGTCAACCATCTGAGAGATTCACTAAATCTATAGGAAAAATATTGAAATTCTCCATTGTAGCTGCTTACTGGTACCATGTTGATACAAAGCAAGGTTGTGAATAGATTTGAGATGAGCCATTTATGTATTTACACTTTCTTACATCTGTAGATGCTTCTGTTTTTAGGAAAGCACAAGGTATAGATTCTGCACTAGGACAGAAATCCTCGTTCTCTCGTAGTCACTACTATACACTTAGTTCTTAATCTATACTGTTAACTGTAAATGTTTATTTTCCCCGCTTGACTTTAAAGTGATACATGTATATGATTCTAAAGCATATTTTGTTTTAATGTTAAGCTAGATTTAGTTTCCCTGGAGGCTGGGACTAAACATTTAGGTAGAAGGTGGGCCTATTTGGCCAAACACTCATAAAACAATATTATTGTGAAATTTTGTTCCCTTGTAAGGAAATAAAAATTCATCATACCTGTTTTCTTTTCCACATGAACAATTAACAGGAGAAAGCATCAGAATGGTTTCGTTAACATGCAATGATTACCACCACAAGCTATCCAAATCCACTGTAGTTGGCTAACGAAGGACCAGCTTCATTGGTTAGCTGAGATGATGACAGGCTGCCCACTGACATTTATTTCATATCGCTAAGTTTCAAGTTATAACACTAAAGAAACTAGTGCTCTCCCCCATTGAGGGCAACTGACCTTTGCCATTCTCCTCTGCACTCCAAGATCAGTCAACAATGCGCAATTAGCCTTTCTGCCATTCTCCTCTGCACTCCAAGATCAGTCAATTTGTTTGACTGATGCACAATTAGCCCTTCTTTTGTCTTATGCATAATAGGCTAAAAAAACAAAGATGTCGATTACGTTCTACTTTTCAATATATTCTTGATGCCAAATTGGCTCCTTGTTATCCTGGAGGACAGGAATCCATTGCCGATCTTGATGAGTGTCCCATTTGTTTTCTTTACTATCGAAGCCTTAATAGGTCAAGATGTTGCCTCAAAGGCATTTGGACATAATGTTTTTTGCAGACGAAGCCCCCAAATTGTAATCGCCCCTACACAATGTCCATTTTGCAAAACGTCAAACTATGTTGTGGAGTATAGAGGTGCTAAAACACAAGAGGAGAAAGGCATTGAACAAGCTGAAGAGAAAAAATTGGTTGAAGCAAAAATAAGGATGCAACAACAAGAGCTTCAAGCCGAGGAGCAGAGAATGCATAGAAGACAAGAGACTATGCATGCTGGACTGACACTACCTTCTGAAGAAGTTGACAGACAGGATCTTCCTGTTTGCAATGCAATATCAGATACTAATGGGGTCAATGCCACTCATGGTTCCTCGTCAGATATAAATGGGATTCATTCAACTCATGGTTCATCTGGGGTTGCTGATACAAGGTCCAAACCTTTGCCTGGTCGATACAACAAGGATGATGAATTTGACTTGGACCTAGAGGACATAATGGTTATGGAAGCTATTTAACTCTCTATCTAGGAGCATGTTGCACATAGAATCTCGGGACCCTCTTCTTTTTCCTTGGAAAACATTCTTTCGTCTAGACCTGGTCAAACATCTAGGTTGAGGGACAGTTCTGAGTCTACTATGTCACGTCCAACATCAACTGATTCAAGAGAGGTTGTGCCAAGTAGCTTTGTGACAGGGGACCTTGCTTGTGCAATTGCAACATTAGCTGCAAGACAAGTACTAGATAGTGATTAAACATCTGCAAGGCAAAGCTCTCAAAATCATCAAAGTTGCAGAGAACCTGCTGGAAGTGGTGGCATAGAGGGACAGGAGGTTATATATCATAACCCAAACAGTGAGCAAGAATTATCAGTCTCTGATATATAGGAAAGAGGGCACGGAAACCGAGAGACAAAAGAGCAGCAACAACAGTTATGCACAGAAGAGGATAAAAACAGTGTGGATATAGGAGGTGGTGACAGAGCTGAGGCCCATGCACCAGACAGTTGGATATAGGTTTCACCTGAAAGTGGACGTGTGTTTTCTCCATGTATAAGAGAAGGAATTCAAAGCTCAATGTCTGATTGGGTACTTGATCATAGTTTTGAAGTAGTTGAAGTTGGGACTAGTTTTTCAAGTAGTGTACCCTTAGCTTCAGACTTACCTTGGGAAGCACATGAAGTTCCTCACAATACTGAAAATTATGCTGATCCACCTTCCTTTAATGCACAACCTTATGGGGTCCCTGAGAGTTTTGAAGAGCAGATGATGCTAGCATTGGCCATTTCACTTGCTGAGGCCCAAGCACGCTCATGAATTTATGGAATCCTCTGTTATATGGACATAACACATTTTGTGATTATAAGCAGATGTCTTTCTATTACTTTCAACCTTCCCACCATGTTAGCATCATGTACATGTCTGGAAAATACTGACTTGTCATTGACAAGACAGCTTGTTAGGGTGTCCTCTCAATGACCAGCCAGTTAGAAATTGTTTTTTGAGTTGGGGTTATCCATACATTCTGAAGGTTTTTGTTTAAAAGTCACAATTATGAAATCAATTATATGATCAAGGAACTACACTGGAAGATAAACGGTATTAATGGTGCAACTAGACAAAGTGAATGTTCCATGTGCCTCATTCTGTATGGAGTCTATGCTGCAAACACCTATACATGAAAATTTTACATGGTTGTTCTCCACCTGATCTGTCATTGGTCTTTAACAACTGCAAAGGAAAATTGGATATAATCTTCTTTACAGACTGTTATGGTTTAGATATTGTATATGGGGTCTGCTTCTAAATTTTTTGTTGTTATGGATGAAATCAGGAATAGATTATCGATCAAAAGTTGGAAGCTTGCATATTCAAGCAAGTGTTTTTTTTTTCTTCGTAAAAACAGTTTTCAACAAATTGATATTTTCCTTCCTCTCCTTGTTTATCATATATTTGCTCAGTTAATTTGTTAGAAAGGGCTTGATGCCTCTTACTTCTAGGTATTTATGAAGGGCGTTCTGTAAACTCTCATCCAAATCGCTACAACCCAGTAAACATAAGATCCAATCCAATCAATAAGATCCAATATATAAACCGAACCTGTATATATTTAAAACCCTCAAAAGCCTAAAGTTCCAAAGCTCTAAACCCTAGAAGCCTGAAAATTCAAACCCCTCAAGCCCTGTAGGATCCTAGAAAACTTGAAAATCCAAACCACTAGACCCAGAGAAATTTGATAGCCTACCCCTAAAGACCCTTAACCCTGAGAAGACTAGAGTGGCACAAAAAAAAAATTAAAAATAGAAAGAGAGATAAGGCATCATGATACTCACTTGAAGTAAGGTCCATCATCCGGAATTCGATCTCCTTCATCTGCTGTATTTTTCTGTGGGTGTTTGAAGGCCATTACATCGATTGAAACCTCTTTGGCATACCCAGTGCAAACAAACTCGAGGAAAGGACCTTCTCCTTTAGAAATAGTGACTGTTAGATAAACATGGGGTTCAAAAGAAGCGATATCACTGTCGCTATCTTCTTCCTCCTCCTCGTCACCCATGTCCCCTGGCATAACTTCAACTTTTATATCCTCGTTACCATGTTTCTTCCGCAAAATAACAGCCTGATTGCCCAGCATATCTTCGATCTCCCAGGACATGGTGCCCGGGGGTTTAGGATCTGTAAACACATTCAATACAAAGGAATCATGACTATATGCAACTTTTCAGAGAAAGATCATAAGATCTTAGGGATTTTTTTTTTAATTTACCTCAGTGGGAAGGTCTAATTCAAGCGCACAGTGAATCTCGTGTTCGAGCATTTCCACTAGGTTTTCGTTCGATTTCGTATAGACTGTAACTGAAGTAACTGCCCGGCTAGAAACCCATGGTGTTCCCTTGATTGTTTCTTTCCTGCAACAGCTTTCAAATGCAGACGCAGTGACCGAAACGATGACCCTCTGATGCTTTAAGCCTATGAAAGCCTTTGGTGCTACAGAGAAGGCTACCCTGCGAGCAAAGCAGGCGATGCGAGAGTCATTGGCAGTTACGAATCTGGTTCTCTTGAGGCCACAGTTATAAACCTGAAACCCTGCTCTATGCCACAGACAAAAAAGCTGAAGTCCATCCTGGAAACCCTACTCTGTGCCACAGGAAAAATAATGGTAATCCAACCTAGAAACCCTACTCTGAGCCACAGGAAAAACAGTCGAAATCCTGGTTGAACGATAGCTGGAACAATGAGTATTATTCGCTGGCAGTCTCTGGTCCTAGACTAACGAATTTGGGGATCGATATATGGGTCAAGCAGATGCGGTCCTATTGTTGGGCGGTGAAAAAATCCTATTATCACCTTAAAAGAAAAATAAAATAACCCAACCCAAACACAACATTAATATACAAACATCTTTCATCTTGTGATAATTCAAGCTTTATTCTTTTTAATTAATAGTTAATATCATTGTATAGTAGTTGTCTCTTCAATAATCTCAAATATCAAATGTGATAATAATCCAATATCATTGAATATCAGCATCAAATGTAATAATAATCAAATATCAGCATTGGATATACATTATTCAAGAGTCCTCTTGTCATATTCACTTGCATGAGGGATAGCAATTTCTTGGCTATTAAAATAATACTATTGTCATTAATTGTCACTATGGATCTATATGGAAGGTCAAGTGGATTTATATTGGACTCGTATGTTTTTGTTAGTGTTTGGAATGAATTTTGTTAGCATTATTGATATATAACAAAATTATTATTTGGTATGATAAAATTTATGCATAAATATATTATAAGTAAGAAAAATTATAGTTTTTTATTATTTGAGCATTTTTATTTCATATATGCAGTTTATATATTTGTGTTTGATTTTGTAAATGGTGCAAAAGGAGTATACTAGATTTTTTAAATTAGATGAATCTAGTGACAATTGATGTTTATTGATTTGATCTTGTAAGTGATGGTGAGATGTTGCAAAATAACTATGTGAGATTGCCTTATATTAGATGTATATAGTGCTCCCCAAAAATAAAAATAAAAATTCATGACTCTCCAAGGAGTTTTCAAAAACCTCCACTAAATCCCTAAAAGAATTTTAGAGACGATTTTGACAAGACTTTCGCAAGCCTAAACCGCCCCTGAAGGTCTTTTTTGTAGTAGTGTTTTCATTATATGCCCATTACAAATAAGTTAATCAATATAAAATTGACATCAAATCGAAATTCACAAGATTGATGAAGGGGAAAATAAGGGAATTTCAAATTTAGGAGGGCACAAGTTTTAGAGATATATCACAACAAAGATCAACAATCAAGATAGTCTACAAATTAGGGTTTTGAAAGGTACATAACTTAGCATTGGCATAACATTGATTAATATGTAAAATATAGTTGTACCCTAAGTCTCCTATATAATATGGAAGATAAGGAAAAACCCTTGCCTAATGAAGCTATCATAACATAAGTGGAAAACGTGGATGATCTTGATTTGTCACCCATGGCAGAGGCTTGGAATATAAGAATAGAGATCTAGTGGAATGCCCATAATTTGGTTTTGTTGTAGTAGTTCAATCAAAAAGTCTCAAGAGAAAAAGATGTTTGGGTTAATTACCATATAGAGTTAGAATATTGAGATTGTAGTAGAGTTGAACTAGTTCTTTAAAATGAAGAGAAGAGGAGTAGTTCAAGAAATGAGCTTATAAAAGGTTGGTTAAGGAGATCCTGACATGGATAAATAATTTTGTGGTGGAAGAGGATTATGTGTCTTTTAGTTCTCCAACCATGGAAGTGTAAGTGTCAATGCCTGGAGGTGACCTATAATGGATTAAATCATATTGAATAACTAAGGGAATAAGGTGCCATGGAGGAAACACATGCTTTAAAGAGGGGAAAATAGGATTTAAATCAAAATGCAATAATTAAGAAGTAGTGGATGAATAGAACGAAGGAGATTCATCACAATACTATGATAATGAAAATGAGTATTGGTGAGGATGGAAACATAGAGGCACAAGTAAAAGAGTTCAAAAGGTTTCAAAGGTGTTAAGAGAATACCAAAAATTTGTTCAAATAGGGGGATTTAATAATTGGAAAGAGCTTGGAGAGAAGAATATGTGGGGAGAATATGTCAAGAAATTTGGAAGAGAAAAAAGAAGTGATGGCTCAAGGAGGTGAGCACGTTCAGTTAGATGGATCATGATTGTCTAAAAGGAAGCCTTAGTTTGTAAGATATTGATTAGCTTGTGGAGAGAGATATCATCACAAAGAAAGAAGAGGAAGAAACACTTAGCAATGTGTTCTAACTGTTTGAGCTACAGGAAGGTCAAGTAGTAGACATAAAATAGCCTAAGAAAAGTGGATCCAATCCAAACCAACCACCCTAATTATTTTAAAAGCCTAGAGGTAATCCCAAATTTTTATTCTACTTTTGACTTGAAAGCACCTTTTCTTAGTAGTTTGGGATATAGTAGTAGTGAAAACAAAAGGAAGATGGGAATACAAGTGGAAGTGGCATATGCTATGTTTGAATTTTAGTTCAAGTGGGGGAGTAGGCCTAATTATTCAAACATGTCTATAAGGTTTTATCTTGGTGAACAATCCAACCAACAATATGGTTATAGTAGTTCCAAGAACTTTATGAAAGTTAATGGTGATGAAAAACCACATTGGTTCTTATGTGGATTCATCTAGAGGGTGAAAAGGATTGTAGTGCTAGTTTCAAAGTTGATAAAGTTCCTAACCACATTGTGGGGGAAGCTTCTCTAATGGTGCATGAAGTTCATATAGATTTATACCTAGGGTGTAGCTAAGGCCTTGGACGAATTAAAGGTGGTATTTATAGCTAAGTTCTAGAGGCTAACATTGAACAACAAAAAATGACTAAGTTGAAGGATATTAAGAAAATGGTTGGAGAAAGTTCTCAGGAGTATGATGAAAAATTGCAAAACTTGATCAACAAACTCTCTTATATTATCCATGAAACTCAACACAAAGAATGATCCATTCAAATTTTGCTGCTATTTAATAGTGTACCATTAATGCAATAATTGTGGGTGACATAGAGGGATGTATTGTATTAGGCCATGACGATATAATCTTGTAGGGTGAACATCCATTTTACTAAAAAAATTCATGGTTGGTAGGATCTAAGAGAGAATTATGTAAGGAGTTCTTTCTAGGTAAAGGACATGGGTATTACTATTGTTAAAGGGGGTTACCTACGAGGATACATTGGTATCTATTGATACATTGGTATTACCTCTTGCAATTGAGTGGCATCTAGGGTGTTGAAGATCCTTATAAGAGTCCCCTTTGTACTAGCAGTCGCAAGGAGGTTGCCATCAAGGTGAGTGCAAAGCAAGCGATGCGAGAGTCATGGGAAGTTACAAATCTGGTTCTCTTGAGACCATAGCGCTTGAATCTCATTTTCCCATGTTGCAAGCCTGAACAGGCCAACACGAAGCTATTGGGAGCATGAGAAACAACACACAAACCCTTGGGGTTTGCCATCATCTCAATATGGTGCACCAACCTCAAATCCACGAAATTGTACACAAATCTTGTGCTCCAACACCACCACAATCCATCCTGTCTTAGCTTCACGACTCGAACCTCGGACTTGAATGACAATTCCCTAAGACAATAGCTCTAATGATCATCCCAGATCATGATCTTATTGGGCAGGTACTGGGGATTCGAAACCCTGCCTACGAGGGTCAAAATATTATATCAAAATAACATCTCCACAACACCAATACCGCCATTGTTGAATTCCCTTCTAAAGATTTCTCTGAATAGATCACAGTTGTAAACCTAAAACCCTGCTCTGTGCCACAGACAAAACAACCGAAGTCCATCCTAGAAACCCTCCTAGGGTGTAGCTAAGGCCTTAGATGAAATAAAGGTGGTATTTATATCTAAGTTCTAGAGGCTAAACATTGAACAACAAAAAATCACTAAGTTGGAGGAGATTAAGAAAATGGTTGGAGAAAGTTCTCATGAGGATGATGAAAATTTACAAATGTTTAGGGGTAAGGGTTTAATGGGTTAGGGGTAAGGGTTTAGGGGGTTAAATGGGTTAGGGGTTGGGAATTAATGTTTAAGGGGTTAGGGGTTAAGGGTTTAGAGGTTTAGGGTCTATGAGGTTAAATGGGTTATGGGTTTAGGGGTATAGGGGGTTAAATGGGTTAGGGGTTGGGAATTAGGGTGTAAGGGGTTAGAGGTTTAGGGGATTAAATGGGTAAGGGGTTGGTAATTAGGGTTTAAGGGGTCAGAGGTTTAGGTTTTAGGGGGTTAAATGGGTTAGGGCCGGTTTAGAAGTTTAAGGGGTTAGGGGTTTTAGCAGTTAAGGATTTTAAAGGGTTAGGGGTTAATGGGGTTAAATGGGTTAGGTTTTTAGGGGTTTAAGGTGTTGAATTTGTTAGGGGTTGGGAATTAGGGTTTAAGGGGTTAGGGGTTAAGGGTTTAGGGGGTTAAATGGGTTATGGGTTTAGATGTTTAGGGGGTTAGGGGATTTAGCAGTTAAGGATTTTAGGGGTTAGGGGTTAATGAGGTTAGGGTTTAGGGGGTTAAATGGGTTAGGGGTTGGGAATTAGCGTTTAATGGGTTAGGGTTAAGGGTTTAGGGGGTTAAATGGGTTAGGTGTTTAGGGGCTTAAATGTGTTAGGGGTTTAGAGGTTTAGGGGGTTAAATGGGTTAGGGGTTGGGAATTAATGTTTAAGGGGTTAGGGGTTAAGGGTTTAGAGGTTTAGGGTTCAGGGGGTTAAATGGGTTATGGGTTTAGGGGTATAGGGGGTTAAATGGGTTACGGGTTGGGAATTAGGGTTTAAGGGGTTAGAGGTTTAGAGGGTTAAATGGGTTAGGGGTTGGGAATTAGGGTTTAAGGGGTTAGAGGTTTAGGATTTAGGGGGTTAAATGGGTTAGGGCCGATTTAGAGGTTTAGGGGGTTCCTCCTAGAGTTCCTCTGCCTCCAGTTTTATGAACTGGCTCCAACTAGAATCTTATGCTCCACAATTTGTTAGATGCAACGAGTCCAGAGGCATGACAAAGAGCCTAAAAAACCATGCAAATGGAGGCAAGGCTAGCCCTATCAAAATCCCTATAAATGGAGGTGATTTTGGCCTTATCCCTGTATTTCAAGGGGTTGAAACACGAAATCTGCAAAATAATAATTTGTTTTGACTACAACACCTCTCAAACTTTACCTTTTTCATTATAATAATTAGCATGTGTGGATGAAACTAGGTCTAACTCGACTTCATGAAGAAATGTAACCTTGCTTATATGGCTAGGTTGAATTGCATCATGAGGAGTTTCCAAGAAGAGGCTCATGTACAAGGTGTGGGAATAAAGGTTTTTTTGCTCTAAAATAGTATGATACCTAGAGACTAAAATAACAAAGGATAAGGTGTGTAAAAATAGCAAAAGGCTCTTAAGCAAGCACCCCTTCCTAGGCTAGATTAGAGCTCTAGGAATCCTCCAATTTTGAACGAATATTGATGGTGGAATTTCAAATAAATTGATGCCCTAGCTATCACACCAAACCAGATATATAACCGTGGCTCTCTCTACTCATAGTATTTCATTGAGATTGTGTTAGGTATCTGTTATTAACCTATTCTTGTGTCTATCTAAATGGATACTATACTGATAGTCCAAAAATGAGGCATTTTGGATTGTCTATAATTTGTACTAGTTCTGAAAAACAACTAGCAACAGTTAATCTCTTTGGTTGCAAAAATTATTCTACTTGTTGCGTTGGGGAGTTTCTCTCAGGAAATTTATGGATAACCCGACATATTTTTTATATCCGTACTGTGCAGAACCTTTATAAATCTACCTTTCAAATCAACATCAACCCAATGCAACAACATTTTCCCCACAAAAAGCACGAGATCAAGCCAACATGTGTGTTGTGTGCATTTAAAGAGATTGATAGGTAGGTTTACCATTACAAGAACATGGCACCTTAAAATCTGACCACAATTGGTGAGTGCTAACATTTGCGAAATGGCATCATGAGTGGAGCCTTTTCCAAAAGAGATTATTCATTTACATTACAATATATACAACATGTAGTTAGCGTTCCATCCATGTTAGCACACATACCTGATGGTATCAGTCCTTAAACTGATGGTGTCAGCGAGTTAAGGGGTTACGGGTTAATGAGTTTAGGGGTTAGGGGTTATGGGTTAAGGGTCAAGGTTTAAGAGAATATGGGATTAGGGTATATGGGGTTCAAGGATTCTAAGTTAGGGCTAGGGGTTAGTGGCTTTGGGTTTAAGGGATCAAGGGGTTAATTTTTTATGAGTTATGGGTGTAGGGGTTAAGGGACTATGGCTTTGGGGTTAAAGGGATAGGTATTTTAGTGGTTAGGGGTTAAGTGCATATGGGTTGTGATAATGTGGCCCCTAATCCCCTTGTCAAAACTATTGGGGTTTCCCCTATCAATTTCTCTCATTGCCTTACCTATAGGTCCCCTAGCCCCTATGCCATAAGGCCCTAAGGCTCCTTCTCATTCTCTAATGTTAGGATTATAGATCTCAGTAAACCATGCTCGAACCTCTCACTTCTACCCATCCATGCTACCCTTATGTGCCCTTTCCCTATTCAATACACAAAAAGATCCCCCTCCCCCAAAATTCATGATAATTGAACATTTGGAGGCGATAATTTAACAACAACTTCACAACTAGTCCATTTATAATGGTGTCTTGGAGCTATTAGATGTCATTTCATTGAGCTACAGTGATAGGTGAGAGCTATGCATAACTGACTAAAGGTGTATCAAGAGGCTATTAGTCTATTGGCTATAGAATTTGACTCTTTTTATGTGTAACTTAGCGAAATGGAAAATATGTGGAGACAATCTCCATTCTTCTTCTTTCACTGGGCCATGTAAAATAAATGAAGCAAATAGTCTCAACCCCTTGGAGAAGGAAAGTTGAGAACAATAATTAGCATGAACAAACAAATAATCCAATGAGTTAAGTTTAGAGGCGTCTCCCTTTGTAAAGAAACATCCATAAGCTTGTTAGAGTTAGTATGAATCTTTACTAGAGGTTGAGTAGTCTTCACATCACCAACCACATACAGTTGAAAGTTACCAACCCCTACAATAAAAATGACGTCTCCAAATAAGGTGTAGTTAATACCAATAATATCACCTTATGAATCTATTACAATATTATTTGGAAAGTACATTTCCATACATGTGTGAAAGAAACAATCCATTTGGTTAGCAAAAGGAAGTCTTTTTGAAGACCTCAAGAAACCCCCTTGAAGGAGACAAGAAGGGTTTGAAACCATATAATACAAGTCGATCTATGAACCCTATTTCTTATGTGTTCTATGCATGTATTTTTTCACTCGGTTTGACAAGTGATAAACAATATATGAAGCCTTCTTTTCCACTTACCATCTTCATTAGATATCATGTTGCTAAGAATGAAGTGTCTGGATTAGAGTTAAAGTTCCTATTTTAGTTTGTTGTCTTTTTTTGTCTTTTTTTTGTCTTTTAGAGTACAAATCTTTCTGGTGCACTGTGCTAAGGCAGTTTGGCTTTCAAATATTCAAGGAATATGTGAGCTAATATAAGACCATATTGTAATATTTTAAATAACATGATGAACTATTTAACACAATTTATGGTGTCAGATTGATTGAGATGTTTATTTTTGGATGGATCGATGTACATCTCTTTAACTAATAGACAAAACTCCTTAAGCATTGTTGCAAGTATGTTATTGACATGTTGAAGTGCAATTGAGACTTACAGGTAGAAGATTTAGACTTGTATGTTGTCACCTATCTGGGTGTGATGATACCTTGTGGAGGTAGGAAAAATTTCAATTCTTTTAACTCTTGGATATATTCTATACCCTCTTGAGAGAATTTCAACCTTTTAAATAAAATTACAAACAAATGTACATTCATGCAATAATTACTAATTGATTTGGGGGTGACTCAATAAATTGTAGCATGTTGGCTTCTTGAATTTGTTAGTAAGTTAATTAGGGCATGATAAATTTGTAAGCTTCAGTGGGATTTATTGTGGTTGTATGTGTTTTATAGAAGCGAGTTTGGAGTGGTGGTTGTGCTTCCTTTATTGAATTTTATTTCTTTGGTTCTTCTTCTTGTGCATGCCCACTATGGTATCTTCTCATTTGCAAATAATTTCTTATTATGTACAGAAGAAGTTCTTGTTGCATCCTTGAAAAATTTGCACAATTGTCCTGATTTATCTATATAATACCTTGAGTTTTCTCGCTTCTTTCAATTGGGCTGGAATTTTCCACCTCAAGAGGGTTGTTAGTTGTTTTCTAACTAAATTGTTAAAACATTTTTCCTTGTTTTATTTATTTATTTTTTCTTCAAGGAGGTGTTTCCTTTAAACTTTAGAAGAAGCATTGCAAGTGGCCTGATTATAGTTGTCATCAGAATTTGTCTATGATCATGGGTAAGACAACCCTCAGAGGGTGAAAATTGGGTATGTTATACCTATGGAAAAATTTGGCTAACATCCAATTAGATATGTTATACATAGTTCACAATTAGGAGATCGTAGACCATACAATTGCACATAAAAATGCACTACTCCTCAAATATCAGGGTAAGTGCAAGATTATTTATTGAATATAGTTTAGTCACATGATACAACTATCCCACAACTCTACAGTAGAGAGACCAACATGGAGCAACAAACTTAAAATCAATTGATGCACTCACTTTCATGGGAATTTCATGAACATTTTTATTTTCTTATATAATGCATTTTACCCACATCTTGAGATCACACGAAAATGGTATTCATAATAAAGTTTTCTGGGTGAAGTAATTCATTTTTCCTGCAAGATCAAGTTACGTAGCTATAATGTCTCATGTTTTTTCATACATCTAACCAGAAACATACCTTGCAGGAATTTTGAAGGAAATCCCACTCAAATTATCAGAGAATCTCCAGGTGATCTCATTAAAAAAGTATGTTTCTCCTTATATGTTGATTATTCTTGATCTTCAATGTGTTTTGTATATAAATTCATTTCAATTCATTCATATCAGCTATACTCAGGCTCCTGGTTCCAATTTAAAGGTCGAGTTATCATCATTGTTTGTTGTTCTTTAGTTGGAAAGTGTTTGTGGTAACTTGAAGAGTTTGCAAGAGTCGGGAATCTCAAATAGTTGTTGACCGGTCTAATGCAAGTTTTATAAGTAAAATGTGCGGCTTCAATCCCTGATGTCTCAAAATTGGTCGCGCATTCAGGAGCTAGAATGGTCATCCTTCACCCACATTTATCATGAGCTCAATCAACTAGCAGATAAGCTCTCTGAGGAGGCATTCAATTAGTAGCCAGTTGATGAATTATCAACAAGATCAAGGTTGTGGCACACCCAAAAAAAAGGCAACTCGCAAAATCTAAGCTAACAACAACCCCTACTCATGAAGCTGACAACTTGTCTCCCTCAAGGACCATTGCATTCTCCTTCATCAGGCAATACTTCCTCAACAACTCACTCAACTGCATCATTTCTATACCCACAACAATCATTTTATGTTATTGTGCCCATAACATTTTTCGAATGATCTGATGTTTCATAGGTGAATGTCAAATGCCAATTTACTATTTGAAAACGAAATTTTCATCCCTTGTACCTAATGAGCCTACTTCATTGAATATTTTTTTGAATGGTGTTTTGTTTACTAATTTTTATCATTCAATGATTTCTTATATGTTAAGATTCTTCACTATTTCATGCCTTATAGTGTTTCCGTTGCAACATCTGGTGCAATTGCTAGTTTAAAATTTTGCACATATTTAAAAAAATAAACAATTTTAGTTCATGGAATGTAACTCAGTTGACAATCACTTTGTTATGAAGTTATATTATGTTAAAACATGAGATTCAAAGTTCAAATCCCCTTGAGTCGCCAACCAAAAATTAAGATTTTTTAATCTATTTTTTATTATATTTTTAGAATGTGGTTTTAATGAAAAAAGAAAAATATAATATAAAAGAAATAAATATCATGACATGATCAAATTTCATGTGGTTTGAAAATCTATTTTTAAAAATAAAAAATATAATTATTCACTATCCACTCATGGATATTTCAATGCAAACTTCTTAATGCTAATGATTTTGTCTTAATTGCTAACTATCTTAAATGGGTTTCCTCTTAATTGTCATTGTCTTAAGTCGCCATTGTCTTAAATATAAGTTTTGCCTTAAATATTTTTGTCTCAAAGTGCTTTTGTCTTAAATATAAAGTTTTGTCTTAAAATGTTTTTGTCTCAAACTGTTTTTGTCTTAAATATAAAGTTTTTTCTTAAAATACATTTGTCTTAATTTTTTTTTGTCTTAATTTTTGTCATCTCAAATTGTTTTTGTCCTAAATATTTTTGTCTCAAATCGTTTTTGTCTTAAATATAAAGTTTTGTCTCAAATTATTTTTGTCTTACACTATTTTTGTCTTAAATTTTATCTTTAAGACAATTCAATTGATATTAAATTTTAATATAAAATAACTAAAATAAAAAGTGACTTTTTAAGACAAAAGATTTCTTTTGTCTTAAAACACCCCACATGTAGTAGTGACACCCCACATGTAGTAGTGATGCTACAATGTGTTGTAAAAGCAATGGAATCCATTAAAAATGTATTGTAAAACCAATGGTATCCATTACTGAATTTTTATTTAGAAAATTATTGAGTAGAACCCCTTTGAGAACCGTATTAAATTTCTTATTTTTAAATGGTTCCAAGAAAATAGATTGAAACCATGCCAAAAGTCTTTCATGTGAGTCTCACTGAACCCAACTGCATCGATGATATTTTTAACTCGAAAGCAGTAAAAAAAAAAAAGAGAAAAAGAGTGAAACCATGCCAAAATTCTTTCATGTGAGTCTCACCGAACCCAACTGCATCGGTGAGATCTTTAACTCGAAAATAGTAAAAAAAAAAAAAAAAAAAAATTTAAAAGAAGAAGAGAGTTTATTATATCAAATCGGTGAAACCAAAAATAGAAAAATCACTACTACAAAACGTTCATAATTCCCAGGATTAAGCAGGGCGAACATGACACACATGCGGACATTATTATTAATAGCAATCACTCTCGAAATAATACCATGTTTGGGAACACATCCAGAGGCATTTCCTTGTTTCTGTGTGCCTCGGTGCAGTAAGTGTATATGGTGTAGTCCTTCCTCACCCATTCCAAAAGCCCCCATTGCTTCCAATCCAATTCTTTGAACTCTTCTTGATTCCACCGACGTTGATTACAGAGAATAAACCACAGCTATCTGTGTTTCACAGGCTCGAATGGACTTTCATTGGCTGGTTAAATGGGTGCTCCATGCCCACGTCCTCGCAGTTCTTGAACACACAGGTCGGTACCTTGTTTACTAAAAATATGCGCAAAAAAAACACACATCAGACGAAAGGTTATGTCTAAAATTACATAACATATTTGCCTGATCTTTGGTTTAAACCAGAAATAATGGTTTAGGGGCGCTCAAAACTCAAACTCAAATTTCAAATAGAGAGGTTGTGGCGCGTCGGGTTGAAAATTCAAAATTTATATTTCATACAGTACCTAGTCCATACATGCTTTAATTGCATGCACGGTCTGGACTGGACGGTGGTGGCGGATGCAGGCGAGGCTTATTTCCTCTGCCACAAGCCCATAAATGCGCCCAGCCAGGAGATTCCCACCGTAGGATGATCTACAACTTTAATCTGACGGCAGGCATTTCCTGCCTGGGCGCATTTATGGGCCTATGGCAGAGGAAATAAGGCTCGCCGCGGATGCAGGTGTAAACCGTATATGGGTCTGTTTCGGCGGCCATCGGAAATTCAAACAAAGACGTCGGAGATCTCAGATGCAATCTGGAATACATGCTATGACATGCATGTATCCATCCATAAGAAGATCATGTCAATTCTAAAAAGTCGCATTATAGCTTACTCCGAGAAAAAATGCCGAAACGTTTGGTTTGCTTGCTCTCCTAGTTATTGGAAACCGGAGCGACTAACACGCCTGTAAAAGTCGAACAGCTGGAGTGTTGGAGAGACTTGGACCTGAAACGAAAACCAGAGGCTATTATAATTTCTTTCTGCATTACTGTTTTCAACGGAATTGCAATTTTATTGCCCGGACGAATTGAGGTTTTAGTTTTATTTTTATTGGTGGAGTAAAATGTTAAGGTTTTAATATTTTGATTAACGTGGATGTCAAATGTAGTTAAATAATAAATCATTATTTTATTTCCGAGTAAGGTGTGGACTGGACAAAAAAGAAATTGAACACCAAAGTCTCCATAATAGCAAGAAAGATAACTGACTTGGAATTTTCCAACTCTGGAAAAAAATAAAGCTCCTAATACGATTCAGGGGATTCTCCAATTAGTTAAATGTTTAGATTTAATTTTTGTTTTTTCAAATGAGTATTACCTTATTATTCTACATTATGATAGGACTTATTACCTTATTATTCTACATCACGATAGGACTCAATTTCATAGGCAATTTTTAGATTTTATTCTACTTTAAGCTTATATGGCTATATGATGCTTATATGACTATATGATGAGCTATGAATGGATTATATAGCCAAATTCATGTGCTATTGGTTTGGTTTCCAGAGTAAGAGGGAAACACTAAATATATTTTTGCTATTAGTTAATACAAATTTTCAATATATATGTATATATATGGAGATTAAATATAGGTATTTAAGAAAATTCAAGGAGGTCTTACCAAGAAGCATTACAGAGTGCATTATGGACACTTAAGTAAGTAATTACTCGGTGCATTATCGACACTTAAGTATTTGGATGGAAGAGCTTTCTTGGGAAGCCCAAAATTCTGAAGATATTAATTCGAACAATGGGAAGAGTATTAAACTAAAAAAAGTGGCACTTACCTTGACTGGTGGATATGTACGAAGCAACCATATAATCATATAGAACTTGCTTGAAATATTTGGCTTCTCGAACTATTGGAGTTCCCAGTGGGTGTTCATTTCGGTTTACTATGGCTAAGGAAATTGATGAAGGCATTGAAAAGGAAAAGAGGCATTAATTGACATTTATTTATGAAAATAATGGAAAAATAGGAAAAAAGGGAGATGAAAGGTCACAGGTTTGCATGAGAGGGAAATTGAAGAAAAAATAGAGGAGATCAATTCATGGCTTTTTTCAGTTGAGAATTGTTAGTCATCAGTATTCTTCACTATCTGTAGATGACTATAGATTAGTTCTAGATTTCTGAAAAAAAACATTCCTTGACCATTGTGAGTTTCAAAAATCTCACTGCCTTCATTATCCTTGTAGGAAAATTTTCACTATTTTATCATTTTTCCATTTCATGGTCACGCTGCCACTCCTAAAAAACTCATGCGCTTGTGCCACTCATCTCCATCACTTTTCCTACCTATGACCTCATTACTTTGTTTTTCCCTTGCCCATAACTCCACTTTACATCTAGGGTTACCTATAGCCTAACTCATTCCCATGATCCCCAAGTTCCTCAAGCATTGATGGTCTCAAAACTATCTCTGTAGGCTCTTTAGGTAAATCAAGTACATTGGATTTTGGATCTTCAATACAACACTTTGACAAATACTCTTTTTTTGAGCTTGATTGTCCAAGCCCATTTTCAGTCAAGGTCAGGTCGAAAGTACCCTCCCACTAGGTCAATTAGGATTTCATATGGTCCAAGGTCATCATTGGTGTTTCAGACACTATTTTTCTTTGTTAGAATTTGGTTCAGAGGTATTGGAATGTTGAGACATGGTTTTTCAAGAAAAGATCCAAAAGTTTCCAAAGAATACTACCATATCAAATTCAAGGTCTGCAAGAGGTAAATGTAAACTTTGACACTTTTGCGGGAGTGTTAAAAGGTCTTTCAGCAGAAATTTGGTGAGGTAGGAGGTCTGCTCCTGAATGCAAACATCTTGCAGCAAGGAAGACAGGAAACACTTGTTCTTGTAAAGAATTAAGGTTTTTTGAGCTTGATTGTCCAGCAGTATGCCATGTAGTGATCAAATGTAGAAATGACCATTAAGGAGGTACACCAAAAACCAAACATGAAGAGAAGTCTATCAGAGATTATTGATGAGATAGGGAAAAAAGGTGAGGTGAACTGGACAAAAATGAATGAACTTGAAAGGGCTATAGAGAACTTAGAAGACAACACTGACGATTGTCTTAAAGCACTCCAGATGCCTAGGGTTTTGGGAAAATAACTTTAGAAGGTGAAATGATGAGTGGAACTCCATGGTAAAAGAGAAAAATATTTTGAAGATGTCATTGATTGATCAAATCCCAAACTTTTCAAAATGAGTTTTTCATGCCTAAATGACCAAATGATGAACTAAACTCCATGGTGCAGGCAAAAGAGGGTTTTGAAAGTGCTACTATGACGAATCCTCCCAAAGGTGTTTAATGAGCTTGTCATGCCTGAATTAGAAAAGGATGATTTTGAACTCCAAGGTGAAAGCCAAAGAAGATTTTGAGGTTTTTGTTGTGTCAAATAAATATGTCAAATTCTCAGGATCAAAAGGAAAACAAATTTCATAGCCCCAACAAACTACAAGCAAGAAAGGGTAAAAAGGTTAAGTTGAGTTTCATAATAGATACCACTGAGGTTTTTGAAGATGCTTATACTATGTGAACATCCTAAGGTTGTCAAAGATGAAGTCATCGTGCCTCAAGAAACAAAAGGAAGAGCCACCTCAAATGTTTTCAGTCACCTACAAACAAAAGGTCGAAGAATATCAGTGAAAAGGGAAAAAAGACTTGTAAACATTAGAAAGTGGTTTGCAAAGGTAAATCAAATGCCACATAAATCTAGAAATCATTTCACACTTCATATCAATCATGCTTCACTTGCAGAGAATAAGAAGTTTCAAGGAGAGAAGAAAAATTGAGTTTTCAAGTCAAAATTGGAAAAATATTTGTGGTGTTGTGCGCCTGGAATCGGGCGCTGCACCCCTGGATTTTTCCTCCCATACAAATTACACAGGCGATGCGCGCCTGGGAGGTGGCGTTGCACGACTAGCGGAGTGATGCGCTCTTTCCCAAACACTCACAATAGATTTCCTATTGGCGTTACGTGCTTGGGTTTGAGCGATGTGCGTTTGGACTGAGCGCTGCATGCCTGGCATAAGCGCTGTGCTCTTAGCCAGGAGGGATTTCCAAGCAAAACCACCACTCAATCTAACTCAAACTGCTTTCAAGCTTCCCCCAAGGTCCTACAAGGCATTGATGAATGGTAAGTGTATGCCTTAAGCCCATCTTCAAGAATTTTGGTGATTTGTAATTAAAGGAAGTTGAAGCCCTAAGAAGAAAACCTAAATTTCATGCTTAGAAACAATGTTTGTCATTCCTTCATTTGCCTATAAAGAAAATCAGTCAAGACAGGGAGGAATTAAGGTGCTTACTTTGGTTTAGGGGGTTGTCATTTATTCAAGCTGGTCATAACGCTCATTCATTTCACCCCCTACATTGCAAAAGTTGCCACTCCATCATATCACTTTCATCTCAATTTCACATTTAGCCCAAGTGTTTCAAAAAATAGAGTTTGAACATGCCAGCAGAGGGTTATCATTAAGATATCAACCTCTCACTCATTCTCATACACTTTTACCCTTCGCTCATCTCACTTACTTGCAAAGCTGCCTTTTTCATCACCATCGCTTCATTCCATTTCCAATTACAATCCTAGGGTTTTCTCAAGGCAGAGTTTTCAAAATGTCAAGAGAGGGAGACAATGACAATGGTGAAGAGCCTCTAATACCAAGGAGGCATGAGCACAAAGGTGCAAAATAACCCTCCTTCATCTCCTTTTTACAATCCCTCACCATCATCTCATGGTATTAGTGCATCAAATAGTAAGGGAGATGGCAATGAGGAATCAGACAAGGAAGAAGAAAATAGTGATGGAAATTTCAGTAAGGCAGGTGAGCATTGAAGCAGATGGTAGTGATAATAGCAGGGAGGAAGGCAGTGATGATGGCACTAAGATGAGTAACATTGAGCTTGCAAAGATTCAATCCATAAAGGAGGCAAAGAACAAAGAAAACCTTGAAATTCTGGCTGATGCATCCCTATAGGCATCCCAAACATAATTAGCAAGGAAAATTCAAAATTTTGGCATCTTTTTGTAAATTTTGGTTTTTAACTGTTTTGAAGTGCGAAGGGCGCAGCGCCACTGGCGTTGCACTCTTTTTTGGGGAACTCAAAGAAGGAATGGTTTACATTTTTGTGTTCATCAAGCCAAGGACATCACCCACACAAAATTTCAGATCATTTGGATCAGAATTGGTCCTCCAAAAGTGCCAAAAACAACCAAAAAATCACCTTTCTGCCCTATTTTTAGAGCTGGCACCGCACCATGAGAAATCTTGGGAGATTGTGTTTTTGAGTAGGCAAATGGGAACTAAATTGAAAACTAAATGTAGATTTGGAAAGTAGACAGGACAGGCTTTCCAATGAGCTATCATGGAGCTTATCTGGACACTTGGAAGGCCTCCAAATCTTGGTTACAAACAGGTATTTTTTCCAGTGCAGGCGCTGCGCCCTTGGACCTCAGTGTTGCGCCCTTGCTTGAAATGTCAACAAAAGAAATAAAGTTATTGAAAAAATATATTTTTGAGGACTTTGAAGGCAAATCACTTCTAGTTAGCTCAGAATTTATGTTAGAAGTTATTTTTCATTTATTAGGTTAGATATTTTGTGCCTTGGGCCTTGCATGGTCTCTTTGACAAAAATGGCATTTAAGATGTATTAATGACATTTTGGAAAGCCTAGTTAGGGTTTTGGTCCTCCTTTTCTAGTTAAAATACTGCATGAAGGCTTCATTGTACATGATGGTTGTTGGTTGATTTTTAGACTCAATACATAGACTTGGAGTTGAGGAGAAATTGTCTTTCGAGTGTTACGAATGATTTGATTTGGATGACAATGGAGCCAAGCACACTTGCAGGATTCATGAGCATGGCTAATGGTGATGTCCTTCTAAATTAGTGCTTGTTTTATTATGTTTTTCAGTTTGTTTCATCTTTATCATGCAGTAGGACAGAAAGTTTAGGCTAAGAAATGTTGTTTAGAGGCACCTTAGCTCTATCTTATTTATATTGCTTGTATGTTTTCCTCTGCTAGGTCAGTTAAGAGAATTCTTAGTTGCTCTCTAATCCCACTCAGCTTGTTTATCTAAAAAAATATTTAATGGAGCCCATGTCAAAGTAGTTTACGGTTAGCCTTGCCTTTGGTATGACTTAAACATGGTTTTTAAGGTCTTTCTTCAAAGTATTGCTAAATAGGGTTTGACTGAAGAGGTTTATGGTTTGCCCTACCCTTCTCCATCTTGAATGGTTACTTTGAACTTCTTTGTAGTATGATTAAGGAATTTTAGGAGTTCCCTTCTCTTTGATAATTACTATATGTTATCTTGAATGTTTTCTTTGCCTGAAGGTGAAATCACTAGAGAAGTTACAAGTTTGTTTCTCTCTATGGTTTGCTGGATTTTTGTCTTGATGTTTACTTGCTAGGGTTTAGTCAAAGAAGCTAATAGTATGCCCTGTCTTTGGTTATTTATTTATGCATAGTGTTCTTAAAGACTTTTCTTGTTATAATGCATGTTAAAGGATTCTTAACTGCCCTTTAAATCTACTTATTTCACAAATTAATGTTCACCTCACTCACAGAAGCCTTGAAGATCCATTTGGCTTTGTTATACTTGCCCTCCGAGACACCCTTGACCTATTTTTGTACTTCTCAATACCTTTTGAAAACTCCATAGCCTAATGGTCTATACCTCTCTTACTCTATTTGTTCTGCTTGACAACCTACCCAACCAAAAAAACAACCAAACAAACCCTAATCCTTATAACTAGCCTAAAATCCAAACCCTAAAATCAATCAAGTTCACATCTTTCATACAAATATAGAGAGAGCCCTCTCTGAGTCCAGGAAGGCTAGGTCCTATGACTCCAAATACTGGTTTGATGTTACCCTTGTACATTTGGTCTTGCCAATCTGACAAATTACAGGGACCTAAAATAATGGCAATCACGGTGGGACCTGAGTAAGTAACAAGCTTAAACATTCCTTAAGGACTCACAAATCCCCTGTCAAACTTAGATAAATCAAGTGTTAGCCAAGAATGATATCTGGTTGATTCATCATACTAGCACCATGGTGACAATACTAGAGAACACTTATTGAAAATCTTAGTGTTACATAAAGAACTCAGAAAACCAAAAATTATCTTTAGATTGGTATCCAGTTGCTGATGGTGGACAACAACCTGCCTTAAGAAAGTTGAAATCTTCCACCTGGTGACTCCACAACTCTCAATAGACCTAAAAGACTCTACTGGAGGAAGAACCTGAAACATGACCAGTCATCCTAGAAAGAGAGAGTACTCAGGCCTAAATTGGATTCAAGAAATCATTATTTTTATCTATAACTATGTTCTATCCTACTTTAAGCTTGATCAAGAATACACTGATGAGGTCTACAATTTGCAAATACATTCTCATTCTATTTGATTTCTCTCACATAAAACATTATCAAATTGGTGGGTGTTATGGGTTCATTTCCTACACTTTAGAGAGACAAAGACATGGCAGATAGAAGTTTATTCAAGTAGGATTGGTCATTGTATATGTTTTTTCAATTTATTGGAATGCCAAGTTTAATTTAATTTTCAATCTATCTCTCTATCTCTTTTGTACTTAATCCCTGGAATTGTTCAAAATGCCCAATAAATGAATTTTTTTTTTGCATTATTCTCACAGATAGGTGTTGCTAAATTTTAATACCATTTTTTTGGGTATAAAGGGGATGCTTTAAATGGTAACTTCTACATGTGTTAAAAAAATTGACATTGTAGGTTTCTTCTACCAACAATAGACAAAATCAATCAAATTAACTATGAAACTAGTTTTTTTGGAAATTTTTGTTTTTTTGGAATAGGAATGTATTTTGTTACTTTCTTGAAATAGTCACACCCTCACAATACCAAAGCAATGCAAAACACTTTAGCTTAATTGTAGGTTTCTTACTAGGCTTCCACATTCTCATTGTCAAGTGGGTGGCAAGTTTCCATATTCTCGCCATGGTTGGGATGGTTTGTACACTAAATCACCCATGCTAGAATATTCACAACCCTTCAGTGGGTCAGAGGTTACCCAACTTGCATTGAGTGCAAGTCCAACAGTGGGTCAGAGGTTACCCAACATGCATTGGGTGAAAATCCAACTAGATTACCCAACCTACGTTAGGATCCAATTGTGCTTAAAGCCCCAAAATTCTTGGAAACAACTCATTATCCATGAAAATAAGCTAAACTTGCCTGCCTGCAGGTTGCCCAAACTCTCAAGGATGTCCTAACCTTCTTGAAATGAGCACTAGATTTCTACATTCTCCTTTTAATTTTAACTTTGAGGTAAGTGCAATAATTTTATTTAAAAGGTTAAAAAAAGTCAAACAAAAATTGCCATATCGTAAAAAGAGCAATCCATGTAGTTCATTGTGTTACCATAATACCACTTCTTAATAATTTTGAACTGAATTTCCATTGTGTTACCACAATACTACTTCTAATAATTTTGGGCTGAATTTTATATTTAAAGGCAGTGTTGCATTTTGTAATAAAGTTAGGCTTAAATTTTGTAATAATATAAATTTATATGTGAAATATGACAAAAATGTAAATCACTATGAAAACTGAAAATTTTGATTATAATAAAGATTTTGATTAATCTTGATATTTCAATAATATTGGTTAGAAAGATTATGATTACAATTAAAGAGAATGAAAATTGAAAATTTGATTATAACAAAGATTTTGGTTAAATTTGATATATATATATATTTTTGGTAAGTATCTATACTTTTGATTGAAAAGGTTAAAATGAAAGAATATAACAATATAAAATATACCATCATCATATGGTTAAATTGTAAGTAGGGAGGATATATTCCCAACTTATTAAAATATTATTTATTTTTTGAATAAAAAATTTCATAATAAATTATAGACACAAAATAACACACTTTAAAATATTATTTATTTTTTGAATAAAAAATTTCATAATAAATTATAGAAACAAAATAACACACTTTAACAGGATAATGGATTGTTTTTCTTATAAGAGTGAGAAAAATTAATCACATTCATTAAATAATTAAAATTAAAAAAATAAATAAAACAATAACAATTTTAAAAATATATATAGAAAAATTGTTAAATAGAAAATGAAAATATCAACATGATTGACCTTTCTTAATAATAGTGAGAAAAAATAATTACAAATTAATAAAACAATAAATAATAAAAAATTAAATAAAACAATACCAGCTTTAAAATTATATGGAAAAGAAAAAATAAAATCAGAGAGAAAAGTTGTCAATAGAAAATGAAAAGATTAAAATGATTGATTAGTCTAAAAAAAAATACTCACAAAGTGATTAAATAATTAATATAAATTTAACCGATTAAAATGATTGATTAGTTTAAAAAATTAATCACAAAGTGATTAAATAATTAATATAAATTTAACTAAAATTTAAAAAATAAAACAATATATATTCTTTAAAAATATATATGGAAAAGAAAAAATAAAATAAAATAAAAAAGAAAAAGTTTTCAAATAAGAAATAAGAAATAAAGGAATAGCATGATTGATCTTTGCATTCTCATCCAAGTTGATTATATTTTATTGTTATATTGAATAGCCCATGAACCTGCAACTTACATTATAACCCGATCTAGTCAAAATAATGAGTTTCAGTGTGGTTGTTTTGTAATGAAAATGTGAGATTATATTAGTATGGATTTTTATATAAAATTAGAATGTAAGGTTTTCAAAGTCGAAATAGAAAAAATATTTCATTTTAGAATGTTAGATTTTTAAAGATAATTAGGAAAATTATGTTGATATTTTGGTAACTAGCTTTTAAAGATAATCTATTCAGCTAAGAGTTTATAGAAAAGCTGCTCTATATTCAAAGAGTTTCCCGCCCGATTTGCCATCCAATTATGTTTTACTTCCATTCTCATTTTGTATCTCTATTCAATTATAACTGTAAACTCTAGCATGTGGTGCTTGCATCACAATTATTTTTTACACCATTGTCAATAAAATAATAAAATGCCCAGAGTAGAGCAATTTGGAAGTTCAAATAAATCTTTGGAAGAGGTATAGAAATATAAGCCCTTCCCATATTTATTTTAAAATTAACCGTGTATATGATATGCTTTGCAACAACCGTGTTGCAAAGCTTTTATTAGATTACAAAAAGAGGAGCAGAGAAGAGCAGAGAAATAAAGCCTATCAACAGAAATACATGGTGTTAATAAGGTTAGCGTGGGGCTGAATATCCCCACCAGCGATTCGTCCGACATACGAACCTGCGGCACGAGATCCAGCTTCATAAGCATAGAGAAGCGGAGGAACAATCGCTACAGAGTTGGTGGATGTTGCATGAGTATAACACAGATAAAACACAAACTTCTCAAACTTTTCCAAGCTTGTGCTCAGATCATTCTCATCCTCCAGCAAGAAGTAACGGGTGGGTCGCTCCAAGGTCTTCTGTTGGGTGCTCTGACTAACAAGATAGAAATCAGGTAGCTCTGGCGGAAACCAGAGTCGAGTTATGTCCCTGTCAACAACCGTTCCCGCTTCAGCGTTCCCAATAACATACTTTCCCTCCTTATTTTTGTTTTTGATGAAAAATCTTGTGTTCTGATTTCTCTGAGCTACAATCAAGCTGCAGTTGATTCTCGGACATATGGACTGCAATGCATGCTTGAGGTTCAGGAATTCTGTGTCTACCAGGCTTTGGAACTCGGTCTCGCTCACCCCATCTCTGAAGAAAATTGCCCTAGTTGGGATTTCCCCTTGGTTTTTCTCAATATGGACGCAGAGGAGCTCCTTCGCCATTGCAGAAAGGCGGTGTGCTATGTCAGCCTTTTTGGATTTTGGCTTCAGGAGGCTCAGGCGGGCGATGTATTGGCCAGGAATTGGCCACTCCATGCTGGCCACCATGGTTAACAGAACCGATTCATCCGATTCCCCAGCGTTACTACTCTGCCTTTCAGATCCCGGATTCCCCTGTTTATTCCCAAGCGGATTCCCCTGTTTCTTCCCAACATGAGTGACATTTGCTCCAAATAAGATCACCGGGTTCTTTGATCCGAAAAGGGATCCGAGAAACTTGTTCTCGTCTAATGCATTGTTGACTCCCCCAAGCTTGGCATTCACCTTCAGTGCAACCTTCCGGTAGTATATACTTTCATGAGGATCTTTACGACCAGGAACTTTACAGGTACCTCTGGTTTTTAATTTGTTTGTTTTGAAATCCAAGCAGTCCATTACACAGCATTGTGTTATCCAACCCCTCTCGATCTCGCATACACGCTTCACTGCGGCGTACAAGGTTCGGGGAACTTTTTTTTCAAAGATACAGAAGACGAAGCGAATTTTATCTGGCTTGTCCCAAGTTTTCTCGATCTTTGATCTGAGAGCTTTTTCCAGTTTTTCAGAGGATACGCAATCGGAGGTATCGATGCACAGATTATACCCCCTCCCCTCGCCATCCTGATTCCCAAAACAATTGATTGACATTTTGGAGCAAGTTTTGAGTATCTCGCGCACCATTCTCTTCACATTGTTGTCTGCACTAGGGCGGAATACAATAACATCCCACTCGTCAGCATGCAGAGATTGTCCAGCCCTAAAAACATTTTTCAGCTTCCATTCCCCTCTGGTGTGTTGTGTTTTCCCTGCGTTTGCCTCTGATTCGTTAACCGCCGCCACTGTTTTTGCCGCCTCTGATTCGTTTGGGGCCTCTGATTTGTTTGCGGCCACTGTTTTTCCCGCCAATTTGGGCTCTGGTATCAGCCGGCCAAGTACTGATATCATTTCATCCCCAATACTAATTCCAAAGGGTTTGATTGATGGAAATACCCTGTAACCAACGAGACGCACCATCAGCGATATAATGAATAAATTCACTACATAACTGGTTCCAACTGATTTTAATGAATAAATTCACTACAGAACTGGTTCCAACAGATTTTAATGCAGTACTCTAATGAATATAGTTTTTGCCCTTTCCTGGGATTTTTTAGGACAAAATTCCACAGAGATTTTTTGGAATTTATTAGGTTTTATATCTGTAATCTGCAGGAATTTATTGAGTTTCGTATATGTAATCTGCAGAAATGGGTGCTGAAAAAATGTATGCATCCAAAAACAAGTAAATTTCACACTCCAGATTTCCCAGTCTCTTTAAAACACATTTTGGAATATTATTGAATTTTTCGCTTCAAATAAAAAATTTAAAATAAGAATAGATTGCATTTTTCATTAATTTAAATATCTTAAGAAGTTGGTTTAAATATTTTAAGAATTTGGTTTCTGTGATTCATAAAATATTGCATATAAGCATATTTTGTGGTTCATCTTGTTTTCATAATAAACTATACTGGTTGGTTAGAAATTGGTTGACAAAATATGTTTATATGTAAGTATCTCCTACAAATTTAAATATCATCAAATTTTAGTAAAATAGTTGATAATGCCAAAAGATTATTGATTAGGTCAATGGAAGTAATTTCTTTAATTTTCTTATTCTAAAAAACTGTATGGTATTTGAGAGTGTAAACTTTTGTGATCCAAATTCATTGAAAGAAATCACATAAAAGAACAAAAATCTTTGATATGATTTTCCAAAAGAATTTTTTTCAAAATATATGACAATTATCAAAATCCTCATAAAACACTTTCAAACTGTTAGTTTTTCTTATCTTTAAAAGAAATAAAATTGGACTGCTGACATCTTGTCTAAGAGAGGCATCAGTAATAAGACTACAAGTTCTAATCTATTATTTTTTATTAAGAATACAGTATCTGATAACACTATTTTTTTTTTGAAAAACATTATATGGAATATTTATTTTTCATTCTTGATTAGCTACTGGAATGTAGTAGTATATAGTATTTGGACTCTAACCTGTTTTGGAAATTTGATGTATTGATTATGTAATGAAGAGAAGGATGTTTAATGATATAGGTAATATCTTTTATCTACATTTTGTAAGTAGTGTTTTTTTCTATTGGAAAAAAAATTACTAGTCAAAATATAAAAAAATGTTTAAAGTTCTTACTGTTCACCGAATTTTTGTCCTTCCCTGAACAATTGGCTGAGAAACGTGAAATTTTTGTGAATAGCTTGATATCGCCCCTCGGCATCACCTCCTGCCAGTTCCGTCAACTTTTCGTTGACACTGCTGTTCCCGCGAGCTTCTCCAGAGTCCTGACCCATTGCAACGACACAAGCGTCCATGGGCAGTAGGACGTACTTATATTTAGGCGCGTCATCAGACTTTTTCTGATCATCTCCCCCAATCAAAAAAGCGAATTCAGATTTAAGATTTTCCTCCTGGCCGCTTACAATCAGACAAGGGAAATTGGTTTCAGGTTTTCCCCTAGAACCCCTAAAATTTGGAACAGCATCAATTGTTTTCTTCTCATCGTACTGTTTCGCGGATTCCCAATCTGAATATTTTGAAATTATGTCAACAACTCTGTATTTACTGTAAGTTGGGAAGTCCTTGATATCAACATATAAACCCACCAAGCTTTTATTTGCTTGTGTCATCGAATCAGAGCCAACGAGCAATTTCTTCGGCGCGATTCCCATCCCCTCCAAATAGTGAGTCACACATTTTCTCGCACAGCAGGCCGTGGACGTGCTGTCCAAATTAAGTGTGACCCCGAGCTGTCCAACGCGCAGGCTCTGAACAAGACCCGTCAACCTAATGGAATAATCAGTTCCGCCATGATTATCGCTACTGGGGTTGGAGTAAGGAGATTTCTCATCCAAAATATAGGTGGTCTTTTTAACAGAGAAAGGAAGAGAAGAAGGTCCGTCCCTCAGAACAGCCTGCAAGGCGTGGAAGTAAGACGGGGGGCCGTAATTAGTGGGTACCCATCCAGTGAGAAATTGTTTCAAGTCAAATTCACTGAGCACATCAACTCTTTTGAGAATCAAACTATAAGTCGTTGCGCGCTCCCATGGAACGATGTCGAATTGGATCTCCTCCCTCTCGAGGTATTCTTTCTTCTTCTGCAACGTACTCTCTGCAATGAATATATTTTTACCATCATCGTAGCCGACAAGCTCTCCGTCAAAATAATTTTGCTGCATCAAATACTTGAGCCTTCTGGTCAAAGCTTTGGAACGGCAGGAAGGCTCCAATTTCACTTCGTACTGATAGATAAGCGTCGGCTTCTCTTCAAAATTCACTGGAAAATGGTTTACTATGACATTCACCGGCTGGTCTGGAATCTCTGTATATTTCTTGCGGTCTTTATCCTTTATCAGAGCAGGTGGAAACTGTTCCGATATTGTCCCTGCCATTTCAGAGCCGGGAACGATTATCACAACTAATTCCACTATTTAAAAAAAAATCCATATGAATAATTTAAACTGGTAATTTTGTAGTTTTTTTATTTCATGATTAATAAATGCTATAATAAATGTTTAAAAAATACAGTAAAAAAATAAATTATTATTTTATAAATTTTGTCAAGTTTAGTTATCACAATTAGTTGAGGATGAGCTTTGTCAAGTTATCACAACCTGTTGAGGATGGGCTTTGTAAGGCGACCTTTGTGGGTTGGTGTGGCCTACGGGTAACTTTGTTGACTTAGGTAGCCATATAACTAAAATAAATGGTACATATAAATAAATATTAAAATATTTTGAACATGATACATCTCAGATTTTTAAAAAATCATAAAAATTAACTAAATTATAATTTTATATACTAATATTATTACTAATTTTACATATTAATATTATTACTAATTAATCATTAATTTACTAGTAACTTTGATAGTTGAAGTCAAAACTAGAATGGACAATTCATATAAATAAGTATTAAAACATTTTGAAATCATAAAATTTAACTAAATTATAATTTTATCTTACAATTATTGGTTTTTTGGGCATATCATATGGATAAACCGTGGTATTGGCCCATGGTGTTGTGACAAAGCCTATTTAAAAATTAAGAATCTCCATGATAAAAGTGGTAAGAATGTTGTTATTGGCTATCATAAATGTATGTATGTTTTACTTGTATATTAATTAATTTTAGCATTAATAATAATAATTTAAAATAAAATTATAATCTAGTTCATTTTTATAAATTTTTAAATTTGAGGGATATGTATAATAAACTCATAGCGGCTTCACTGAATGAACCTCTAACACATAAAAGTGGTAAAAATGTTGTTACTTGCTTTCAGAAATGTATGTATATTTTACTTGTATATTAATTAATTTTAGCATTAATAATAATAATTTAAAATAAAATGTATATATGTTTTACTTGTATATTAATTAATTTTAGCTTTAATAATAATAATTTAAAATAAAATTATAATTTAGATAAATTTAACAATTTTTTTAAAATTTGAGGGATATGTATGATAAACTCACGGGGCTTAGCCTCTAACATATCCCCTGCGATCATAGCATATTAAACAATACTCTTAATTTGAGTACATATTGGAAAATAACTCTAAAAATCACATTATTTAACCCTTACCAACATAAACTCAATACACTTTGCCAATTTAAAAATCTCCTATTTTCATTATATATTATAAACAACCATTTTTTTCATTAACATTTTTTATACCTCTCTATATTTTTTAATTAACTTTGAGCTCCATTTTTTACACCCACAAATATAAAATCCTTTTACCCCCTATATATCTCTCAATATATTATGTCATTTTTTCCACATTATATATCTCCCAATATAAATCCACGTGGTATTGTAATACTCCAGCGTTGAATCCCCCTATATATCCCTCAATATATTATGTCATTTTTTCCTCAATATATATGTCCCAATATGAACTCAAGTGCTATTGTATTGTTGAGACAGTAAATCTCTGTGAATAAAGTAATTATTTTGATGATTATTAAAAACTTATAAATTAAAATTTTTATCTATAAATTATAAAAATAATTTATAAATGAATTAAAAATATATAAATGAGTTAGAAAATATCAATTCATCAAATTTTTAACTTGTAAATAAGCTTTGTTACAATAACATAATAATCCAATATTATTTTTATTTATTACACCCAATATTTTTGAAAATGTTTCTTCATAGCATTTCGAGTTTGATAAATATGGAACTGCAACCCAATATTTTTGAAAATGTTTCTTCATAGCATTTCGAGTTTGATAAATATGGAACTGGTAATGAATGTGCTGGAAAATGTTACCTGTCGACTTATATATCTTCTCTAAACCAGCAGGTTTCCTGCAATCTGCTTCTGTGCAACCTGCAAAGCATTCAGAAAAGATAAGACCTCCACAATGAAAACAACCATTTATCAATTTAACACAAAAATCAAAGTATAATAAACTTTTGATATAATAACCTGTATGACCAACTACTTCTTGATCGCCGAGCTGGTTGTGGTTAGCATTGTTATTACGATCGACTTCATCTAAAGGAGTCCTCGTGGGGGCAGAAATCTGGTTAGGTTTCTGGTTACCTTTCTTACGATTACCGCGATTCATCGCCATAGCGAGGGCACAGACAGAGAGGGTTAGTATAAGCGATGAATGGTGTTGGATGTTGTTGTGCATTTATAAGGGTGAAATATGGGGATTTTCCACCCAGAAAGAAAAATTGCCGAAACGTTTGGTTTGCTTGCTCTCCTAGTTATTGGAAACCGGAGCGACTGACACGCTTGTAAAAGTCGAACAGTTGGGGGGGTTGGAGAGACTTGGACCTGAAACGAAAACCAGAGGCTATTATAATTTCTTTGCGCGTTACTGTTTTCAACGGAATTGCAATTTTATTGCCAGGACGAATTGAGGTTTTCGTTTTATTTTTATTGGTGGAATAAAATGTTAAGGTTTTAATATTTTGATTAACGTGGATGTCAAATGTAGTTAAATAATAAATCATTATTTTATTTCCTATTAAGGTGTGAACTGGACACAAAAGAAATTGAACACCAAAGTCTTCATTCTAGCAAAAAATATATTCCAACTCTGGAAAAAAAATAAAGCTCCGGATTCTCCAATTAGTTAAATGTTTAGATTTAATTTTTGTTTTTTAAATGAGCAATAAGGTTGTTATTACCTTATTATAGAGGACTCAATTTCATAGGCAATTTTCAAATTTTATCATACTTTTAAGCTTATATGACTATATGATTATATAGCTAAATTCTTGTGATATTGGTTTGGTTTCTAGGAGGGGCAACCGTAAATGTATTTTTGTTATTAGTTAATATAAAAATTATATATATATAAATGGAGATTAAATATAGGTATTTAAGAAAATTCAAAGACGTCTTCCTAAGAAGCATTACAAAGTGTATTATGGACACTCAGGTATTTCGAGGTATTTGGATGGAAGGGAGTTTCTTGGGAAGTCTAAAATCCTCAAGATATTAATTTGAACAATGAGAGGAGGATTAAATTAAAAAAAGTGGGATTTACCTTGATTGATGGATATGTATGAAGCAACCATATAATCATATAGAACTTGCTTGAAATCTTTGGCTTCTACAAATTCTTGGTATGAATTAGGAAGGTCATCTCCAAAATGTTGAAAACTTTAAATCTATTGTCTTAAATTACTATCTTGAGGTGACAAACAAAGTTGTAAAAACCCCGAGTTAAAAGTTTATGTAATAAAGTTAATAAAGACAAAATAAGACCAGGTCATGGGACATGTATTCCAAGGGCTGAATGTTAGGCAAAACATCCTAGTGGGTGTTCATTTCAGTTTTTATGGCTAAGGAAATTGATGAAGGCATTGAAAGGAAAAGATGCATTAATTGACATTTATTTATGAAAATAATGGAAAATAGGAAAAAAGAGAGATGAAAGGTCACAGGTTTGCATGAGAGGGAAATTGAAGAAAAAATAGAGGAGATCAATTCATGGCTTTTGTCACTTGAGAATTGTTAATCATTAGTATTTTTCACTATCTGTAGATGACTATAGATTGGTTTTAGATTTCTGAAAACAACATTCCTTGACCATTGTGAGTTTCAAAAATCTCACTGCCTTCATCATCCTTATAGGAAATTTTTCACTATATCAGTTTGCCATTTCATGGTCACCTTGCCACTCCTAAAAAACTCCTTATGGGCTTGTGCCACTCATCTCCATCATTCTTCTTACCTGTGACCTCATTACTCTGTTTTTCCCTTGTCCATAACTCCACTTTACATCTAGGGTTACCTATAGCCTAACTCATTCCCATGATCCCCAAGTTCCTCAAGCATTGATGGTCTCAAAACTACCTCTGTAGGCTCTTTAGGTAAATCAAGTACATTGGATTTTGGATCTTCAATACAATACTTTGACAAATACTCTTTTTTACACTTAAAACCTCCAAGCCCATTTTCAGTCAAGGTCAGGTCAAAAGTACCCTCCCACTAGGTCAATTATGGTTTCATATGGTCCAAGATCATCATTGGTGTTTCAAACACTGTTTTTCTTTGTTAGAATTTGGTTCAGAGGTATTGGAATGTTGAGACATGGTTTTTCAAAAAATATCTAAAAGTTTCCAAAGAAGACTACCTTATCAAATGCAAGGTCTGCAAGAGGTAAATGTAAACTTCGACACTTTTTCAGGAGTGTTAAAAGGTCTATCAGTAGAAATTTAGTGAGGTAGGAGGTCTTCTCATGAATGAAGACATCTTGCAGCAAGGAAGACAGGAAACACTTGTTCTTGTAAAGAATTAGGGTTTTTTGAGCTTGATTGTCCAACAGTATGCCAAGCAGTGATCAAATGCAGAAATGACCATTGAGGAGGTACACCAAAAACCAAACATGAAGAAAAGTCTATCAGAGATTATTGATGAGATAGGGAAAAAAGGTGAGGTGAACTGGACAGAAATCAATGAACTTGAAAGGGCTATAGAGATTAGAAGACAACACTGATGATTGTCTTAAAGCACTCCAGATGCCTAAGGTTTTGGGAAAATAGCTTTAGAAGGTGAAATGATGAGTGGAACTCCATGGTAAAAGAGAAAAGGATTTTGAAGATGTCATTGATTGATCAAATCCCAAACTTGTCAAAATGAGTTTGTCACGCCTAAATGACCAAATGATAAACTAAACTCCATGGTGCAAGCAAAATACGGTTTTGAAAGTGCTGCTATAAGGAATCCTCCCAAAGGTGTTTAATGATCTTATCATGCCTGAATGAGAAAAAGATGATGTTGAACTCCAAGGTGAAAGCCAAAGAATATTTTGAGGCTGTTGTTGTGTCAAATAAATATGTCAAATTCTCAGGACAAAAAGGAAAACAAATTTCATAGCCCCAACAAACTACAAGCAAGAAAGGGTAAAAAGGTTAAGTTGAGCTTCATAATAGATACCACTGAGGTTTTTGAAGATGCTTCTACTGTGTGAACATCCTAAGTTTGTCAAATATGAAGTCATCATGCCTCAAGAAGCAAAAGGAAGAGCCACCTCAAATGTTTTTAGTCACCTGCAAACAAAACGTCAAATAATATTAGTGAAAAGGGAAAAAAGACTTGTAAACATTAGAAAGTGGTTTACAAAGGTAAATCAAATTCCACATACCTCTAGAACTCATTTCACACTTCATATCAATCATGGTTCACTTGCAGAGAATTAGAAGTTTCAAGGAGAGAAGAAAATTTGAGTTTTCAAGTCAAAATTGGAAAAACATTTGTGGCGATGCGCCCTTGGCTTGGCGTTGCATGCATGGAATCGAGCGCTGCGCCCCTGGCTTTTTCCTCCCATACAAATTACACATGCGATGCGCACTTGAGAGGTGGCATTGCGCGCCTGGCAGAGCGCTGCGCTCTTTCCCAAACACTCAGAGCAGATTTCCTATTGGCGCTGCGTGCCTGGGTTTGAGCGCTATGCATTTGGACTAAGCGCTGCGTGCTTGGCATATGCACTGCACTCTTAGCCAAGAGGGCTTTCCAAGCAAATCCACCACTCAATCTAACTCAAACTGCTTTCAAGCTTCCCCCAAGGTCCTGCAAGGCATTGATGAATGGCAAGTGAATGCCTTAAGCCCATCTTCAAGCATTTTGGTGATTTGTAATTAAAGGAAGTTGAAGCCCTAAGAAGAAAACCTAAATTTCATGCTTAGAAACACTGTTTGTCATTCCTTCATCTTCCTATAAATAAAATCAGTCAAGACAGAGAGGAATTAAGATGCTTACATTGGTTTAGGGGGTTGTCATTTATCCAAGCTGGTCATAACACTCATTCATTTCACCCCCTACATTGCAAAAGTTGCCACTCCATCATCTCACTTTCATCTCAATTTCACATTTAGCCCAAGTGTTTCAAAAAATAGAGTTTGAACCACGTTTGAACATGCCAGTAGAGGGTTATCATTAAGATATTAGCCTCTCACTCATTCTCATACACTTTTACCCTCCACTCATCTCACTCACTTGCAAAGCTGCCTTTTTCATCACCATCTCTTCATTCCATTTCCAATTACAGTCCTCGAGTTTTCTCAAGGTAGAGTTTTCAAAATGTCAAGAGAGGGAGACAGTGACAATGGTGGAGAGATTTCAATACTAAGGAGGCATGAGCACAAAGGTGCAGAATAACCCTCCTTCATCTCCTTTTCACAATCCCTCACCATCATTTCATGGTATTAGTGCATCAAATAGTAAGGGAGATGGAAATGAGGAATCACACAAGGAAGAAGAAAACAATGAGGCAAATGTCAGTAAGGTAGGTGAGCATTGAAGCAGATGGCAGTGATGATAGCAGGGAGGAAGGCAGTGATGATGGCACTAAGATGAGTAACATTGAGCTTGAAAAGGTTCAATCCCTAAAGGAGGAAAAGAACAAAGAAAACCTTGAAATTCTGGATGATGCGTCCCTACAGGCATCCCAAACATAATTAGCAAGGAAAATTCAAAATTTTGGCATCTTTTTGTAAATTTTAGTTTTTTACTGTTTTGAAGTGCCCAGTGGCACTGCGCTCTTTTTTGGGGCTCTCAATGAATGAATGGTTTACATTTTTGTGTTCCTCAGGCCAAGGACATCACCCACACAAAATTTTAGATCATTTGGAGCAGAATTGGTCCTCCAAAAGTGCCAAAAACACCCAAAAAATCACCTTTCTGCCGTATTTTAGAAGTTGGTGTTGTGCCTTGAGAATTATTTGGAAATTTCGTTTTTGAGCAAGAAAATGGGCACCAAATTGAAAAATAAAGGTAGAACTAGAAAGTAGACAGGAAAAGCTTTCCAATGAGCTATCATGGAGCTCATTTGGACGCCTGGAAGGCCTCCAAATCTTGGTTACAAACAAGAACTTTTTCCAGTGCAAGTGTTGTGCCCTTGCCTGCAAATTCAACAAAAGACACAAAGTTATTGAAAATATATATTTTTGAGTACTTTTAAGGAAAATCACTTCTAGTTAGCTCATAATTTATGTTAGAAGTTATTTTTCATTTATTAGGTTAGATATTTTGTGCCTTGGGCCTTACATGGTCTCTTTGGAAAAAAATGGCATTTATGATGTATTAATGACATTTTGAAAACCCTAGTTAGGGTTTTGGTCCTCCTTTGCTAGTTAAAATACTGCATGGAGGCTTCATTTTAAATGTTGGTTGTTGGTTTATTGTTAGACTTAATACATAGACTTGGAATTGAGGAGAAATTGGCTTTGGAGTGTTATGAATGCTTTGATTTGGATGACAATGGAGCCAAGCACACTTTCAGGATTCATGAGCATGGCTAATGGTGATGTCCTTCTAAATTAGTGCTTATTTTCTTATGTTTTTCAGTTTGTTTCATTTTTCTCATGTAGTTTAGGGTAAGAAATGTTAAGTTAGAGGCACCTTAGCTCTGTTTTCTTTCTATTGCTTGTATGTTTTCCTCTGCTAGATCATTTTAGAGAATTCTTAGTTGCTCTCTAATCCCATTCAGCTTTTTTATCTCAAAAATGATTTAATGGAGCCCATGTCAAAGTAGTTTATGGTTAGCCCTGCCTTTGGTATGACTTAAACATGGTTTTTGAGGTCTTTCTTCAAAGTATTGCTAAATAGGGTTTGACTGAAGAGGTTTATGGTTTGCCCTACCCTTGTCTATCTTGAATGGTTGCTTTGATGTTCTTTGTAGTATGATTAAGGAATTTTACGAGTTCCTTTCTCTTTGATCATTACTATATGTTATCTTGAATGTTTTCTTTGCCTTAAGGTGAAATCACTAGAGAATTTACAAGTTTGTTGCTCTCTATGGTTTGTTGGACTATTGTCTTGATGTTTACTTGCTAGGGTTTAGTCAAAGAAGCTAATGGTATGCCCTGTCTTTGGTTATTTATTTATGCATAGTGTTCTTAAATACTTTTCTCGTTATAGTACATGTTAAAGGATTCTTAACTGCCCTTTAAACCTACTTATTTCACAAATTAATGTTCACTTCACTCACATAAGCCTTGAAGATCCATTTGGCTTTGTTATACTTGCCCTCTGAGACACCCTTGACCTATTTTTGTACTTCTCAGGACCTTTTGCAGACTCCATAGCCCAATGGTCTAAACCTCTCTTACTCTATATGTTTTTCTTGACAACCTACCCAACCAACCAAACAAACAAACAAACCCTAATCCTTATAACTACCCTAAAATCAATCAATTTCACACCTTTCATACAAATATAGAGAGAGCCCTCTCTGAGTCTAGGAAGGCTAGGTCCTAGGACTCCAAAGACTAGTTTTATGTTACACTTGTACATTTCGTCTTGCCAATATGACAAATTACGGGGACCTAACATAATGGCGATCACAGTGGGACCTGAGTAAGTAACAAGCTTAGACATTCCTTAAGGACTCACAAATCCCCTATCAAACTTAGATAAATCAAGTGTTAGCCAAGAATGATATCTAGTTGATTCATCATACTAGAACCATGGTGACCATACTGACGAACACTTATTAAAAATCTTAGTGTTACATAAAGAACTCAGAAAACCAAAAAATATCTTTAGATTGGTATCCAGTTGCTGATGGTGGACAATAGCCTGCCTTAAGAAAGTTGAAATATTCCACCTGGCGACTCCAAAACTCTCAATAGACCTAAAATACTCCACTGGAGGAAGAACTTGAAACATGACCAGTCATCCTAGAAAGAGAGAGTACTCAGGCCTAAATTGGATTCAAGAAATCATTATTTTTATCTATAACTATGTTCTATCCTACTTTAAGCCTGATCAAGAATACACTGATGAGGTCTACATTAATCATTGGAAATATCTCAAGCCTCAAAAAACTAAGCCTCAAATTCCAGACCACAAACATACTTATACACCTGTGCATACCCCAGATACACCTGTGGAAGACCTGGTGAAACATGAGCCTCATGCCACCTTTCCTGCTCTTGCTGAAACCTCAAATAGTCATAAATCTCCTTTTTCACTACCTATACCCACAAAGGTCGCAGACAAATACAAGCCTCTGGTTTTACCTCTTATCCTCCAAGCCCTCCCTGCAAATATTGCAAACAAGCTGCCTGGTTTTGATGGAGAAAATACAAAGATCACCGCTGAAAAACACATTCAAAATCTTGAGGATTTACTTGACCTATTTGAAGTAGGAGAAGATGATGTGTGTATTACAATTTTTGCCTTATCATTACAAGGAAAAGTTAAGAGTTGGTTTAAAGACCTTCCAGTTGCAAGCATTAACAATTTTCATCAATTCACTCAAGTATTCCTAGATAGGTGGGTGTTCATAGGAAATGTTTTTCTCATCATAGAGGAATACAACCATTTAAAAAGACAGCTAGGGGAGACAATACAACACTTTTCAGCCAGGTTCAATAAAATATACCATGCAATACATGCTAAGATAAAGCCACCCCCAAGGTGGGCTCTCTTGCACTAACCAAATGCCTTTGACCCAGAGATGGCATTCTAGATATGAGAAAGAGACCCTTCAACACTGGAAGAAATGTAAAGGATGGCAGTTGATGTGGAAGCCAACATGCTAAACAGGGAGGCAAAGCTAAGAGCAATAAAGAAGGACAAAGCAGATCAAGAGAAGTTGATATCTTCAGAGATAAAGCTAGAGATGTTGTTAGACACAATCAACAAAATGATGCATATGATTGCCAGGAAAGAGGAAGAGTACAAGGTTGAGGTTGGAGCTGCTTATTCAAAACATTCGATACTATTTTCTTGGGAAGAAAAAACTTAGTCATTACAATGCAAGAATAACAATCAAAATATGCATGCTAAGAAAGATTGCAAAGAAGAAGATGCATAAATTTGTCAAGTACTAGATGCCTTCCTACATCTTGTGCTTCACTATTAAGAGAGAATTACAAGCAAGTTGCAAATAGAAACAAGGAGGAATGCTCTAAAGAATAAGTCAGGGAAGAAATGGATGATACAAACCCTTTTTCAAATCCTGAAGTTCTCCCCTTAAGTCATCTGGGTGTGGCTGCTAGGATTACAGAACCGGAAATGGAGGATGAGCCAACACCTTTTGAGTCTCTACCCTTGTGCTTCGATTCATTTCAGGTTGCTAAAGAAAAAGCTATTGGCCATAAACACTCTCCTTATAATCACAACTACCGTAGATCAGAAAATAAACTTATAAGTCAACATATGGTGGAGCAATTTGCTGATCTAGTGTGCATATTGGATGACTTTCCTTCTATGAATAAGCTTCCCAAGTATGATCAATATGATGATTATTATGTTCTTGAGACTCAAGTTAACACTACAGAAAAATCAGTAACTAGTTTGTGGGACAAAGACAATCATTTTCAGCAGCTCAGATATTGTGATCATCAAATATAAATTAGCTATGAGAGTGAAGAAGAAAGTGCATAAAGTTTGGAACAAAGGGAAGGATATTTACCTTTTTGTTATGCTTCATTTCAGTTCATCAAAGAAAACCTTTTAATACAATTAGAAATCAGCAGTCTTTGGGTATTATTATTAACAACAAAGAAGACATCTAGCCTTATGATCAGTCTTCACAAGAGAATAAGAGCAACTCTATTTCTATCAAAAGAAATCAGATAATGCCTCCTCCTTTAACTGAAGAACAGATAAAACAGATGTTAAGTATACAACCAGCCTCTAAACCTTTATATAAAGAGAATATTTATGTTTTTTCTACTGCTGACTTATCTACTAAAGAATTTGTTCATAAGGAAATAGAGGAACAAATTTCTATTGAGGTTGTAATACCTTCTCAAGAAGACCTAATGCCAGAGAATGCTTCCACTTATCAGAATGATAATTTCCAGACAGAAATCAGCCCACTCAGTCAAAGCATATCAGGTTTTCCAGAGGACAACATAGCAGTATATATTGGGACTCCCAAATCAGATCATCATAAAGGAGAGACTAAAGATTATTTTGCTTTCAAGAACCAGACTGAAGATGAGGTTTTCAGAGTTAATATTTTGGATACAGATGAACAAATAGTCATGAAAGGCCTGAAAGAAAAAATTTTACATCATGCTTTTGTTGATCCTATAGCAGATTACATGAAGGTCTTGATTAGCTCAAGTTTCCAGACATGGACTCTTTACAAAAATCAAATACATCAGAACTTTCCACTACATATAATAACCTTGGTCATGAAGACACATAATCAAGGTATATTGTTGTCCCCTCTGACAAGCAGTCAGGTTGTCTACCTGTTTTTCTTGCTGCTTAACTAGCTGCACTGGCACTATTATATCATTTAGAACAACAAAAATTTCCAAGTTAGATTAGGATAGGTAGGTAAGAAAAGCAAGTTGATCTAAAAAAGATACAAAAAGAAAGAAACAAAAAAGAACAAAAAGAGAAAAGAGGGTAGGTAAAAATAAGAGGTACAACCCCATACCAAAAAAGAGTATTGTTGAAAGTGTGCAAGCCTAAATGCCACTACCTTTGAGAAAAGAAAGTATTGTTCAGTCATCTAGCCTAATCATGATTGAACATGTTTTAAATTTCTGCTGGCAGGTTAGTAAAAGAAGACTTGTCAAACCATTTGAGCTTTACCTATCAGTAGGTTAGATTAGGAAAAGATGTTGGTTCCCAAAGCTTAAATCCGAACCAAAGAGAAACGAGAGGGATGCATAACAAACTCCAAATTTAGCCATCATGTTTTCTAGTTTTTTCTTTTATGAAAATAAATTCTGTGTGCAGCTTGTCCAAAATTCCACAGCCCATGACAAATCAGATTGCTTAAACTTGGTTTTATCATGTTTTAAATTTCATGTTAGTAGGTTAGAGAATGAAAATCTGTCAAACAGCTTAACCTTGACAGATAAGTAGAGTAGGTAGAGAATAAGAGAGTTCATTAGCCTAATATGAACTCTTGGATGACATAAGGGCACAAGTAGATAGTTATTATGCTTTCAAAAGAAAATCATTTCAAGGGTTTTCCAATCCAAGTGCACCCAAAAGAAGAAAGAATGTTAGGCTAAGTATGATGGGTAGGTAGAATTGATATTGAAGCAATCATGTCTTTTCAGATTTTTGTGATCATAGCTTCAAGAGAACATCAGCAAAGGAAGGAATAGGGATCTGCCAAGTATAAGGTACTGATCTTCAAAAATCAGAGATCTGAATTCTGAGGTTCTTGAAACCTCCTGAAAAGGAGCTGCCCTCCCCAAATGGAGCCACTATTAGTCATCAGTATTTTTCACTATATGTAGATGACTATAGATTGGTTCTAGATTTCTGAAAACAACATTCCTTGAACATTGTGAGTTTTAGAAATCTCACTGCCTTCATTATCCTTATAGGAAATTTTTCACTATTCTATCATTTTTCCATTTCATGGTCACCTTGCCACTCCTAAAAAACTCCTTATGGGCTTGTGCCACTCCTCTCCATCCTTTTTCCTGCCTATGACCTCATTACTTTGTTTTTCCCTTGCCCATAACTCCACTTTACATCTAGGGTTACCTATAGCCTAACTCATTCCCATGATCCCCAAGTTCCTTAAGCATTGATGGTTCAAAATTATCTCTGTAGGATCTTTAGATAAATCAAGTACATTGGATTTTGGATCTTCAATACAACACTTTGACAAATACTCTAGTTTTACACTTAAAGCCTCCAAGCCCATTTTCAGTCAAGGTCAGGTCAAAAGTACTCTCCCACTAGGTCAATTAGGGTTTCATATGGTCCAAGGTCATCATTGGTGTTTTAGACATTGTTTTTCTTTGTTAGAATTTGGTTCAGAGGTATTGGAATATTGAGACATGATTTTTCAAGAAAAGAGCTAAAAGTTTCCAAAGAAGACTACCTTATCAAATTCAAGGTCTGCAAGAGGTAAATGTAAACTTTGACACTTTTGCGGGAGTGTTAAAATTTCTATCAGCAGAAAGTTGGTGAGGTAGGAGGTCTACTCCTAAATGAAGACATCTTGCAGCAAGGAAGACAGGAAACACTTGTTCTTGTAAACAATTAGGATTTTTTTAGCTTGATTTTCCAATAGTATGTCAAGCAGTGATCAAATGCAGAAATGATCATGGAGGAGGTACACCAAAAACCAAAAATGAAGAAAAGTCTATCAGAGATTCTTGCTGAGATAGAGAAAAAAGGTGAGGTGAACTGGACAGAAATGAATGAGCTTGAAAGGGCTATAGAGAACTTAGAAGACAATATTGATGATTGTCTTAAAGCACTCTAGATGCCTAGGGTTTTGGGAAAATAGCTTTAGAAGGTGAAATGATGAGTGGAACTCCATGGTAAAAGAGAAAAGTATTTTGAAGATGTCATTGATCGATCAAAACTCCCAAACTTCTCAAAATGAGTTTGTCATGCCTAAATGACCAAATGATGAACTAAACTCCATGGTGCAGGAAAAAGAGGGTTTTGAAAGTGTTGCTATGAAAAATCCTCCCAAAGGTGTTTAATGAGCTTGTCATTCCTGAATGAGAAAAAGATGATGTTGAACTCAAAGGTGAAAGCCAAAGAATATTTTGAGGCCGTTGTTGTGTCAAATAAATATGTCAAATTCTCAAGATCAAAAGGAAAACAAATTTCATAGCCCCAATAAACTACAAGCAAGAAAGGGTAAAAAGGTTAAGTTGAGTTTCATAATAGATACCACTAAGGTTTTTGAAGATGTTGCTATTGTGTGAACATCCTAAGGTTGACAAAGATGAAGTCATCATGACTCAAGAAGAAAAAGGAAGAGCCACCTCAAATGTTTTCAGTCACGTGTAAACAAAAGGTCAAAGAATATCAGTGAAAAGGGCAAAAAGACTTGTAAACATTAGAAAGTGGTTTGCAAAGGTAAATTAAATTACACATACCTCTAGAAGTCATTTCACACTTCATATCAATCATGGTTCACTTATAGGGAATTAGAAGTTTCAAGGAGAGAAGAAAATTTTAGTTTTCAAGTCAAAATTGGAAAAACAATTGTGGTGTTGCGCCCTTGGCTTGGCATTGTGCACATAGAATCGGGCGTTGCGCCCCTGGCTTTTTCCTCCCATACAAAGTACATAGGCATTACACACCTGGGAGGTGGCACTGCGCACCTGGAAGAGTGCTGCACTCTTGCCCAAACACTCACAACAGATTTCTTATTGGCATTTCATGCATGGGTCTGAGCGTTGCGTGTCTGACGTAAGCGCTGCGCTCTTAGCCAGGAGGGCTTTCCAAGAAAAACCACCACTCCATCTAACTCAAAATTCTTTCAAGATTCCCCCAAGGTCCTGCATGGCATTGATGAATGGTAAGTGAATGCCTTAAGCCCATCTTCAAGAATTTTGGTGATTTGTAATTAAAGGAAGTTGAAGCCCTAAGAAGAAAACCTAAATTTCATGCTTAGAAACATTGTTTGTCATTCCTTCATCTACCTATAAAGAAAATCAATCAAGACAGGGATGAATTAAGGTGCTTACATTGGTTTAGGGGGTTGTCATTTATCCAAGATGGTCGTAACACTCATTCATTTCACCCCCTACATTGCAAAAGCTGCCACTCCATCATCTCACTTTCATCTCAATTTCACATTTAGCCCAAGTGTTTCAAAAAACAGAGTTTGAACATGCCAGCATAGGGTTATCATTAAGATATCAGCCTCTCACTCATTCTCATACACTTCTATCCTCCACTCATCTCACTCACTTGCAAAGATGCCTTTTTCATCACCATCTCTTCATTCCATTTCCAATTATAGTCCTAGGTTCTTCTCAAGGCAGAGTTTTCAAAATGTCAAGAGAGGGAGACAATGACAGTGGTGGAGAACCTCCAATACCAAGGAGGCGTGAGCACAAAGGTGTAGAATAACCCTCCTTCATCTCCTTTTCACAATCCCTCACCATCATCTCATGGTATTAGCACATCAAATAGTAAGAGATATGGCAATGAGGAATCAGACAAGGAAGAAGAAAACAGTGAGGCAAATTTCAATAAGGCAGGTGAGCATTGAAGCAGATGGCCTTGATGATGGCACTAAGATGAGTAACATTGAGCTTGCAAATATTCAATCCCTAAAGGAGGCAAAGAACAAAGAAAACCTTGAAATTCTAGTTGATGCATCCCTACAGGCATCCCAAACATAATTAGCAAGGAAAATTCAAAATTTTGTCATCTTTTTGTAAATTTTGGTTTTTGACTATTTTGAAGTGCCAAGGGCGCCGTGCCACTGGCGTTGCGATATTTTTTTGGGCACTGAAGGAATGGTTTACATTTTTGTGTTCATCAGACCATGGGCATCACCCACACAAAATTTCAGATCATTTCGAGCAGAATTGGTCCTCCAAAAGTGCCAAAACACCAAAAAAATCACCTTTCTGCCCTATTTTCAGAGTTGGCGCTGCGCCTTAAGCAATATTGGGAGATTGAGTTTTTGAGCAGGAAAATGGGCCCCAAATTAAAAACTAAAGGTAGGTCTGGAAATTAGACAGGACATGCTTTCCAATGAGCTATCATGGAGCTCCTTTCGACACCTGGAAGGCCTCCAAATCTTGGTTACAAAACAGGTAATTTTACTGGTGCAGGTGTTGCGCCCTTGGACCTCAGTGTTGCGCCCTTGCCTGCAAAGTCAAAAAAAGACACAAAGTTATTGAAAAAAGATATTTTGAGGAATTTTAAGGCAAATCACTTCTAGTTAGCTCAAAAATTATGTTAGAATTTATTTTTCATTTATTGTGTTAGATATTTTGGGCCTTGGGCCTTGCATGGTCTCTTTGGACAAAAATGACATTTATGATGTATTAATGAAATTTTGGAAAACCTAGTTAGGGTTTTGGTCCTCCTTAGTTAAATACTGCATGGAGGCCTCATTGTACATGTTGGTTGTTGGTTGATTTTTATACTTAATACATAGACTTGGAGTTGAGGAGAAATTGGATTTGGAGTGTTATGAATGCTTTGATTTGGATGACAATGGAGCCAAGCACACTTGAAAGATTCATGAGCATGGCTAATGGTGATATCCTTCTAAATTTGTGCTTGTTTTCTTATGTTTTACGATTTTTTTCATCTTTCTCATGCAGTAGGATAGAAATTTTAGGCTAAGAAATGTTGTTTAGAAGCACCTTAGCTCTGTCTGCTTTGTATTTCTTGTATGTTTTCCTCTGCTAGGTCAATTTAGAGAATTCTTAGTTTCTCTCTAATCCCACTCAGCTTGTTTATCTCAAAAATTATTTAGTGGAGCCCATGTCAAAGTAATTTATGGTTAGCCCTGCCTTTGGTATGACTTAAACATGGTTTTTGAGGTCTTTCTTCAAAGTATTGCTAAATAGGGTTTGAATGAAGAGGTTTATGGTTTGCCCTGCCCTTGTCCATCTTGAATGGTTTATTTGAAGTTATTTGTAGTATGATTAAGGAATTTTAGGATTTCCCTTCTCTTTGATCATTACTATATGTTATCTTGAATGTTTTCTTTACTTGAAGGTGAAATCACTAGAGAATTTACAAGTTTGTTACTCTCTATGGTTTGCTGGATTGTTGTCTTGATGTTTACTTGCTAGTGTTTAGTCAAAGAAGCTAATGGTATGCCCTGTATTTGGTTATTTCTTTATGCATAGTGTTCTTAAATACTTTTCTTGTTATAGTACATGTTAAAGGATTCTTAACTGCCCTTTAAACCTACTTATTTCACAGATTAATGTTCACTTCACTCACATAAGCCTTGAAAATCCATTTGGCTTTGTTATACTTGCCCTCTGAGACACCCTTGACCTATTTTTGTACTTATCAAGACCTTTTGCAGACTCCATAGCCCAATGGTCTAAACCTATATTACTCTATCTGTTATGCTTGACAACCTACCCAACCAAACAAACAAACAAACAAACCCTAATCCTTATAACTAGCCTAAAATCAAAACCCTAAAATCAATCAAGTTCACATCTTTCATACAAATATAGATAGAGCCCTCTCTGAGTCTAGGAAGGCTAGGTCCTAGGACTCCAAATATTGGTTTGATGTTACCCTTGTACATTTGGTCTTGCCAATCTGACAAATTATGGGGACCTGACAAGAATTTTGTCAGGTTTAGCTTGGAGCTCTCTCTATTCTCTAGCACACTTAAAGCATTCTTGGAGCACTCTAGTATTGGAAAAAAGAAAGAAAGGGACAAGTCAGGAAAACTTGGATTAGACAACTTTAACATGAATACTTGCAGGTAATAGGTTGTGTATGTGATTTCCTAGTTGGTTTATGGATGCATGGTACGTGGATGTATGTATTTGGTTCTCTTATTGTCATTAACATGGGTTTTTCCAAGTGTGACAGTTGTTTCAATCTTGCCTTTCCATTTCTAGAAAGCCATGGTGGGATGGGGTTCTTTTAAATGGTTGAGCTTGGAACAGTCAGATGGTTTTGGAACTGATTGATGTGTTCTCAGGAAAATTTCCAAGGGCCTAGGAATCCCTTGACCAGTAATGGCGGGATTGCTGTAAAGCCTAAGGGTAGAGACAGGAAAATTCCTTAAGGTATTGGTGAAGAAATTTAGAGGCATCAAATCTTTCTTTGGGCCTAAAGATCCCTTGACTGGTTTTGGCGTGATTTTGGTAAATCTTGGTAGTGTGTTTTCTTATTTTGGACCTAGGAATCCCTTGACGGGTAATGACGGGATTGTGGTAAAGTTTGGTTGTTTATACCCTTGTTTGAGCCTAAGAATCCCTTGACCAGTTTTGGCGGGATTATGATAAAGCATGAGGGTGGAGGTGGTTTGATCTCTCGGAATCCCCGATAGATTTGGTCTTGATCCCCACATTCCGATGATTGGAATATGGCACGAGAGTGATTTCCTGAAATAAATATTTGGTTCAGCCCAATCTATGGTTAGGTGGTACGTGTAAGTCCCTGACTTGGTTGGCTTTTTCATATGTTAATAAGAGCTCGTTTCCTGTTGTATTTAATGAGTACTTGTACTTGTTATTATATGAATCCGATGGTTATTCTATCATTGTTATTATTCTGGTTATATGTTGGTTATAAGCATGGTTTCATAACAAGTTCTAGTTATGTCTATCGATATGTTTGATTAATTGATGAATGATTAATGAATTCATGGGCTAGAAAATGTTTTGGCATCTATTATGCGAGGGAATTAGACCTTATTGATGATTATCAGATAAGTTTCAGACCTCTATGTTGAGATATGCATTCATGGCCTGTAGATTATATGTTCTCAATATGTTTTACGAAATGATTGTCATGGTTAGGGCTAGTTAGGTCAAGTCCTTGATCAAATTTTATATGAATGGCTTTGTCCTAATGTTATTTATCATTATGGAAAGTGTCATTAAGTTTTGGGTAGTGGTCTCGAGAGAAGCCCTGAAAATGTAGCACTTATTTCGGGGTCATAGCCTCAAAACTTAGAAACTGGGACTACAGTCGTTACCTTGGAGGATTATGCATGTGTTTGGAGGCATACAATTGCATGGATGTTGTGTTATTCTTGTAGCTGGGAGTCGAGGTCAGTGAAAATGCAATCTAACTCAGGGTTTGGGCACCTAAACGGGTGGTTTAGCTCTTGGGGGTCATGTAGCTCTTGAGGAAGGGCAGTAAAGTTTCATTTTGTTGATTCGACTTCCCTAATTGTACTTAGGAGGTTGAGTCATTTTATAGTATCCCTCACCTCATGTTTACCTTGAGAGGCTGGTGAAAGTGGGTAAATGTGGTGGGAGGCATTACAAGGTGGTATTAGAGCAATTTTTTGTTCTCTTTGGGTGATATATGATACCACAGGGTGGTATCACAGCACAATTCAAACACTTGGAATGAATATGTATCACAACACAATTCAAACACTTGGAATGAATATGGTTATGGCTAGCCCATTCATTCCATCTGGCTAAATGCATGCATTTTCATGGTTAAGGTTGTCATGCATGAGGTCATTATATGTATTATGTGTCATCACAATGTTGTTGGTATGTTATGATGCTAATATGTTGGCTGAGACGGAGCAAGAGATGCAGATAATTAGAGCGAGGTTGTAGCACTAGACCTCGAGGTAATATAAGATCATCATACAGGTTTGTATGTTAGGAATGCAAGTATGTTGGTTAATGGTTTTTATATAATGTATATTTTTTTCATTCTATTTTTGTTGTGGTTACATGCATGATAGATGCTAGTTGATTAGTGCGGTCATGTTAGGTCATGTGCACATGTATTGGTTAGTCATGCCTGGTAGTAACTTGTTGTTATATGCATTGTGGTAATATGTATGATGAGTATGTTCATTGCAGCTAATTCCTTGATGTTATATGTATCGTTCTAATATCGATCGACCCATGCAGATGGTCATGGTTATGATATTAAGGTATGAGTCGATATTTTTATGATGTTGTGTCCTACTAATATGGACTGACTTGTACAGATGTGATATCCTCCCCTGAGATACATTGAGGTATGATTTTGATTATGTTGTATATTTGGCTATTCAGCATGGAATGTTTACAGGTTGTTTGAATGTTTGATTAATTGCATGATATGAGTATGTGTCTATAATATTTCATCAAGGAATGATATTGTTTTAAGATGGTTGTACTAACACATATGTGTTGAGACAACATATATGTACTTGAGTGTAAGTGGGTTCTAATTGTAGCATTATGACTATTGAACGTGAGTTGGTTGTTGATTTATGACATGGTTGTTAGTCTTGGTAAGAACTTATTTTAAATTAATAGAAATGATTTCTTGATCTTTGGAACATGTGACTAATATGTGTGAACAGTTGCAGGGAAACATGCTTGGTATTAGTGTGACAATGTAACAAATGATTTGTTTATATAACTAATAGTTGGGTGATATGATAACATCTAATAAGACTCAATTGTAGCAAGGTAAAAGTAAAAGAAAGGAAATGGGTGAGAATTCCTTTGGCTATGATTGGAAATCACAATTCCAAAGGAATGAGTGCTTTTCATGAATACATGAAGTATTCTTAACCTTGATTTTGTTTGAAACTATGTGGACATCTGTTATATTCATGAACATGTATTTGACAAGCATATTAGCTAGTTTCTAGTTATAATTGGATCCATAAAGGGAATTGGAGTCCCTTGAGAGATGATATATGTATGTGTTCAGTTAAAAGGAAATGTGCTTGGCACAACAAGGTAAGATAATTGGTATATTGTTATATTTATTTATATGCTAACAATTATGTGTTTATGGTAGTATGATGTAGGGATTGTATGGAAAATGTTGAAGTCCAACAAGAAATTGCAGCACAAGCACTAGTGTGGGACCAACAGGTCCTAGAAATACATTAGCGTGAAGGCCAAATTAATTAATTAATTTGGTGCAGTGTCTAATTTAATTTTCCCTTAATTAAATTGGACAATAAAATGTAATATTATCTCATGATCACTCGTAGCATTTAACTGAGTGTGATAAACTCATATAGCTCATGTATTTCGAGTTGAGGGTGGTTGGTGAGGCATGCAGAGTAATTATATTAGTTATGGAGTTCGAATTGCAGTTGGTGCATTAGTTTAATGAATGAGTAATCAGTTAACTCAGTTAGGCAAGTTAGAGTCAGTTGAACTAGTTGTAACTGTTTGTTGCACTAGTGAGAGATCAAGTGAATAAATATTATTTAATTCACAATTAGTGATCTTCCATGCAACTGATGATTTACTATTAATAGCTACATGCATGTCAGTTCCAGTGGAGACCCAGTTGAGACAAAGGTTAAAGGGATGTTAACTATTAGTTGCAGCATTATTGGGTTACACCCATGAAACCAAACACACATTGGATTTCCCATGATGCTTGTGCAGTTTAGGAAGGCCAAAATTCCTAAATAATAGGGATTGCATTCATCAGGAATTAGGCAAGCAAGGCAGTCTGTTTAGAGGCTGATAATTGGCTAAGTGTTGGTCGATTTTGTTTGGGACAATGTGAGACAATTAGTTGAGTGCAGGAGAATCTTGTGAGAAGAGTGCATTGTAATTGTTTCATGATTCCATGCTGAATATGCAATAGAATATAGAGGGGTTTTGAGTAGCAAGCTTTCCCCAGGAAAATATCTATGTTGTGGTTTGATTTGTTTCTTTTTGCATTTGTTGTGATTAGTGATTGTGTTTATTTTCCATAAATGATTTGTAGAAGTATTCAGTATCTTTCTTTAGTACATTGCATGATCGGATTGAATACAAGAAATACATATTGTTTGTATAATTTATACATGGTATCAAAGCACAGGAAATCACTATAATGGAGGATAAACTGAGTTTGTGACAGAATAGAATTCGAATTTGCAAAAGTATTCTTGGTGTGACAGGTGGATCAGAATCGAAATGGCTTGAGATTGTAGTATGCAATCGAGGGAAGCTCTAACTATATTGCGTGGAAAGACAAAATGGAGGCAATACTAGAGTAAAATAGGTTGAAATTATTCATCGACAATGACATTCCAAAACCCGTTGCAACAAATGTCGCAAATCTTGATGCTTGGAAAATGAGGGTTGCAAAGGCGAGGATGATCTTACTAGAGGGAGTATGAGACCATATTGTCTCAAATATCCATGGAAAAATGACACCATGTGCAATGTGGAAAGCTTTGACAGATCTATTTCAGAGCAACAGTGATCATAGAAAATTGGCACTGAAGGATAAACTCAGGAAGATCAAAATGGAGAAAGGAAACACCATTCAGAAATATTTAACAAGGTTTGTCCAATGTTAGGATGAACTTGGGAGCATCAGAATTATTGTCACAGATGATGACTTGGTGAGCCTATCTCTTCTATCAATTCCCAAGAGTTGGCATAGTTATTAGGAATCTGTCAATGGGAGGGAGAAGCTGCCATATTGGGAACAAATTTGGTCAGATTTGGTGCAAGAAGAATTCAGGCAGAATACCAGGGATGGATCTTCATCTAAGAATGATGATGAAGAAGATTTTGTTTTAGCTGCCAAGGCGAAGAAGGGGAAAGGAAATAAATTCCATTCCAAATATGAGTCCGGTATAGATGGAAAGAACTGCAATATGTCCAGAGTGAAGTGTTTTCACTGTCACGAACATGGACATTATGCCACTAATTGTCCACAAAAGAAGAAGAACAAGAAGGCTTCAAGATTTGCAACTAGTGAGGCTTTGGCCTCGCAATTTGAGCTTTAATTCTCGCTCATTGCATGCATGGTTTCAAGGGAAATGGGATCGGTGTGTGTTAAGCAGATAAATATTTCTTGCAAACAAGAAGGATCTCCCTAATATCACAAGGATATCTAGAAACAAACAGGACAAATGTAAACTACTTTCTCTAGATTATGTGTGATTTAGAATTTTCTATGATGAAGAAAGGACCTACCTATGATCCAATGCTAGTTGTATTCTTCTTTCCCATTTCTCTAAAGAAGTCACCTCTTAAGACCTACAATCAAAGACATGAAAGAGAATCAAAAGCACCTGCACAATATACTAATTCATAAATCATAAATCTATCTTAATGATCAAGGAATTTAAGAAATAATTCATTCAAGTAAACACATAAACAACTTATTGTGAAAACAGGATCCATTTGTATTATCTTTAAATAAAATAAGAAGTCTTACAACCGCATTTGCCTTGATGTCATACAGGTCCTTCCGGGGTCTGGAACAAGCATTTTCCTTTGGTCTGACAAGCCCTTCCATTCTTTGAACCAGTCTAAATACGAGTGTGTAATCGTTCTCGCATGAATAATGGCTAGCAAAAAGAGTATGTTTCTTCAGCAATTCTCTTCTCTAATGTAGTATGAAGTACAAAGAAAGTATTTTTTTACATATCAGTATCTACCAAGTACAAAGTAAGTACTAAGTGTATACAAAATGTATAGAGAAGTTTTACATATATGAGCATGTACCCTTGAGACTGAACCAAAGCTTCAATTTATAGGAGAAGGAAAGTGGTTACAACTCCAAAATGGAAGGGATAGATTCCTCTTATCAAGGGATTAAGTTCCAAAGACCAAGGAATAGGCTCCTTTTATGAAGGGATGAATGTTCATGAATGGAGGGAGTGAGGCTTCTACTGGATAATGTCTTCTAGAAGCTTCCAGCTGGGAGAATATTCGACTAGCTAGGCTTCTAGAATTTACTTTTGCCTTCAATTTATATTTTACATGGGTCCACACCTTTAATGAAGAAAACATGCGGTCGACTCCACAGTTTTTAGAGCAAAAGGGTGCAGTGCTGCAAGTAAGGCTAAGGAAAAGTGCGGTACAAGTGTTTTTATGATTTTTATGAGCTTTTCTCCAAATCCAAGACTTGGTTTAGGAACTTTAGGGTTTTTAGACCTCTAAGGGAGCATTATATAGGTAATGATGAACCCATATAGACAGTTAAAATTTCATGGTGAAAAATAATGTGTAACAGTGTGGTACTTTGATAATGGTGCTTCCTTTCACATGACGAGAGACAAAGAACTTTTCAGTATCTTAGAGGAGAATGACCTCCATATGCATATTGAAATGGGTGATGATGGGCGGTATAGTGCTACTGGGATTGGTACAGTTACCTTCCAGAGATAGTCAGATAAACCCTTTCTATTAAAATATGTAATGCATGTACCAGGCTTGAAGAAAAATTTGGTCTCAGTCGCAATGTTGGAGGATAGAGCCTATAATGTTGTTTTTAGTGAGGGAAAAGCTTTCCTTCGACACAAAGAAACAGGACAAGCCAAGAATATTAGGATTCATGTGAATAATATCTATAAACTTGATGTATATGGTTGCACAGCATTGATGGGTAAGTCAGACAAAGTGGTCAGACGGGATGAGGGTGAGTTATGGCACAAGATATTTTTCCATCTACACCATGGAGCCTTGAAGGTAATGCAACATATTTCTATGGGTCTTCCCAAGGGTACACTTGCCTAGTCAGACACATGCAAGGGGTGTACTATGGGGAAGTACGCAAAGGCCACTATTCACGAGAAGGAGAATCGAGCTTCGAAAATCCTTGAGAGAGTTAAATCAGATGTATGTGGACCATTCTCTACTACTTCGACAACCGAGCATAAGTACTATGTGATATTAGTTGATGAATTTTCTAGAAAGTGTTGTATCTACTTCATGTAGAATAAAGATCAGACGTTCTCAAAATTTCTTGAGTTTAAAGCACTGGTGGAGAAAGACACATGGAAGCATGTGAAGGCTCTTAGGAGTGACAATGGTGGTGAGTAAATCTCCAATGAATTCAATAATTTCTATAACAAGAAAGGAATTCAGAGAGAACTGATTGCGCCTCATAACCCACTATAGAATGGGGTCGCAAAAAGAAAGAATAGAAAAATTGTGGGTGCAGCACGAGCGATGTTGCATAATCAAGGCCTACCGTTGCATCTGTGGGTGGAGGCATGCAACACATTGGTATTTGTTTAGAATCATTGTCCTCATCGGATACTTGGCATAAGTACGTCAGAGGAGGCTTTTACTGGTAAGAAACCTATTGTTTCATATTTTAATATTTTTGGCTCATATGTTTATGTGCATGTGATAAAATACGTCAAGAAGAAGCTCGAACCAACAACAAAGATTGGGATATTTGTGGGGTATAGTGATACTCCCCACAATTATCGAGTGTATTTTTCAAACAACAGGATGGTTATTGTGAGACGGGATATAAAATTTGATGAGGAGAAAGCCATGTGATTGTCCCTTGAGAGGGAGTTGGATTAGCATGCAGAGGAGGAACTCTTGGTTCCAAAGGATGAGCCTCAAGATGTGGAGCAGCCACATGCGGAAGATCATGGAGTGGTAGAAAAAATTCATGCAAAGCCATCCACCATAAATGGTAGAAGGCGTTCCATGGAAGCTGATAGATTGAGACTTGATGCGGTTGAGAATGTAGGAGCCCCTACTTCACTGCACAGACAGAGAAAGTCTCCAGACATGTTTACTAGATACATGGCTCTTATGAGCAAGTGTATTGTGACAGAACCATCTTCCTTTGAGGAAGCAGTGCAGCAACCAATTTTGGTTGACGCTATGGTAGAGGAGTATGACTCCATCATCAAATTTGTCCCAAGATGAGTCGGAAAATTAGTGGTTGGATCTAGATGGATCTATAAGGTGAAGCAAGCAGTGGATGGGAGTGTGGAGAAGTACAAGGCCAGATTTGTGGCCTGGGGATTCTCATAAATTGATGGGATCAACTATGAGGAGACTTTCGCACCTGTCGCGAGGTACTCTTCCATTAGATCTATCCTTGCACTCTCAGCGCAGATGGGGTGGCGCATTCATCAGATGGATGTGAAAACTGTGTTTCTCAATGGAGTTATATATTGAGGAAGAAGCGTACATAGAGAAACCAGAAGGTTTTGAGATCTTTGACAGTGAGTCACATGTTTTCTGACTCAAGAGAGCACTGTATGGGCTGAAGAAAGCACCTTGTGCTTGGTACACTCATATTGACAATTATTTCACTAGGTTGGCCTTCACCAAAAGTGAAGCGGATGCAAACCTGTACCAAATTGTGGTTGATGGTAAGCTCTTGATTATCGTACTTTATGTTGATGATCTAATTTTGATAGGTGATGAGCAGCTGATACATTCTTGCATGGAGGATCTTGTAAGATAGTTTGAAATGAAGGGCATGGGACTCCTTCACTATTTCCTTAGTTTGTAAATATGGTAGCGGGATGGTGAACTTTTTGTTTCTCAAGGAAAGTATGCAAAAGAGATACTGGGTAAGTTTCACATGGGGAGCTATAAACCCACGGAGACTCCTCTTCCAGGAAATTGGAGGAAAGAGGATGCTACTTTAGGAGAAGTAGTGGACGCTACTATCTACAGACAGCTAGTGGGTTCACTCATGTACTTAGTGAACACTAAACCATACATTTGCTACACATTTAAGCAACTGAGTCAAGCTATGGTTAAGCCGACCAAGCTATTTTGGAAGACGGGGAAGCATGTCTTTAGATATCTTAGGGGCACTACAGAGTATGGATTATGGTACAAACAGAAAGAGGGAGTGAAGCTTCAAGGCTTCACGGATGTGGATTGGGCAGGCATTCCATCAACCAGAAAGAGCATATCAAGAGGGATCTTCAACATAGGATCGATAACGGTTTCTTGGTATAACAGGAAGCAGCGATCTGTGGCACTCAGTTCAGCCAAGGCATAGTACATGATAGCAATTCGAGCTACATTTGAGGCCATCTGGATGAGAAATATCTTGGTTGGTTTGTTTGGTTCTCAAATGGATCCGACGGGGATACATTGTGATAACTAGAGTTGCATTAAACTCTCGGTTAATCCGGTATTCCATGATAGGTCCAAGCACATAGACATCTAGTACCACCATCTTAGAGATTGTGTTCAAAAGTGCATTATGTTACTTCAGTACATTCCCACAGAGGATCAGGATCTAGAAATCCTGACAAAGGTGCTCACCAGGATAAAATTTGAATACCACAGAAGCAGGATCGGGGTGGAAGATAATCCCTTTCTTGTTGAGAGGGAGCGTTGAAGTCCAACAAGAAATTGCAGCACACACACTAGTGTGGGACCAATATTTCCTAGCGATACATTAGCGTGAAGTCCAAATTAATTAATTAATTTTGCGTAGTGTCTAATTTGATTTTCCCTTAATTAAATTGGACAATAAAATGTAATCTTATCTCATGATCACTTGTAATAGTTAACTGAGTGTGATAAACTTAGTTAGCTCATGTATTTCGAGTTGAGGGTGGTTGGTGAGGCATGCAGATTAATTCTATTAGTTATAGAGTTTGAATTACAGTTGGTGCATTATTTTAATGCATGAGTAATCAATTAACTCAATTAGGTGAGTTAGAGTCAGTTGAACTAGTTGTAACTGTTTGTTGCACTAGTGAGAGATCAAGTGAATTAAATATTATTTAATTCACAATCAGTGATATGCCATGCAACTGATGATTTACTATTAATTGTTGCATGCATGTTAGTTCTAGTGGAGACCTAGTTGAGACAAAGGTTAAAGGGATGTTAACTATCAGTTGTAGCATCATTGGGTTGCACCCATGCAACCAAACAAACATTGGATTGCCCATGATGCTTGTGCAATTTAGGAAGGCCAAAATTCCTAATAATATGGATTGCATTCATCAAGAACTGCGCAATTAAGGCAGGTTGTTTAGAGGCTTAGAATTGGCTAAGTGTTGCTCGATTTTATCCGAGACAGTGTGAGACAATTAGTTGACTGCATGAGACTCTTGTGAGAAGAGTGTATTGTAATTGTTTCATGATTCCATGCTAAATATACAATAGAAGATAGAGGGGTTTTGAGCAACAAGCTTTCCCCAGGAAAATATCTGTGTTGTGGTTTGATTTGTTTCATTTTACACTTGTTGAGTTTTCCGCAATTAATTTTTAGAAGTATTCAATATCTTGCTTTAGTACATTTCATGATCATATTGAATACATGAAATAAATATTGTTTGTATAATTTCTACAGAAAAAGAGACCAACATGAAATCTTGAAGAAAGCTTGGGTTGATTTTTCCCTTGGAAGCATTAGGAATCCATGGGGATTGAGTCATGGCGTATGTTGCTAGTTTTGTGCTTTCGGTATTTTGTGATCTGTTGTAGTTTATTTGCAATTCTTTTTGTGTTTGGTACATGCCCATGCCACTTTGTTTGTGATTCTTATTGTTACTGGTTTTCCAAGGTTTTTTTCTTGTTTTCATTTTTTTCTTGTTTGCCTTTTTGTCTTGCCTTTTATGTTTTTATGGCCATGGGAATTGGTTTGGGAAGAGTAAATTTAAAGGAGCCTGAAGAGAACTGAATGAAACCCAAAAGGTAATTTAAGACCCGGATGAAGTTGGTGCATGAAAGGGTTGTTGAAGGAAAGAGTATGACAACTAGTTGGACTGGTTGGGTCTACTGGGATGAATGGATGGTGGAAAGAAAATCATGACAGAGGTAACATGAAAGGTAAAGTTAATGGATTTTATTTTTCAAATGTCATGGATATGTTGGGAAATATTGTTCTCAATTTTGTGCATGTTGTGCATGGATAAAGGGAGTTAAAACTCAAAATAGGAGAAGGGAAGCTGGTTGAAAGCCCTGTAGTTGGGTCAAGAGGAAGAAGGGCAAGATTGCCAAATTCTTCAACACCAACACATCCTCAAGTTGAAGTTGAGTCTTCAGTGAGCATGTCTCATGAAGGAGAACCTACCATGACAAAAGAGGAGAGAGCATTCAAAAATGAATTTTTTGATATGACTGAGATGGTAAAGGTCCTCTATGAGGAGAAGGATTTAAGGATGCAAGGAGAAAGTTCTAGCCCTCCAAGAGGAGAGGGTTCTCTCCACCATCATCCTCACCACCATCTACACCTTCCTCTTCATCATCTTCCACTACCACAACCCTTCAATGTGTTCATCCACATACTTTAAAAGGAACTAGTAAATCAGCCTTACTTAAAATTGATGTTAAATTTGAGCTATCGATGTATAATGGTGAAGTGAATACATAAAATCTTGATAATTGGATTCATCAGTTGGAGGTTTATTGCAGAATTCAGAACCTTCGATGGGATGACATAAAGATTCAATTGGCTTCCTTCAGAATGGAGGGTGCAACAATTGTATGGTGGGAAGCAAGGACACATGATGAGATTAAAAACCATGGTAAGATCTCAATTTCTTGGTGTGATTTCATTGCTGCCATTAAAATTCAATTTTACCCTCTATCTTACATGTAAAAATCCATTATGGACTGGTAGAATTTTAGACAACATCTAAAGGGACAAAGTGTTCAAAATTATACACAAGAGTTTAGGAGAAGAGCACTAGTTTTGGCATTAGGGGAATTTTGAGGTCTAAAATGGGCCTCCTAAGGAAATAATAAAATAATAGCTAAACCAATAAAATAATATTTATGAATTTTCAATTCACTTTTTGCACCACAATCCATGTAACCATAGTTAAATTCAATTTAAAATTTGTACCAAAATAAAATTAATAAATAAATTTTATTGATGTGACTATAAATAAGAATGAACTTTTTAAGAAAAAGTCATGATCATTGAACAACTAATGCATTTGTCCTTTGTACTTAAATAACTTAAAATAAAATATAAATATAAAATTATAAATTCTTAATTATATTATATGCTATTAATTAAAATCTATATTATTTAAATTGTATAATAAAATGTAATTAATATATTATATAAAAAATATATATAATATAATATAATATAATAAATGTATAGGGGTATGCATTGTTTCTTTCAAGAAATATGAAATGACAATAATAATTTTTTATTCAAAAAGTGTGAAATGAAATATATTATGAGTATTTTACTTTGACTTTAAAAGTACTTAGAGCACTGCCATAGTTAACCATGAGTTTTTATCCACCATTGAGAATGTGACAAGTAAGTACCTTTAACTCAAAAAATGCCACCTCAACCATTATGGATGATGTCATCCCCTAAAATTTGATTGGTTCTCATAAAGTGAATTTTGATTGTACATTTTCCTTAGGAGGCCCATTTTAGACCTCAAAATTCCCCTAATGGTATCAATTTATCTTCTTAAGAAACTTTTTTAAATTATATTGGGTTTGCAAAACTATCTTAGACATACTATTCTCGTGTTCAATCCCAAAAAATTAGATGAGGTTTGTGTTCAAGCCACACATCTAGAAGCAAGATGGAAACATAGTACATGTGAAAAAAGTGAGAGTTTCCTTGAGTATGAAGGTAAAGGAAAGGGTAAGTTTAATGGAAGAGGAAAGAAAAATGGTTCTATTAATATAGAGAAATAGAAAATCACATGTAAACATTGTTTGAAAAATGGCCATAATGAAGACCATTGTTGGCAAATCCATCCATAGTTGAAGCCCAACAAACTTAAAACTAAATAGCAGGAGAAAAAAATTGCAATCATTGAACATGACTTAGGTTCAGATTCAGGAGATGAAACCAATATTATAGCAATGGGTTTGAAAGGTAAGAACATAGTAAGCACTATTTATTCAAGTTGTTCTAATGTAACTCAAGATGTTGATACAAGAATTTAACTCTTTCATATTAGAGTTGTTTCAAAACATACCAAAATAGACACACTATTTGATAGTGGTTCTCAAGCCAATTTGATTTCTGAAGACTTAGTTAAGAGGTTAAATCTAGAAAATGTTACACATCCAAGACCTTATCCTTTAGGCTGGATATGCAAGAATGCAAAATTCTAGGTAACAAGGAAGTGCATCCTAAGGTTTGCAATCAATTCAAACTGTCTTGACGAAGTTGAACTTGATGTAGTTGTGCTTGAGATTTCGAGTATTGTTTTGGGAAGTCCTTATCTTTATGATAGGAGGGTGGCATTTCATCGCTCTGAAAATAAGTACCACTTTTTCAGGAATGGAATTGAGTACATAGTTAGAGTGCATAAGAAGAAGATGAGTTTGTCTCTTATATATGCAAGAGAAATGAAGAGAATAGTGAATTCAAGTCAAAATTTGTCTTTGCTAATGTTCAAGCATAGTGATGTTTTGAATGAGACCTTTCAAGAAGATGCATCAAATGAACAAGATGATTTCATTGAAGTTTCTGATTTTTGTAATAAGATGTTTCAGGGCTCTAACATGTTTCCTTTGAAAAGAGGTAAAGAAGATGAGAAAAAATTGCAGCAGTGTGCATCATTGTTGAGTAGTGATGTGAACAAGATGCTAGTGCAAGAGAGTGCAAAGGTCAAAGAGAAAGCGCCAAAACAATTTTACAAAGAGGGAATTGGGTTCAAAAGTTCTTCTTGTGGGTTTCACAAAGTATTTTCTTTGAAATGGGATGTTGCATGTCGATGGTGATCACATTTGATCAGGAGTCGAGCCTGCAAGCACAAGGCGAGACATGCTAAACATCGTCGTGTCGACAGTGTTCAAGGTGAGAAGAAATTGAAGTTGTTCAAGTTTCCTTTGATTAACGACTAATGTGGGAACAAGTTTGTTTCTTCAATAACATCTTTTTTTTCTACAAATTTTGTGAACTTGCAGCATGATGGTGTCTACAATAGCAAGACAGGGTCTCCAGAATCAAGGAAAACTATTAATTTTTATGAAAATCTCAAATTGTTGAATTTAGGGAAATTCTAGTGGATTGAGACTGGAAGGGTGAGGGAACTCTACCATCATCCACATGTTCTGTAATGGAATATTTTTTTGGGTCCAAAATCTTCCAATGGGGAGGAATGATCAGGTGATTAGAATTATGCTCAAACATCAAAGTTCTCATAATGACACGAAACCTGAATGACTGTGTAGTGTTCGTTGTTCTAAATCCCGCGCAACTCGTTTTGGACGAAATGGACTCTGTATGGATTCAGAAATGAGTTTTGTTTGTTTTAATCACTAGTAGAAAAAGGCTAATTAGTTACTAAAAAAAAGACTAAAATTTGCATATAAACGACTATTTTTCAGTCAATGAGCAATAGTAGCTAATTTACAGAATCTTATAACGTGACCAACTTTTGGTCGTTTTTAGCTTACTCATTAATTGGTTATCTCAATTTTGTTGTCTAGTTGTATATTTGGTCATTAATTTGGTCATTAATTTAGTCACTGATTTAGTCATTAATTTAGTCATTGATTTGATCATTAATTTAGTCATAGATTCGATGATTAATTTGGTCATTGATTTGGTCATTAATTTAATCATTGATTTAATCTTTGATTTGGTCATTAATTGTCACAATTAATGACCAAATATAAAATGAAATATATGACTATATCATCACCCAAGAAAACCCATTAATGACCAAAGAAATATGACCAAAATGTTGGTCATGTTATAAGATACCGTAAATTAGCTACTAATAGTCATATATATGAAAATTTTAGTCATCGTTTGAAACCAATTAATGACTGAAGAAATATAACTATATTTTAGTCGTGTTATAAGATACTGTTAATTAGCTACTAATAGTCGTATATATGCAAAATTTAGTCGTCATTTGTAGTCACAAATTTATCATTTGCAGTAGTCATTTATTCATTATATAAACAACTAATTTAGTAGTTTATTTTCATTTCATTTATTTTCATTAATAATCATTATAAATAACTAATTTAGTCGTATATTCATTTTATTTGTGTTCATCATTAATCAATATAAACTACTATTTTAATAGTTTTAAATTGATTTTATGTGTTCATTATTAATCAACATAAATTAATTAGTATGATTTTGCAACTAAATTTTAAAAAAAATGTCATACAATTTACATGTTCATCTAATATGAAAATGCAAAGTTACATATGTTAATTACAATACCAAGTAATATCAAGTGCAACTATAAATAATTCCAATCACAAATTATATTATATAAAATGTCAAGTATTGCAATATGAGTTTCTAACTTAATATTGGTTGGAGTACAATTTACAAATAAAATATTGTTCATCACTTCAAAACATTATCATTATCTTGTCAAGGAATTGAAAATGAATTCACCAACTCTAAAAACTTGACCATCAGTCTTTATCTGTGTGTCTTATGCGGGATATTTGCTCTACGGGTACCACTGGACCAATACACTTCTCTCTTTCTTTTTCACTCTAGTATTATTGTTCCCCTCTTTCTTCAATCCTTGCTTCTTACCATCAATATTGATTCCATTTTCTGCAAAAATAAAACAAAAAAAGTTACAGTGCAGAGTATAAGACATGAAATTTGATGAACACTGGAATATAAACTAAAGTAGACTATAAATTATTTATACGATATATACCTCAACATCAGCAATATTGTTAATGTCAATTTTCCCCATAAAAGTAAGAAACTCGAACAATTTTTCTTTTGTTGGGAAATAGTGTCCACTATGTGGCCAAATGACCTGTATAAACAAAGCAAATAAAATGTCACAAATAAACACAACAGAGCTAGCAATTTCTACTAAGAATGTCTCATGCTCCACTTTTGTATTTGTATCGTTTCCTCTAGTTATCTCTAAGAAGTAGTGACACTTCAACAATAACACTGGTTAGTAGAAATCTAATGGGTGGAGAAAAGTATTGCTGACACAAGATTACAACAAGAAACTAAAAAGAATAAGACAAGACTTTGTAAATTGTGATACTAACCAGGAATATAGCTTCAATATAGTAATATTCAATTATCAACGTACTATTCCAAGGGAAAAGGAATCCAATTCCCATAAGCCAACAAATTATGTATGCCCCTTGTTTTCCTGTAATTAATTGAGAAAGATTAGCACACGCAATTTCCATTTAGAAACTCTAAAATGGTTCTATAAATATTCAAAGCAAACTTAATGTTACTCAAGTATTCAAACGGCTCATCTCTAATTCCACCAAACTTGAAAAGGATTGATCTGATTCCTCCCTTCTATTTAAAACTAGTATATTTATGTATTAACCTAGCAGTTGTTTCTCTTACCCAACTATTTGAATTGTTAAGTTGATCAATCAATAAATAAAATGAAAAAAAAAAAAAAACCAAATATCCATGGACATCAGCCATTTTTATAATTTCTGCTACCGTTTCCAACAAAGTCTCAAATACATCCAGATCCTCAGTGGCTTCCAAAGCATGTTTCAATATTCCAAGCATATTTTCTTCTTTTGTTTTGTTGCATTCATCATCATCTTCAAACAAAATATTCATTACATTATTCTCGATGAAGTAACGGATTTTCAAAAAAAAATTATCTCCTCACAACCTTCTTCTCATAAAGTGGAAGTATATCCAGGCATTTTATCCATAAAGGTTTTGTTCCCAGAAGGCCACTTTTTATTGCATGGCATAGAAGACGAGAAATTCTTCCCACAGTAGCAACACGAAATTGCTCTAATGATTCACTAAAAAGAAGTCAAGAAAAGAGATACTGACAAACACTGAAAGTAAACTCTAACAGTTGTATTATTAAGAATGTATTTCCTTTATATCTGATGTAAAGTTACATCAAGGTCACTTTTCCCTGAGTTAGCTTAAATTTTTTTATCACACTAAGCACAAAAGAATCTTGATATAAGAACATCTATGTTTCCCAAATTCACTTTCAAACCAACATTTTTGTGGATTTGACACATAAATTTGGTTGCATAATCGGTTGCTAAAGGAGTAGCAGATAAACATGCAATGTATCCAATATCGTGAGTTAAAATTTCATGAAATTTGTCAGATTTATCTTCAACAAATACCTCCAATATTCTACACATGGTTGTAATAACATCATAGCTAGAATTGAATGCAAGAATTGGCATAGATGCAACATCTTTAGCTTAGACATCAGCAATCTGATCTTGCAATGCTAAGTCCATTAAAACCTCAAAAATGCTTTCACTCGTTGCTTTGATCCCTACCTTAGGCAACATACTCATAATTATGCACTTTGTCTTCTTGATGATATCAAATTGGATGCCAATATCATAAAACAACCATGGAAGTTTTAAAATTGACAAAAGTGTTTATGTGTTCACAAATATTTTTTTGTTGCTTGTATTTTGAAATGTCTGGGAAAACACACTTAGCATTGAGAAACTCTTTAGTTGTACATTCAACAATGCATATAGGACATATTACATATAAATTTTGAAGGAAAGAACCCATGATCAAATCATAAATAGTGGTCCACTGAATGTACAAGATTCTTGATAGGAATTATTTCTGCGTCTAGTGATAATGATGCTAAATGTATAAAGTCAAAACAAGGCCTTTGTAATGTACCATATCCTTAAGCAAGCAAAATACAAGATGTAATAAGGCCTTCTACTTGAAGCCTTGTTTCGACAAGGCATCTATTCAGCGATTTCAACATCCAAGAGGCAAATGGTTGCTAGTGTACCTCTCCTGTAAAATCAATTAGAATACCCACACCGTCTGGCGACTTGGAGAAAGTAGGAAAGTCACAGAAAGGTGTTGGAGAGTTGCAGATATAAAACTCAGTAAAGGACATGTCAAAGCATGTTATAGATAAAGCAGTAGAAATTGTGAAGCTGGATTCAGTTGCGTAAAATAATGCAACAGACAATAGGTATGCCACAAGATAATTACATAAAGTTTGTTTTATGGAATAGGAATTCATGACCAACCTAGCTGTTAAGGAAGCATGTCTAGTTGCCCAGGTGTAAAATCAATCTCTCTCAAAATTGAGAAGTGTGACTCCTTCACCCAGAACATAGAATGGTCCACTAGATAAGTAAGTCATTGGCCTGAATGGACTAGATAAGTAAGTTTTTGTGCGTTGTGAAAAGAGAGTTTTGGAAAAATTTTGGAAATTTTCTATAGACAAAAATAACTCTCAAGCATGGCAGGAGAAGATTGATGCACATCTTCTAGAGCCTAATGAGTTCTGACAAAAAGAACTAAAGCAAATTTCATGAAAAAATTCAAAGTAAAAAAAATGAAAGTAAGACAAAGTTCATGTAGGCTAAGAAATCCAAAACAACATGAAGAAGCCTCATACTACTTTGACTTCATCAGATGTGGAAATTAAAATAGTGTACGAGAGTTTTTCCTAGCTAAACATGTCACTGCTTACAAATCAACAAATTTTTACAACCTGTAGCAAATATTTGAGAACAGTTTGATGTTTTTTTACACATTTGAAGAGGCCAAGCCACTAGTGAATAGCTGATAATTTCCAACAAACTATACTAAGCATTTAGAAAAAAATAAGTTAACATGAAATATAGTAGCAGTCGCACGTGAATTCAGAGTGTTGAGTGATCAATTTTTCTACGTATGTGAATAATATATGACTTTCTCTCAGATCTATTTCATTGTGTTCAAGTCTCACTTGCATCTCCAGTGATAATTCAAACACCTTTTTCAAATCTGTTCATCAAGGAAAACAATTGATATGTTGGCCAGGCATATGATTATAAGGCACTCACAATTTCAACAAATATTTTAAGGGTCATTACCCCTTTGAGGAATTTGTTAGTCAATGGGGAGGACACCTTATATGAGAGGAAGGCACCTTGCACACATTTCCAAGCTATTATGATGAGGATGTCCACTCATTGATAATTATTTTGTCTTCTCCTTTGTAGATTGTACTTCTACCATGGAATTTTCCAAATGGAGCCTTCTGCATTGGATATTAATGGAAATTTCTACTCATGATGCCACAGGTGCCACTTTATTGGAGTTTTGCATGGTCTTTGTGCATTCATTCAAGGTTTGAAGAAGGAATCCACTTTGGAGGAGGCCACTGTTACACTGAAAACTGTCATCCTGACATTTTACTATGAGTATGAGCTCATTATTACTCATACTTCCTCCTTTTGCAAGTCTAACATATCAGCTCCTCATGTCAAGCTTCAAAATTAGAAAAAAGTTCCTAAAATCCCCTAAATATTGGTATCGCACTTTCTCTATGCATTCCCTGCGGTCCCGCACCTAAAGTTCAGCCTGCCTGCGGAACCATACCGCACGTTCCTTGTGTTATGGGTGCGGACCTCTGTAAAACATAAAAAGGCGAGAAAGTAAAGATCAAAAGTGAATTTCAGATGAATTCTAGAAGATTCTAGATGGGACTTTTCGGGAATGGATACGCTTTGAGAAGGTTCATGCATCCCTCACTTGATGGAGCTAACCCCTTGATGTAAGGAGCTAATCCCTTTGAAGGAGGATTCTATCCCTTCATATTTGGAACAAGAAACCTCCTCTTTTCCACTATAAAAAGAGGCCTTGGGTAGCCTCAAAGGGAGTTCAAGCTTAAGATATTTGAAGTTAAATGTTGTTGAAATTCAGACTTAGTTAACTAAGACTTTCTGTGAGGTTAAATCACTCATCTCTATTTGTCTTGGTTCAAAGAGTGCAATGCTTGTCAAATTAGAAGAGATTCTTGCTTCGGACCCCAGGAGGACCTGCACAACATCAAGGCACAGGTTGTAAAGGTTTTATTTATTTGAAGTTAATACAAATATACTCATTTCTCTCATTAAACTATCGATTCATGGTTTATTTCATAAATTCCTTGATCATTATGATAAGTATGGTTTATAATAATGTCTATACAGGTGTTGCGTAATCTTTTTGCTTGTTTGTGACTGCAGATTCATGAGGAACGTTCTTTCAGTGCACGGGAAGGACTTCAACGAAATCAAGCAAGCGCTGGACATAAGGTAGGCCTTACACCTATATAGTGTTTTTATGAATCTTATATGCTTAGAGAGAGATTAGTATAATTGGCTGTTTGTTGCTAGTTACTTTTAGTACTTGAGAGATCGGTCTTGTCCGCAAGACGGATTAATCTACACAACAAAATGGCGACTCCGCTGGGGAAAGAACTTGTTGTTTTTTGGTTCTCTTTTATTTTTGATTTGAGGAAACATTTTTTCCTGGTTTTTGATTGATACATATCTATCTGGGTATTTTAGATTTTCCCTGTTTTTGAAAATTTAGAAATATTTCAAGTTTTTCTATAATTTTTCCTAGGACCGCACTCTGCCTTACTTTGACAGTGCGGGCAGGTTCGCACTTTCTCTACGGAATACAGTGCGGGACCGCACCTGTCAATACTGGTTACCTGCGGACCCTGTAAAAATTTTAGAAAATCTCTAGATTTCTTTTTCTAGTTTATTTTTAGATCTTTGGTTTCTGCCCAGACTGATTATTGTTTCTATCAAGAATTTTTTGTGAATGAACTCCAACAGTGTTGATGTTTTGATGATTTTCTAGAAGATTTTGCAGTTTGGATTGTTTTTCCACTTGGTCTTTGTAGCGATTCGAAACTTTTGACAATTTGCAGTATCTCAGATTACATTGATCTCTTTTTGTCTTTTGAATCCGACCTGATTGTGAAAACATCCTATATTGAGAAATTAAGCCTTTTGTTTCTTTGCAAATCTTCGAAAAAACTTGGTTCAAAGTTTTGAATTTCATTTTTATAAAAAACATATTTTGAGTGTTTTTGATCTGTTTGTTATCTGAACGAATAGATTCTTAGTTTGTTGAACAACTAAGCAAAACATTCATAAAAAAAAATCTTAAAAGCTTTTACTCAAGTTAGATTAGATCTCAAGATTAGATTTTGTAGTTTTGAGTAGTTTTAATTTTTGGTAGCTTTCTTTCGAAGGAAAGTTGTTTTTGTAGCTTCTAGTTTGGAAAGAAAAGGATTTTTCTTGTGAGCTTTGATATATTATCATTGAAAAGACAAAATAGTTTCTTTCGATTATTTTTCATGTTTAAAGAAGGAATTAAAAGGATTGCATTCTCTAACTCTTTCTTTAGATAGAAGTTCATTGAAAGAAAGAAGAATTGAATATCATCATAGGTGCATTTTAGTGTTTTTTGGAAGTCGAGTCTTCACATCATCCAAAGTTTCATTTCCGCACCCATTGACTTAAGAAACAGCTCATAAAAATAACGCTTAACTAAAATTCATCTAGTAATCTTTTATTTCTAGGGCTCTTATCACCAACATAGCTTAGGCTAGTATCTTGGAGTAGGGAGTAATTAACTCTCCAAGATAGCTAAAACAAACAAGTAGACAAATCTTGCAGTAGGAAGAAATTCCAATTGTTGCATCTATGCTCTGGGAAGCTCCTCCTAAAGGAGTCAAGCACGAGATCATATCTGAACCGGTGGGGTAATCAATCCTTCCTCATTGGGAACGATAGAAGATATACACGTATTAACAACGGTAAACCTCGGATAGACCATTGTCGAGGAGCCTGGGGTCACTTGTTGGTAAACCTTGGATTATTTCAAGGAGCCTTCAAGGGGATTGAGCTTTGTTACTCTACCCTTGCGTGTGTGTCGGATCGTAGACTGTTCCCCCAGGTATATTTGTTTCAGTTGGTAACCTTAGAGGCCATAATATTTAGGATTCTTTCCTAAGGTGACGGTGGAGGGAAGATCCCACTGTACCTAGAACAGATGTCGACTAGACTCACTTGGACTCTCTGGGGGGTTCTCTTCACTCGAAATGGTTTTGTGAAGAAACTTGTGCCAGTCTGTTTCATTAAGTAGGTTGTCGGGGTAACTGTTCCAACCGCCCTTTTCGTGTTAAAACTCTACTAAGTTGGATTTCATCACCAACTAGTGTTTTTAGTACGAAAAGTTACATGTTTGTGTGTGGTTTGAACTCTTAGATTTTTTAAGTGAATGATTCAATTGTTTGTTTCTTAGAGACTTTAGGTGTTTTCATTGAAATTTTTCTTTGTTTGCGTGTGATCAGATAATTTTTAATTGTGGCGGAATTTCCAAGACAATCCCGGAGAATACAAGGGAAACCCCCTGAATATTCACCAGGTCAACTTGAAGGGCTTCGAGCTCTGGTACCACATAGTAGCCGTAGACTTAGATCAACAGAGGTTGAAAGCTCCGCTATAGTTATACATCCTGATCATCAAATTCCTACAACATAATACATTCAAGAATCGATTTCAGTTTCTGAAGTTACTGAAAATATTTCTCCTTCTGGTGAATTATCTGACGAACCTGAAATCTCTGAACCTGAAACTGAATCTTCTGTGTTAGAAACATCCTCAGGATTTATCTCACCAACTTCTAGCGATCCAGGTTCACCTAGGGTAAGAAGTATCATTATAGAAAATCTTCCCTCTGGACTTATCTCTATTGAAGAACTTACTAATCCAGACGAAGACATATCTCTTCCCAACTCCCCTCAATCGTTAAATCTTAGGGAGCATGAATCTATTTTCTACAGCCCCATTCGAACTAATCCTTGGTATCTCTCTTTAACTAATTTTTTATAGAATCCGGGTCTTGCTTTTTATCCACCTCGAATTCCATTTCATCCTACACCCAGAGGATATTATCCGTCATCTTTTATGGCTGGAGAGTCATCCATGTTTTCTCAAACACCTGAATCATTTTTACATGGTGGTCCTTCTGTTCCTTCGGGATATCAGTATTTATCTGGTACGTTCTCAGGAGCAGCTCCTTAACCCATCGAAAACGTGTTATCATCTGGTCTTGATGGACTTAAAATTGAAACGTCGAACGCAGAGCAAATTTTTATGATGTCTGGTAATATTCCCAATCCTCAAGCTCAAGGCAGTCAGTTTCCTTCTGGGGGGCAACCTCAGGGAACTCAGTTACCACCTGGGGGGCAACCTCAGGGTAGTCAGTTACCGCCTGGGGGGCAACCTCAAGGTAGTCAGTTACCACCCGGGGCACAACCTCAAGGTAGCTTTTTCCCAGGACAAACTGTCGAATCATATTATTTTGGAGGGCAACCCCAAGGACAGTACATACCTCAAGGGTATCAACCTTCAGGACAGTACATTCCTCAAGGTCAACCCCAAACACAATATGCTCCTCAGGGTCCTTATCAACCCCAGCTTCAGTATACGCCTCAGGGTTATCAACCTCAAGGGCAGTACCCAATTCAAGGTTACCAACAGCCTTCTGGTCAACCATCTTTTATAGGAAATTTACCACTTATCAATCAACCCTATGTTCAACCAGGTTTTGGTCGTTACGTTCAACCTTCTATGGGACAGTACCCCGGAACTATGGTGTTGGATCCGTCCCAATATCAACAGCCTTTGCAGCCTAATGTGCAGTTACCTTATCAATCTGGTCAGCCATTGGTTTCTAGTCCAACCCAGCAACCTGTTCAGCCAGCTATTCAAACTCCTGCACCTAGTTCAGTTCAGCAGGCTGGGCATAGTACACCTCAGACTCCGCCTCAATCTGCTGCAACTGCTGCAACGTCTGTTCAACCTGTCACACCTGTTTCTGGAGTGTCTGTAGCCCCGACTGCAGCTATCCCTGTATCCGTGCAAACCCCTCAGGTCTCTGTACCTCAGTCAAGACCTTCAGTTTAGACTACAGTTCAGATGCCTGCAGGACAAGCCGGTACGAGTACAGTTGTTACAAGTCAACCTCAATTTACGTATAAACCGTACCAAGGACAACCGCAATTTGGTCCCTATGTACAGAATCCAAGCTATCAACTGTACCCTGGTTATACTTATCAACAACCTCAGTATGGTCCGATTCATCCTGGTTATCCGGGAGGTTACACAATACCTAATGCTAATCCGATTCCTAGTTATCCTGGGTATCCGCCTCCTGGATCTGCTTTGGCTTCTCAAGGTTTTCGTGACCCTAACCATCAATTACCGTTTATCGCAACTTTGGACTTACCTGATTTGACGCGCCTTACAAATGATCCTATTTTCTATTATCAAAATTGGCCGCCAATGCCTCATAAGTTGCCCAGTGATATACCAAAATTCGAAGGTAAGTCAGGAGAGGATCCATCGAATCATGTTATGAATTATCACCTTTGGTGTGCATCTAATTCAATTGTTGATGATTCGATTCGCTTACGTCTTTTCCAAAGAACCCTCATAGGTCTTGCAGCCAAATGGTACATTGAGTTGCCACAAGGCTCGTTTCATAATTTCAGTCAGTTAGCAACATCTTTCTTGACTCATTTCCAGTTGTCTGTCAGATACGACAATGGCACAAAATTATTAACTTCGCTAAAACAATCTACGTCCACGTATATTTCTGATCATATTCATGAATGGAGACGTAGACGAAGTTTAGTGAAAGTCTATATTTCGGATCAAATTTTGGCAGAATGGTTTGTTAAATCATTTTTGCCCAAGATCACTGAAGATGTAGCTAAGGCTGGTGTTGTTACTGAAGAGCAAGTAATTTCTCAGGCTCAGTACCTTGACCTCGTTTATACGCAGTCAGGTACTCTACATGAAAAAATCCCAGACCTTCCAAAACAAGGTCAAATAGCTGCCGCTCCTTCAGGGTCTCATGCCGCTGACGGTATGATTGGTACAGTTAGTTCTAAAATCAAGAAGAAATCGTCAAAGAATTCTTCTCCAATTATCACTTTACCTGATTCCCCGAAAGGAGAATCCTCTCCCGAAGTTTCTGCCGACATTCATGTTGTTGAAACATCTACGACAAAATCAAAATCTGGTGGTAAAAAGAAGGGGAGGAACAAAAACAAAAATAATTCGAAAGAGAAAACTGATAAAGATGAATCCAATGACGAGAAACGTAAACCTCGCTATCCTTGTTTCATTTGTGAACTAGATCATTTCACAAAAGAATGTCCATATCGAGACGAACTTATGAAACTCGTTAAAGGATCGCAACAACCTGCTGTCTTGAAGGATCCTTTTCCAATTCAAGATAGTAAGATGATTGGTTCTTCCTCGACTACTTTAGAAGAGCCTATTATGATGATGTCTCATGTAAGGGTTGCGACGCGATCGCAAGATTACGGTTCTAAGAGTCCTATTGATGGCAAAGAAGCAGAGTCTTCCAATGAAAATACATCAAATACAACTCCTCCTGTTTTCGGTCCGCTACAAATCGAGAAACAAAATCCAGACTTGATAATCAAACCGCCTGCTAAAGGTGTTCTTCGTAAATCAAATTTCAATCCACATGCGAGAGCTGCTCAGAATTACAACATTGTTGAAGATTTAGCTATTTCTCCTTCAACAATGTCGGCTTTGGAAGTGCTGCAATCTTGTCCAGCACAGCGTAAATTATTATTGTCTGCCATAGGAGCTGTCGATGTTCAGGATTCTAACCTTATAATCTTCGATTTAGAAAATAGTACACCACGTCTTCCTCACCAAATGGCTTTCCAGATTCCAGTGTTAGTAAAAAACAGACCTATTTTTCGGACTGTGATTGATGAGGGAGCTTCAACGTGTATTATGTCAATTCAGTGTTGGAAATCTCTTGGTTCTCCTACACTTAACCAATCTCCGACGATTCTAAAAGCTTTTGATGGTCGAGGTTTTCAACCTTTTGGTATTTTGCAGGATTTACCCATAGGGGTCGAAGGTAAAATCATTAATTTAGATGTGGAAGTGGTTGATGCCCCTCTAGATTACAACCTTCTTCTGGGTCGTAGTTGGTCCTATGCTATGACTGCTGTTGTCTCTTCGGTCTTTCGACTCATAAAATTTCCATATCAAGGAAAGATCATGACAATAGATCAGTTAACTTATTTCTCGTCCGACCCAGCCTCTACAGAAACAATCCAGCATGTTGGTAAAATGGCTATCCCTTATAAGGATGTTGGAGTTGGATTGATTAAAGATTCTGGTTTACTAGGAACTTTTTCCTTTCCTCCTCCTAACGTATCGCCTTCTACTGCAAGTATTCATATGATTTCGTCAGACACTGTTATGTTTGATGATCCTTGGATTATACCTTCAGAATCCGAGATAGATTCATTTAATGGCGTGATGCCTTTGAGTCCATTTGAAATTGCGTACCAGGCTGTACAGTCTTTTTCCGACCCTTTTTCAACCGAAGTTGATCCAATGAATGGGATCCAAGAGGAATCACTTTCTATATCTAGTTCAATTACAACGACATTTCCTGAACTTGTTCATACAGATGAGCAAATTCGTGAGTTTTTGTCTGTTGATGATTTACCATGGGAAGATCTACATCACCGATCTTCATTTTTACCTGAATTAGATTATTTTAAAGATGATTTCACTTCAATTTTTACTGCTGAATATGCCAAGGAACCTCAGAATCCATTGCAAAATCCTGATTCTGAGTTAAATTTGGAAAATATATCTAGAACGGTTCCAATTGAAATTTCAGTAAAACCAGGAATAATTGAAAACATTCATATAGGTGCTTGTTGTACAGATGAAGAAATTCAGACTTATAAAGCCCTATTTCAAGAATTCTGTGACGTCTTTGCCTGGTCTTATGAAGAAATGCCAGGAATTGATCCATCGATTGTAGTTCATGAAATTAGGACTTACCCGGATGCTAAACCTGTTCGTCAATGATTACGTCAAATTCATCCTAGAAAAGCTGCTGCTATAAAAGCTGAAGTTAAAAATTACTTCGAGCAGGATTCATTTATCCAATTCCCTTAACGGATTGGGTATCGAATATTGTTCCTGTGACTAAAAAACAAGGAACGATAAGAGTATGTATCAATTATAGGGATATTAATCGAGCGTGTCCAAAAGACAATTATCCAACTCCCTATATCGATCAGATAATTGACGATTGTGCTGGCAGTGAATTGTTTTCCTTCATGGATGGATTTTTAGGCTACAATCAAATAAACATACTCCCTGCAGATCAACCTAAAACAACTTTCATTTGTCCGTGGGGAACGTTTGCCTATCGTAAACTACCTTTTGGACTAAAGAATGCTGGAGCAACTTTTCAACGGGCTATGTCTTATGCATTTCATGACATTAAGCACATCGTTCAGCCATATCTCGATGATTTACCCGCTCATTCATTACGTAGGGCCGATCATCCCACTCATTTACAAGCAATTTTTATGAGATGTAGGCATTATCGGATAAGGTTGAATCCGCATAAATGTGTTTTCTGCGTAGAATCAGGTCGATTACTGGGATTTGTTGTCTCAAAATAAGGCATTCGCGTCGATCCATCGAAGGTTGAAGCTATCATTAAATTGCCTCCTCCTTCGACTTTGCGCCAACTCCAAAGTTTGCAGGGGAAAGAAAACTTTTTACATAGATTTATTCTGAATTATGCCGAGCTTACAAAGGGTTTTACCCGGTTGTTGAAACAAGACATTCCGTTCTTTTGGGATGAGATCGTTGATCGATATTTTGATGCACTCAAACACGCGTTGACCCATGCACCGTTATTGCATCCTCCCAACTACAACCAAGATTACATTTTGTATCTCGCTGTGGTACTAGTTCAGGAAGATGAATCTCACAATGAACATGTGATTTATTATCTTAGTCGAAATCTGAACCCGATTGAAATAAAATACACACATGTGGAGAAATTGGCCTTGGCAGCTGTTCAAGCTGTTCAACGTTTTCGACATTACATCTTGTTACGTAAAACCCCGGTAATTTCTAATTGCAACCCTATGATGTATATTTTGACCAAACAATTGCTAGGGGGCAAATATTCCAAATGGATAGTTATCTTACAGGAATTTGACTTGGAATTTGAAAAATCCAAGGCAAAGAAATCTTTGGTATTTGCGGAACTGATGTGCGATTTCCCCTCTACTGATACTGAAACAGTGGCAGAAGAGTCCATTGCGGACGAATATTTGTTTCTTATCAGTACACTTGATCCTTGGTACGGAGATATTATTTTTTATCTCCAGACCCAATCTTTTTGGCCTAAAATTTCACGAACTCAGCGACGGAAAATACGCTTCCAATCCCAACAATATAATATCATTGGTGATACTCTTTATCGACGGGGAGCGGATTCTATTTTCCGACGTTGTCTAACTCATGAAGAAGCTGAAAAGGTGTTAAATGACTGTCATTCTGGAGCATGTGGCGGTCATATGTCTGGGTATGCCACAGCCCAAAAGATATTGCGTGCAGGTTATTTCTGGCCAACATTGTTCAAAGATTGCATTTATGCGGTTCGGAAATTCCACAACTGTCAAATTTTTTATCGTAAAATGCGCGCACCACCCGCTCCTCTTACCCTATAATTGTTGTTGGTCCTTTCACAAAATGGGGTATCGATTTTATCACATGTAACCCTCACTTGGCCGGGGGGCATGCTTATATTATTCTCGCAGTAGATTATTTTACAAAATGGGCCGAGGCGATGCCTACATATTCAGCTGACGGCAAGACTGCTGCAACATTCGTATTTAATCACATAATTGCTAGGTTCGGTGTTCCTCAAGCTATCATTACGGATCATGGAAGTCATTTTCGAAATATCATGATGATTGAACTGACAGAACAACTTGGCTTGCGTCACGATAGTTCCACTCCGTATTATCCGCAAGCCAATGGTCTGGTTGAAGCTATTAATAAAGTTCTAGTCACCATGATAAAACGAATCATTGGTATTCACAAGACGAATTGGCATTCCATGTTATTTTCAGCACTTTGGGCATATCGAACCTCAGTCAAAACATCAAGAGGTTTCACTCCTTTTCAACTGGTTTACGGTTTGGAAGTTGTGTTACTGATTGAATGCGAAATTCCGTCACTAAAATTAGCTGTAGAATTACTTCCAGCTACGTCTGAAGAGGAGAAACGTTTCTTGTACTTAGCCCAATTAGATGAGAATCGACGAAACGCTGCAATAGCAAACGAGGCTCATGTTAAAAGGATAAAAGCTCAGTATGATAGAAATGTGACCCCTCGAAATTTTTTAGAAGGAGACCTAGTTTTACTTTATGATCAAGCTAATGATAAGCTAGGAGCTGGGAAATTCGTGCCTATGTGGCATGGTCCTTACATTGTGAAACGAAAGTTAGCAAAAGGGGCCTATGAGTTGATAGATTTTGACGGTGTCCCTTTGGATAAACCCAGAAATGGGCTTTATCTAAAGCGATATTATGCTTAAATGAGGTGTGGAGATTTTTGTTAGTTTAGATTTCTTTACTGTTGGTGTGTTTTAGATTAGAAAGGTGTGCCTAGTTTAGAAGTGTGTTTTTGTCACTATTCCTGCTTATCTGAGTTTTACTCTTGATATTGCAGATGTCGACGTCTCTTCAAACCTACATTGGTTTTACTGATGGTGCTTGTCGTAGTACACGGAACATTTCTTCCGCAGCTTGGGTTATCTATTCACCCTCTGACGAGTTAGTATCCATGCATGGGGTAAGCCTTGGTCAAACAACAAATAACATTGCCGAGTATAGTGCGGTGATTGAGTTATTATCTGAGTCCATATCATTTGGAATTCGGAGTTTGATTGTAAGGTTGGATTCTGAACTTGTTGTATTACAGCTTAACAGGGTTTATACCATTAGAAATCCGGTGTTATTACGGTTATTTTTTAGAGTTCGTCTCTTGGAACGTGAGTTTGATTACATTGAATATCAGCATATTCAAAGACATTTAAATACATTAGCAGATTCAATTGCTTCTAGTATGATAAATAGACATTTGCAATAATCAAAACAGTAAATCAAACGCATTCATATATGTACACAGATAGCCGGAAAATAGTGATATATCATAGTATAGGAGTGTTTTCAAAAAATATACATCGTCTTCGATCATAGGTTGGAAACACCTTATGATCGGCAAAAATGATAATACAAAAGACAAAAATATGAGTCTACACGATCATCCCATCACTGATGGTGATCACGATACGAAACCAATGCCCGAGCTACTCTGCATAGGAACCTCATGAAAGGTCCTGGAACTCCAATCATATATCTCTGTAGCCTGAGAGGAATGTCATCTATGCTGGTCTCTAGTATATCTAGAGTCAAACGCTCTAGATGATGCTCCAAATCAGTCAAAATCTCCGCTGATTGGCCTGTTGGGGCTGGTCCGGGCACAACTGGTTGTCATCTCTCGTAAGGTTGGAGATGAGCTGGTTGATGTGGACCCACGTCTGCATTTCAAAAAAAAAAAAACTTTTGATTATTAGTTTTCAAAGACGATAAAAACTTAAAAAAAAATTAGGATTTAGCAAACGTTGAAAAATGTTTTTACCTGAATCATCCCACTGTTCCCCTGCAGGGAGAGCCATCTCTCTGTCACCACGGAAATCTATCCTGGCATACGGAAAATCCTTTATAACAAAAAGTTGGCGATCCAGCCAACGAAAATATGAAGAAGGGAATCGTACAATCTCAGAGCCCTCAATAGCATGACGGGCCATCAACGCGGACCAACGAACCATTCTCGGTTCTCGAGGTTGACCGGTACCAACGACAATACTCTGTGGAGCTAACATGGGGATCCTCTCCAGAGCAAAAGAAATGACGATGGATCCATATCCAAAGTTTTTCAGTTTCCCAGTTTTTGCTCTGGTTAGTTGGCCTTTTACATTGGCCAACACAACTTCACACCAGTTAAAGATGGTGCCACGAAAACAGTCCACAGCAACACGCATTTGGGAATCGGTAGCTACGTGAAGCGTAGCACTCCCACACAGTTTGGTGACAGTAAAAGCAATAAATTTCAGTTCAGGACGGATGATGTGTTTTATGTCAATCCGTTTGTCCCGAGGATTTGCCTGATCATTGCAAAATTCTAGTTGAAGACTAGCAACAGTCTAGCCACCTGGCCTAGTCCCAAACAAGGATACTTGTTCGCCCCTCTTGGACAAACCAGTCAAAAAGTATATATCCTCCAGCTCAATTTCGAGCCGGTGGCCACCAATGAAGAAGCACTGGTCCTCCACATTCCATCTGTCTACCAATCATGTCAAGAGTTCTACCTGTGCCCTCATGCCTGCGATGGCCCAGAATTTGTATAAGCCACATGCTTTTAATGCCCTTTGTGTGGGAAAATGAAGTATTACAGCTTCATCCACTTCCTCATGCTCTCGTTCTCGCCAGATAAGCATCTTGTTAATCCTGCAATACAAAATAAGGCAAGTTAGAAGACTTTTATTTGAAAAATTTTGGCAGAAAAATGAGAAAACCATGTTTTAAAATTGACCGCGCGGGTACCGCACCCGCTCTTTGTAAACAGAGCGTAGGTCCGCACGCGGGCTATGTGCCGGGTGCGGTACCCATGATTTTTTCCCTTTTGGAAAAAATCGGGGTCCGCAGGTAACCTGTGTCCCACCTGCGGACCCCGCGGGCGCATTTTTGAACCATTTTTTGCCCTAAAAAATCAAACTAAAGCCTAAAAACAAATTTCAAACGGATGAAAAACAAGATAAGGAGGTCGTGGATTACCTGGGGCTGACGGTTTTCGATTCCAACGGTTGAATTTTCCAGAATCTTCACGGGAACTTTCTTACCCAAAAGCTTTTACTTTTCACTCTGGAACTGAACGGTAAAAATGAAATTGAAAAAGTCCTTTTTATAAGTTTTTTCGAATGAATGAATTTTTAATTTGTTTATTTTTCACTTTAAAAAGGGTATTTTTGAAGGCATTTTTACTTATCTTAAACAGGTATGTGTAATGTTTCGAGTTTTTGTGCAGAAACTGGATTTTTCAGGTGAACTGATCATTTTTCAACAAAGAGCACACTTTTATCACTTTTTCGGACTCTTTCAAAAATTTTACGAAAAAGCGAAACCTTGGAGTCCTCTTTTAAGCCCTTTTCAGACTCTCTAAATATGAAAATATTGCCGAGTACTTGACTATTCGAACTCGTTAAAGTAAATGAACGGTCGTCCCTTCAGTATAAGTTTACCCCTTTTACGGACTGAAATGGACTATTTACGAAAAAGGTATACGTTGACTAAATACGGTCAATAGAGTTCTCTCCCGCATTATTTTATCCTTTTTCGGGCTCGAGAGACTAAATTTACGAAAAAGGACACTCATGGAGTTTTCTTAAGTTTTTCTTCTGACTCCCTAAAACTGAAAAACACCGAGTTTCTCCTATATTGGACTCGTTAAAACTTAACAGTAAAGGACCTGTTTAATTTTCAACAGGAACGAACCACTCCTTCTTAGGGTTCGAATCTTAAACTAAGTTGGACTCGTCCGAAGGATGAGCTTATAACCAAGCAAATGTTATCCTCCTCAAGCTTGTCAAAAATAAAGAGGTACTTGCCAGAAATGGTGGGGGAAAAAAAGAGAAAAATGGGCGTGTTTTTTGTATTTTAAATTTTTCGAAAACTCAGTCAACCACTCTTGGACACGACACTTTTTATCCACCTGGGTTGGGAAATCCTTTGCCTAACAGTTAATCAAACCACATTGAAAGTTTTCAGCCGGTTTCTGGGTATTAGCTTTGGGTCAATTGTCACCAAGCCATCTGCAGTGTCGTTATGTGTTCAAGAGGACAGTTCAAATAAACCATTCATCTGCAAAATATTTGTCATCCATTTTGACCATCCCTGAGTCAGTCCTTGCCAATATATTTCTTCAAAAATTGATCTATGATTTCGTGTTGTGGGCTTGCCTACGACAGATCACTTTCTATCGACATCAACACATTATCTAGGAAGTTGATCCAGAAATCATCAATACCTTGAAATCTGCATGCCTCAATGGCAGGTTTCTCGCCTTCGACGACAGGTTGCATCATTGACCTTCGATCGAATGATTCCATGACATGTTTGACTTCAGCTCATTCATTCACATTTCATGGATTGTACTGAGTACTTTGAGAGCCATTGACATTACTGGTGGTTTCTCTCACACTTGTTAACAGTTTACGTCATTGACTGGTAATCAAGTGGTTTCTACCATGTTCGACTTCAACACATTCATTCACATGGATAGAATCGTACTAGTTCGAGATGCGGAAATCAAGACCCTGGATCTAGTTTCCACCATCCAGGCTGCGAGGAATTTTGTTGTCATCTATACAGTAGACTATTTATAAATAGATGGCTACGTCCATACTGTGTCTACATATATTTTGTACTATGATGTATTCAAAATCATTCCTGTATCAGAACGATTTGAGTTAGTTTCTAGTTAGTTTTAATCTGAGTATGGGAATGCCTACCTCAGTGATGACATATATATATGTATATATTTTGCATTGAATGTTTTTACAGGTTCCGACTGGGGTGTCCACAGGATGATCTTTGAAATGATAAAGTACTGCACTCTTCATATATGACAGACTACAGCTTCATCTATTCCAGACTTTTCACTTTAGGGGGCAATTTGTTACACTAAAATCTATCATCCTGACATTTTACTATGAGTATGAGCTCATTATTACTCATACTTCCTCCTTTTGCAAGTCTAACATATCTGCTCCTCATATCAAGCTTACAAAATCAGAAAAAAGTTCCTAAAATCCCCTAAATATTGGTATCGCACTTTCTCTATTCATTACCTACGGTCCCACACCTAAAGTTCAGCTTGCCCGCGGAACCATACCGCACGTTCTTTGTGTTATGGGTGCGGACCTCTATAAAACATAAAAAGGCGAGAAAGTAAAGATAAAAAGTGAATTTCAGATGAATTCTAGAAGATTCTAGATGGGAATTTTCGGGAATGGATACGCTTTGAGAAGGTTCATGCATCCCTCACTTGATGGAGCTAACCCCTTGATGTAAGGAGCTAATCCCTTTGAAGGAGGATTCTAAACCTTCATATTTGGAACAAGAAACCTCCTCTTTTCCACTATAAAAAGAGGCCTTGGGTAGCCTCAAAGGGAGTTCAAGCTTAAGATATTTGAAGTTAAATGTTGTTGAGATTCAGTCTCAATTAACTAAGACTTTCTGTGAGGTTAAATCACTCATCTCTAAATGTCTTGGTTCAAAGAGTGCAATGCTTGTCAAATTAGAAGAGATTCCTGCTTCGGACCCCGGGAGGACCTGCACAACATCAAGGCACAGGTTGTAAAGGTTTTCTTTATTTGAAGTTAATACAAATATACTCATTTCTCTCATTAAATTGTCGATTCATGGTTTATTTCATAAATTCCTTGATCATTATGATAAGTATGGTTTATAATAATGTCTATACAGGTGCTGCATAATCTTTTTGCTTGTTTGTGACTGTAGATTCACGAGGAACATTCTTTCAGTGCACGGGAATGACTTCAACGAAATCAAGCAAGCGCTGGACATAAGGTAGGCCTTACACCTATATAGTGTTTTTATGAATCTTATATGCTTAGAGAGAGATTAGTATAATTGGCTGTTTGTTGCTAGTTACTTTTAGTACTAGAGAGATCGGTCTTGTCCGCAAGACGGATTAATCTACACAACAGCCACACATACTTCTAAGGAGGATTCATTCATTGTTCGTGAAGGTATATACATGGTCAACCACTTGGAGGAGGAACCGTACTTTATGGTGCCGTTTTTGGAGGATTGTTGCAAAACCAACTCCATTATCACGTTATCGTTGACTTGTATCATGGAGCTGGTTGATTGAGAGCATTATTGTAGTCTTTTTCTAAAATATTTTCATGATTTTTCTTGGAGTAGAAAGGGGATCTCAACATCCTATTGCTATCTTTAGTATAGAGTTGTTGAGAAGGTTTGAATGGTAATATTTTAATGTATTCCTTGTAGAGAATACTGAAACTAGGAAAAGGTTGTAGTAATAGTTGTGAGCATGCTTACAGTGCTTTAGTTACAACAAATGACACTATGGCTGCTAAAAATAAGTGGTGGCAACAAAATTTCAAGGTTTGGGAATAGTAGTAGCCATCGAAAAGGCAAGAAGGAGATACAAACATTGAAGATAATTTTCCAAAACATTCAATAGGTGAAAAGATAAATCTTCCTGGACAATACGATTTAAAAAATTTTGATGTATTATTTGGTAGGGGCTGGCATGCATTAGATGTCCCCTTATTTTCTGCAATTGATCAATGAATGGTTGCAATCACAACCATAGTACTTGTCAATAAGTTATGTACTCTAAAGTTGTTATCCTTGTTACTTGGTAGAATGGCTTTCATTCACATTGTAGATGGATTCATATTTAGTGTGGTTATTATTTTTTCAAAAATAAAATCTTTGCAGAATTCTAGCACAGACTGTGAAGTGTGTGGTATATGAATTGAGTAGATAGTGCTACTTAATAGGGAAAATTTATTAGCTAGTGTAGTCTGGTATTTGAAGATTCCTCATACAGTTTGTCAAAGGAGGTTGTTAGAAACTATGGTCTTTTACTAGTTGATTGACTACTCCTGTACGTCCAAAAGTTTTTCATAATCACTCCAGGTTTGGTTTTATCTTTTACTAGTTGATTGACTACCCCTTTACATCCCAAAGTTTTTTGAGTTAATAATTCCAACAAGTAACTAGATCTGATATGTTTGCTTAGATTGTTGGTTTTAGGATAATTTAACATCCCAATTGTATCTTTATTCAATAGATTTTTAATCTGATAGGTGATAAATTTCCAGGATGGTGGTTTCAAAGACATTTTAACACATACTATCAGATTGGACATTTTGATAACATGCGTTTTCATTAGTTTTCATGAATTCGACTAATATTCCATTGCTCATTTTCAAATTCTGTAATTTAAGTGTCAACGAAATCCAACTTAATATTTAGTATTTCCCAAGCCACATGCCTAAAATTGGTTATGGTAAAATTCATGAGTTCATATCTTTGGTATAATTTCAATTCTTCAAACAATTATTCTGCTCGGATCCTATGAATAACTACAAAATGGAAATTCCTACATCCTAGCAATATCAGTATCCATACATGATATTGTTTACCACGTGCCTATCATGATTCCTTTAATGATTATCTGTAGCCATTTTCACATAGATACCAAGAGAGAAAACAACTTGACATAGCATTCATGACACTACTTTCAATAATTGGAAATTTCTAAAATTAAATGAGGTATTCCACACTATATTATTTTCTAGAAGTTTAAATATCAACAATATATATTTAAGGTAGTAGAGAAATAATGTTCCCAAAAATTAAAAATGTCTAGTTCATCTAGAGAGGAAAAAAGTATACGAGAAGCCTCAACGCATTTCTACAAATTGCAATACTGAAAGTAGTATGATCGTACCTCAGTCCCAGCTTTTAGCTCAAGTATCTTCTTTGCCACAGCCCCAACTGCTACTCTTCCAATTGTTTCATGTGCTGAAGATCTTCCACCTCCTTGCATTTTATAGAAATGCAGTTATAACACATAAATCACTAAGTTGTATCTTCAAAATCAAGGAGCATTTAAAGAGAGGCATACTACTCTGCAAATAGGCATGCTTAAGCATACCTGAACTGAACTAACACCATGTTTGAAGTCATATGTGGCATCTGCATGAGATGGTTGATAGGCTAATGACATTTCACTGTAATCCTATCAAGTTCAGTAAAATGCAATCAAGAAAGAGTGGATTTGGAATTTCAAAAGCTCGTGTGTTGTAAACAGCTATCTCAATTAATTTGTAAAACACAATGACAAAATTTATGACACAATCATGTTCTCTATTCAGATTATAAACTATGTAAACAAGCACTCATGATTTTAGTAGATGTAATCATCATAGAGTGAACTGTCCCCGAGAAATTTTGTTAGGTTCCTATATTACTAGTATAGTCCCTTATTGTTGTTAGTGTAACCCCCTTATTGTTATTATTGTACCCCTATAACCCCCATATTGTTATTATTGTGCCCTTAAATTATTATTGTTAGGTCGGCTAGGATTACATTGTGGCCCCGTCGACTCCTATATATAGAAAGGAGGTTTTTTCATTTGTATCATCCAAGAATTGTTCATTCATGTAATGTATTGGAGGTTGCCCCCTCGAAGTGGTTTATTTATAAGGCGTTGATATCTCTTTTATTCTATTGTTGGAGCTGGTTTCCCAACATTTGGTATCAGAGCTTTGGATTATAGGGTTTCGCTGCTCCTAACAGGTCATCGTGGCATTTTCACTATAAGTTTGTTTCTACGAAGTTTCAAAAGCTGAAATATTTAGAGTGTGAAGCCAACATCTTGAGGAAAATCTTCACAAGATTTCAGATCTTGGTTTGCTATATTTTCGGAGATATGATTTTTGGAAGGTAGGGCTTTTTGCAGGCTCCTGAATTTAACCTAAACAAGTCATCGTGGAATTTTCGCAATATGTTTTTTTCTATGAAGGTTCAGAAGTTGCAATCTTTAGAGCGTGAAGCCAAATTCCTGAGGAAAATATTTGCAAAATTTCAGAGCTTGGTTCACAATAGTTTCGGAGATATGGTCTGTGGAAGTTAGGGCTTGTTTAGGCTCCCGAATTTCATCTCAAAGAGGAGATCATGGGAAAATATTCATAACTCTCTCTCTGAGCATCGGATTGGAATTATGTAAAAAGTGGCCACAAGCACACGGACTATAGCTTCCTTTCTATCAATTTTTAAGCCAAAGGAGGAAACAGTGACACATGGCAAGTCGTACAATTTTTCTCTACTGAACCAGTCCATAATTGGGTCATTGTGGGAGATTGGACATAAATTTTCCTTGAAGAATCAAAATTATGTCAGACCTATGGCATTTGAAAGAAGCTTCAGAGGGCTACTACAGGGCTAAATTTCAGATATTGAGGATCCACAATTATAGAGATAATTCAATTTCAATATCGGGCTCCTCAAAAGCAAGTAAAAGGTGTGTATTTTTTTTCCGAATTGCATAAGTCTTGTTTGAAGAGTCAAGTTGAATTCATTCCAAGGGCATATTGTAGAATAGATATCAGTATTGGATTATAAAATGGCCCCTAAAAATAATACAACACCTATTAAGCCTTTAGAAGGATCTACTATGACTCATGAAGACGAAGAATGGCAACATGACATATCAAAATTACAAGAGCAAGTGCAACAAATTTCGCTCTCGCAAAGAGCAACAAAAAATGACATGGAATTTTTGAAGAAAGGTGTGGAAACTAAGATGGATGGTTTGAAGAAAGGCGTGGAATATAAGATGGATGGTTTGAAGAATGACATGGAAGCTAAGATGGATGGCTGCATGGAAGCTAAGATGGACGGCATGGAAGCTGGCATGGAATCTAAGATGGATGACATGGAAGCCAAGATCGATGAAAAAATGGAAAACATGAAGAGTGATCTAAAAGCAGACATGGAAGGTTTGACAAAGTTGATACAAGAAATGTTTCCTAATGGAGAAAATATAGTAGAGGAAACTCATGATGAGAACAAAACAAATTTTAATCATGATTTCATAAACTCTAATGTTGGAAGGAAGAACCACCATATTCCAAAAATGGATATGAGGAAGTTTGATGGAAAGGATCCTGTAACATGGATACTACAAATGGAGCAATATTTTGATCTCAATAATGTGTAAAACACACAAAAGGTATGCATTGCAACTTTATTTTTACGGAGGAAATGATAGAACATTATGAGAATACAAAGAGCAACACCTTCTTTAGCTAATTGATAAATCTCAAACAAAAGTGTTCAGTGGGGGAGCACATTGAGGACTTCCGAAAATTGAATATAAGGGTAACTGATATTCCATAGGAACATAGGATTGATCTCTTCATAGGTACTTTAAAGGATAACATCCAACATGAAGTTCATGTTTTGGAACCTAATTCATTGGAGAAGGCATTCAAGTTGGAAAGAAAAATTGAGTGTAAAATTATGGCGACAAGGAAGCCTACCACTCACTTCTATAAAGAGGGAAGTGTTGCTACTCCTAGATTTCCACAACCTACAAGGTTGACACCACAACAATTGGAAGAAAAAAGAGCAAAAGAGCTTTACTATAGTTGTGATAGAAAATACACTAAAGGTCATAAGTGTGCTGAGAAAAAATTATTTTACATAGATTGTGAAGAGGAAGAAGAAAATGAACAAGAATCTTCAAAAGAAGAGGATATACACCGGGAACCAACCCTAGAAGAGGAAGAAATGAGTCCGACCATAAATGTAATGCATTGGAAGGAATTACCACTCCTCAAACTCTTAAGATATAAGGACATATCAAGAAGAAAAAGGTAATAGTGTTGATTGATTCAGGCAGTACCCATAATTTTATTCATTGTAAGGCAGCCAAGGAATTGAATTGTTTCCTATACCCAACACTAGAATGTCAAGTGATGGTTGCAAATGGAGGAACTATAAATTTCTCTGGAAAATGCCATAATATCAAGCTAACCATGGGGGAATATGTATTTAATAGTCCAATGCTTTCCATTCCTATGGGAGGTGCTGATGTTTTACTAGGAGTACAATGGTTACAATCTTTGGGGACGGTAGCTTCTAATTTTCAAGAACTTTTCTTGAATTTTTTTTCAAAAGGAAAGGAAGTCGAATTACGGGGTATTGCAGGGAATCTGGGAAACATAATAATCTCTAATTTCATGACAAAGCTTCTAAATAAATAACAACGAGGCATAATTGCACAATTATGCTCATTAGAAGTTCCAACATCAAAAACATCTATTTCTGCAGATCTCCAAAAAGTCTTGGACAATCATTCCAAGGTGTTTGAAATTCCCAAAGGACTCCCACCTATTCGTGATCATGATCATGCTATTCATTTTATTCCCGGAAGTGTTCCTCCAAACATCAAGCCTTAGAGATATCCTTATGTCCAAAAGAGCGAAATTGAACGTATGATTGCAGAAATGTTAGAGGCTGGTATAATTCATCCTAGTCAAAGTTCTTTCTCTGCTCCAATAGTATTGGTGCACAAGAAGGATGGATCATGGCGCATGTGTCCAGATTATAGGGAGCTCAATAAGCTCGCCATTAAAGATAAATTTCCCATTCCTGTGATTGATGAATTATTGGATGAATTTCATGGAGAAATTTATTTTACCAAGTTGGATCTTTGTTAAGGATATCATCAAATTATAATGAAGACTGAAGATATTCCAAAAACAACATTTCGAACTCGTGAGGGTCATTATGAATTTTTGGTCATGCCTTTTGGCCTTACCAATGCACCTTCTACATTTCAAGGGTTGATGAATTCCATTTTCAAACCCTTCCTTAGAAAATTTGTGCTCGTATTTTTTGATGATATACTAATCTACAACAGGTCTTGGAAAGATCATGTTCAACATGTTGATAGGGTGCTCAAATTGTTGCAAGAGAAACAATTATATGCAAAAACATCCAATTGTTTCTTTGGAGTACAAGAGGTGGAATATCTAGGTCATATTGTATCTCACGAGGGTGTTAAGGTAGAACCTAACAAAATTAAAGCCATTAAGGAATCGAAAGTCCCCACAACCATAAAGCAGTTGCGAGGATTTCTTGGGTTAACAGGGTATTATCGCAAGTTTGTTAAAAATTATGGGAGAATAGCAGCACCTCTAACAACATTATTGAAGAAAGATGCATTTTCATGTACTCTTGAAGCAACTAAGGCCTTTGAACATCTTAAAGAGGCAATGTGCCTAGCATCGGTCTTAGCTATGCCAGACTTCACAAAAACCTTTATTGTAGAATGTGATGCCTCAGGAAATGGAATTGGTGTTGTTTTAATGCAAGAAGGAAGAATGTTACACAACATTTTGTCATTGTCCCTGCAATCCCCAACTCACACATTGAAGGGTCATTTATGTGACCAATAAGTAGTGTCATGCCTTACAAATACCATCCTTGCATCCCTTTTGATGAAAGTAACATTCTTCTTGTTGACATTTCCCTGAGCAGAGTTGTAAAAATCCCTATTTTTTCCTTGGCATGAGTAGCCAATTATACCCTCATGCCGACTGGGAAATTTAACACTAAGCCCGCGCCAGTTGGTGCTCTGTGCCAGTTAGACACTCGTGCCAAGTTGTTTATGGAATGTTTTTTAAAAATAGAGGTGAAGGTTCCATTCCAACTACCTCGAGGATCAGTCATTGGGAGTGGTTGAACTGAAACAACCACAAACTCCTTCCTTTAGTTAGTAGTTTCCACTTCCCTTGGAACTCTCCTAAAGGATAGGACTCACTCCCACCTTTGTAGGGATCCCAACCTCCTCCTTTTCCTCTATAAACGAACATATCTCTCTTAGTACAAGCTAGCTGAACACATTATAGAAAAATAGCTGAACAACTGAAGAGCTGAACTGGGAGAATTATACATACTATAGTTGAGCTACTAGAAAATATAGAATAAGAAGGAACAATGTTGAGGAAGCTTGAGTCGTTGACTTCTAAGAGAGCTTGAGTCCATGCCTTCATCCCGTCCCAATTCCCTGACGAACATTTGAGACGCACTTCGCTTGAACCCTGCTGGAGTAGACTGCGACGTCAAAGCATCGGTTGTACGCTTCCTTCTATTCATTTATATACATGACTATTGTTTGGTTCCACTATTGTGTCATGATGTTTACTTGATGCGATATGTTTACCCTCTTTGACTGGCTAATAGTTGTGAGTGAAACTACTCTGTCGTATGTTGTTCTTGTTCTTCGTCTATTCTGCAGGTATCTGGGTGCAACAGCAAACGGATTGTGATTTGCCAAAGCAGGAGCGAGAGGCCACTACTCTTTCTGCAACGACGATAGCGTTGGATTCAAGGTAGGTCAATCTACCGTGTCTTTTTTTCATTCATTAACTAGGAAGCAACACTTTAGCGTGTCCTTTTGTTACTAAACCCACCCTAGGGCTAGAGGGATCGTCTCTGTCCGTAGAGAGGATTTACCTTCATAACAAATTGGCAACTCTGCTGGGGATTAGTGTGAGTTTGTCGTTTCATCCTGTTGGGTCAGTATCGATTATTGGTTTATTTATCTGTCTTTTCTGCTTTTTTGGCTGAGTTTCCATCCTCTGTTCAGCTCCAGAGTGTCAAGGTTGACCTCTGCTCATTAGGTTAAGGTTTTTCATCTTTTTCCCATAGGTATCTAGCTTGGCGCACTTTATGTCTGGACAGTCGCGCTGATTGGCACAGGTTTCTCTTTTAACACTCGCGCCAACCCTTGTATGGCATGGATTATCGCCTTACAGTCGCGCCAACCCCTGTAGGTTTTGGTTTCACCTACTTAATGAGTGTTTTTGTCTTTTGTTCTTGCTTGTGGGTTATTTTTTGATGTGTTTTAAGCCTTTGAGACTGTGTTGACTACTGCATACTTGTTTCCTTTAGTCGTTTATCCATTTTTCTGTCGGTGTCATTTCATACCTTAGGGTTTCTAAGTGTTCTTGAACACCGAGCCTTCTGTTCAGGAATGAGTCTCTTTGATTGTTGACAGTCTCGTTTGGGTCTTTAGACTGAGTTTTCTTGATCCTTTGGTTTTGTCGCTTGAATGGTTTTTTCATCTTTTCGATGATTCCTTTTCCTTCAATACTTTGAGCATCAATTACTTGGCTTGTTTGAGTCACTTTAGGAAACTCTCTTTTGTGATTGAAAGTTTGCTTCATTAGCTTGCATGTTTTTGTGTCTATTTCGTTTTGGTTGAGTCATTCAATTTCAAATATTTACATTCACAAAACTTAAAATATTGTTTATTTTGATTTCCATTGAATTAGTACGTTGTGTGCTTCATTTCATAGAAAAAAAATGTCTTTGCATTATTTTGTTGCATTGAAAATGAAACGTTCCTTTACATAAACTAGCATTTGTCAATCTAGGAAGGACTTTCGTTTTCACTTTATTGCATTAAAGGCATTAGAAGTTTCTTCGTATATTTTGTTTTGCTTGCTTATTTGAAATATTTCCATCCTTCTTCTAGCTAGCATTCATCGAATTGAAATGATATTCATATGCATATAGCTTGCATTTAGGAAGATGAGCTCTAAATTCGCTAGGGCCTGAAATTGAAACATAATCCAAGATTAACTTTAAAATTTACTCAATGAACCTAAAGCAACATTGAAACCTAACGAAATATTTCTAGTGGTCTAGGCTAGAGACGTGTTCTGGCGTCTTAAAACCTAGTAGTTGTCGCTCGATTCTTGGCTTTAGACAACACTAGTACGGACTTGTGCTCCCGTACCGTCGCGTATATAAAGGGAGACCCCTCTAGGTTGCAATCCTTTATCCATAGGAAGTCGAGTCTGCCACCTTGTAACTGTGATACACTGAACACAGCATTCAGGGAGACTACCAGCATGTACATTAAGTCCTTGGTCATTTCTCTTTCATTTGATCACCAAGGTGTATATGGCAGTTCACGGAAACTAGGTATACCCTCTTTCTTAGAATACCTGAGTAGTCGTTTTGATCTTTTCATGACTCTTTAAACAAGTAAAATATCATCAAGCACTTGTCCTTTCACGCTTGTTTCAAATTGAAAGTGACTAGAGTCATCTTTTGTATGTTTCTTAACTCTTAAAACATGAAACAACAAACTTTGGTTTCAGTGTTATAAAATTAATCACCTATGATCACACGCCCATTAAAAGTTTGTTGCTTGGTCTAATTGATTTCCTTAGTTTTTGATCTTGGAACCTTAGATTGGTTCTCTTTTTTCCTTCCTGTTCTAATATACGGTCAAAATGGCGGAACCTCCAATTTCATCGTCTTCATTGCCTCCTAGTGGTGGTTTGTTTCCAGATGTTTCTTTCGAAACCCCTCAGTCCACTAGGTCTGCTGAGTTTTTGCAGCCTATTCTACCGTCTATCCAACCCCTTGCTACTCGATCTTCGCTTGATGATCTAGTTGATTTCAATTAGCCTCCTTCAAGTGCTTGGTCTGGCTTTGGGGACGAAGGAGAATTTCATCCTCTCACGTCTGGATCACCTTTTGTTGCTATTGCGGTACCTCCTCATCCCCGTAGTCTTTTTGAAGATCTTACGGAAGACTCAGATATGGATTCCTCGAGTCCTATTAGCAGTGAAGGAATGCCTATATCCATAGAATAATATAAACTCTTTCCTGAAGATCTTTCTCGTGCCTCTTCTTCGCCTTCGATGTCTCTTTCGGCTGGATATAGGTCTCTGAGTCATATTACGTTTGGTGTTGCATCCATTGCAAAATTCAACACAGTAACTCCTCCTCGGAGTTCGGTCCTATATTCATCAATATCGTTACCCTCGGCATCAGATCCATCGGTTACCATTACATTTGTTCCAGTCCAACCTACAGTCTGTGTGGCTTCTAGTTCAGTTTCCACTACTCCTGTGATTCCTGGCGGTCTCACTTTTGAAGAATATCTATTAGTTGTTCAACAGAGTTCTCAGGGTTATCAACAGCCCCCACCTCCTAGAGATCCTTGTTTTCATCACTATGATGTTGTTGGTACTCCCATATATGTATATCCGCACCATTATGATGAGTGTGGGAATCCAATTTATTTTCCTCCTATAGATCCTTATCAGGCTGTTTATGATCCTTATCAGTTTGTTACTCATTTGGGACCTACTTTGCTTGTGAAACCCTCTGGCGTACAAGGAAAACCCTCTCAGGGACAACCTTCAGCTCAGCAGGGCCCTACTTTTGGTCCACAGGGACAACCATACGGTCCACAAGGCCAACCTTTACAAGGACAACCTTTGGTCCAACATGGACAACCCTCTAGTCTCTCGGGTCAACCTCTGGTTCAAATCGGATCATCTTTTTCTCCTGGGGGGCAAGTTTATCCATCATAAGGACAACCTATTGCACCTCAATCACAGCCACACGTGCAGTATGGCCCAAATACTGTGCAACCAGGACAATCCTATGATCCTTCTCCGGGTCAACCTGCTCATCAGGGACATCCTAGATTGTCTCAACCATCAGGCCAACCTTTACCACAAGGTCAACTTGGTGGCCCTCAACAACCATTTCAATAGTCGGTTCAACCAGCTCAGCAGCCATTGCAACCTTCCCACCAGAATATTCCTTCGTTTTCGAAGCCGATTTTACCTATTTACCCTGCTCATCAACCTGCTCAACCTACTCCACAAGGTCAATTTGTGCAACCGCAGGGCACTTATTACCCTCAAGCTTCACATCAACAGGTATATAGTGCACCCCAGATTTCGTACCCTCAAAATCAACCAATATATAAGACACCTCAGATTCCTTACCCTCAAAATCAACCTGTGTACTAGCAACCTCAATATCAAGCTATGTATCAGCAACCTCAAAGTCATGCTCACATTCCGCAGCAAAATCCTTATGCTACTCAGCAAGGACCTCAGTGGTCTCCTTCGACTCAATATCCTGGTCCTCAACCCCAGTATCAACCGAATTATCCTGTTTCTAATCCCTATGATCCGAATTCTTTGGGACAGAATATATGGGGACAGAATCCCGCTCGGACTGGGTGGAATGTACACATAGGTCCTTATCAAAAACCTCTGATGACTTTTAATATTCAATTACCATTTCTTGCTACGTTGGAATTACCCGATGTGTCGAAGTTGACAAATGATCCTATTCTTTATAATCCATATTGGCCTCTATTTCCGACCAAGATTCCTGGTGATTGTCCTAAATTTGAGGGTAAACCTGGTGAAGACCCCCAAACGCATGTTATGACATACCACTTGTGGCGTTCTTCTAATTCTTTGGTTGATGACTCTATTCGTCTTCGTATTTTCCAGCGAACTCTTACTGGTGCCGCTGCACAGTGGTACATTGAGCTGTCTCATGGAGTTTTCCAAGATTTTCATTCTTTGGCCATGGCGTTCCTTACACATTTTTAGTTACTAATCCGCTATGAGACTGGGATGCACCTCATCAATTCATTGAAACAGGACCTCGCTACTCATATCTCGGATCATATTCATGAGTGGCGACGTCGTCGTCGCATGATCAAATTTAAGATACCTGATCAGCTTCTGACTCATTGGTTCACTACCTCCTTTGTTAATCAGATTTCCAAAGACATAGCTATGGGGGCATGTGTAACCGAGGAACAAGCCATTTCTTACAGCCAATACCTTGATCTCGTGTATTCTCAGTCTGTCCCTTTATATGACATCTTGCCTAATGTTCCTCGACCCGAAACTTCTAAATCACTAGTGACTCCATCCGTTGATGGTATTATTGGTTACGTATCGTGTATGTTTTAACCCTGAACAGAAATTATCTACACATGAATCTTATAACAAAAAATAAACAATAGCGAGAGCATAAAACATAAAAAAGATAAACATAGAGATTTTCCCCTAGATCCCAAATCGGGACGACCAGCTTGATTTTTCATTATATTCCTTTTAGTGTTACAACACATATATATACATGCTGAAGCATACATAAACCCCAATCCAGTAACCCTAGATTAGAACATAACCATATTTCCCTTGACCGGAACTACAAAATACCAGGGGCCGAAAGCCATCGTACCCCAAAACCATGTGGAAACTCATGCACAAAACATGGGTGGGTCCGCCTATGAGTGGGTCCGCACACCAAAAAAAATTCCGTCGGGGTGCTGCCTCGGACCCCAACAATGGGGGCTGCCTCCCCCCTTGTGACCCCCTTGCTACGCCCGGCGCAACGTACAATGCATGGGGCTAGTCGTGGAAAGAATATAACGCATACCCAACATTCTCCCACTTGTTGTTTTCTTTCCACAGGGGGCCATAGGAGAGCTTAGTCATTGGGCCAATTCTTCAACACCCATTGTTTCTCTACACCAAGAGAACTTCTGAGTGCTCACATACTTCGTCAATGCATCTACAACATTCTTCAAAGTGTCCACCTTTACCAGCAACACCCTTTTAGCCTCAACCATATCTCTAACAAAGTGATATTTAACATCAATGTGCTTTGTCTTTGAATGGTAAGCAGGGTTCTTAGCCAAGAAAATTGCACTTTGGCTATCACAGTCTATCCTTATAGCTTTTTGTACCAACCCCATACTTGAACACAATCTCTACAACCAAATTGCTTTCTTGCTTGCATGAGTGGCTCCTATGTATTCTGCCTCTGTAGTTGAAAGAGCCACTACAGACTGTCTTTTACTCATCCAACTAACTGCGCCTCCAAATAGGCTAAACACATACCCACTTGTAGATCTTCTTTGGTCCAGATCTCCAGCCCAGTCTGCATCAAAAAAACCATGAATGTACAACATTCTTTCCAATCCTGGTCTTCCCTGGTAGCACAAGCCATAATCACTAGTGCCACGTAAATATCTGAAAACCCGCTTCACTACTATCCAATGCTCCTTCCCTGGGTTTGACATAAACCTGCTCAATACTCCCACTGCATGTGCAATGTCTGGTCTAGTACAGACCATTGCATACATCAAGCTACCCACTGCACTTGCATATGGAACACGAGACATATACTCCTCTTCTTCTTGTGTCTTGGGACACTGTTCAGCAGACAGCTTTACACCTACGGGAATAGGAACATTCACCGGTTTACTATCCTGCATATTGAACCTCTGCAATATAGTCTCGACATACTTCCTCTGGTTTAACCAGAGCTTCCTCTTTTCTCGATCTCTCTTAATTTCCATGCCCAAAATATAGTTTGCAGCACCCAGATCCTTCATGTCGAATTTGGAGAACAGTTGGGTCTTCAAATCTTGGATAATTTCTTTGTCATTTCCAATCAAAAACATATCATCCACATACAAGACCAAATAAATAACACGGTCACCAATTAATTTAAAATAAACACAGTGATCCTCCTTGCTTCTGGTGAAGCCAAGTCCCCGTATATAGGTATCAATTTTCTGATACCACATCCTTGGTGACTGTTTTAACCCATACAGAGACTTCTTCAACCTGCATACTAGTTCTTTCTTACCCTTCACCATAAAGCCTTCAAGTTGCTTCATGTAGATCTCCTCTTCTAGATCCCCGTGAAGAAATGTTGTCTTCACATCCATCTGTTCTATCTCAAAATCAAATGCAGCAGCAACAGATAAAATTAATCTAATAGAAGTAACCTTGGCAACAGGAGAAAAAATATCACCAAAATAAATTCCCGGCACCTGGGAATAACCTTTTGCTACCAACCGAGCTTTGTATTTCTCCACCTTGCCTTCTACATTCATCTTCTTTTTAAACACCCATTTGCTCCCGATGGGCTTCCTTCTAGCCAGCAACTCCACCAGATCCCATGCCTCATTTTTGTGCAAGGATGCCATTTCATCAACCATGGCCTCCTTCCAGAGTTTTCCATCCTCTGAATCTACTGCCTCCCTGAAAATTCTGGGATCATCATCAGTTATAGTTAAGGCAAAACCTGAACAGAAAGAAAATGGACTATACCTTTCTAGTTGCCTTCTTTCTCAAACTAATCTTCTCAAAGTTGGAGTTTGTGGCTCTTCCTCTTCTGAATCTTCTTCTGCTATAGAGTTTGATTCATACTCCTTTAGCTCAAAATCTATCTTCTCAGGTTCCTTTGGTATGATTTCATGTTTAACAACATCTTTCACCTCTCTAAACACCACATCTCAGTTGTACACAACCTTCCTTGTTTCCGGGTTCCAAAGCTTGTAACCTTTTAAACCATCCTTATACCCAATAAAGATGCACTTTCAGATTTATTATCCAAATTGGCCCTTTTCTCCTTTGGAACATGTACATATGCATCACATCCAAATACCCTTAGATGTGAAAGAGAGGGTTTCTTACCATTCCATACCTCATGTGGAGTCTTATCCTCCAACACTGATGAAGGTGATCTGTTAACCAAATAGCATGCAGTCTCCAATGCCTTTGCCCAGAATTCTTGTCCTAACTCGGTACCACTGAGCATGCTTCTTGCCTTTTCCATCAGTGTTTTGTTCATTCTTTCTGCAACTACATTTTGCTGAGGTGTGTATGGAGTAGTCTTCTGTCATGCTATACCACACTTCTTACAGAACTCTTCAAATTCCTTCTTGCAGAACTCCCCACCATTATCTGTCCTCAGCGCCTTTATCTTCTTCTCTGTTTGGTTTTCCACCAGAGCCTTAAATTCTTTAAATTTGTCAAAAGCTTCAGATTTCTTCCTCAAGAAATATATCCATGTATTCCTTGAGAAATCATCTATGAATGAAACATAGTACACAGAATTTCCCAGTGATGGAACTGACACAGATCCAAACACATCATTGTGCACAAGTTCTAATATCTTGTTCGCCCTCTTAGCACCAGAAGGAAAACTCACCCGATTCTGCTTCCCATATACACAATGTTCATAGAAATCGAAATCCAGAGAGCAATTAGACATACGTTCTACCATACCATTTCTATGCAGTATCCGAAGGCCCTTCTCTCCAATATGTCCAAGCCTTTGATGCCATAACATGGTCTTTTCCCCAGAGACAGCTAGGCTTTCTGCTCCACTTTCAGGAACCACATAACTGTTACACCCATCAATAACAGTGCTACCTTGTAGCTTGTACAGAGTTCCAGTCCGAACTCCCCGCATTAATTCCAGTGCTTCCCGAACCATCTTGCGGGCATCTTTCTCGAACACTGTTTTTACACCTACATCATCCATCTTGCTTACAGAAATCAGATTTTTGGCCAATGCAGGAATATGCAGAACACCAGGAAGTGTTCTAATACTTCCACCTTGCAGCTTCAGCTTGACCTTTCCACGTCCGACGATTCTGGCCTTCCTATCATCCCCTAGAAAGACATCACCATCATATTTCTCATACTCGCAGAACCACTCCCTATGGGGAGTGAAGTGAAAGGATGCACCTGAGTCAATCAACCATGACTCATGATCTACATGTGTATTTGAAGAAGAAGCCAAATACACATCCCCACCTTCATCCGAGGTGGTTTTTTCCTCTGCAGAAGGAGCATCGTCAGATCCCTTTCCTTTCTTGGGAGCTTTAGATCTGCAGTCCTTTTTGTAGTGCCCTTCCTTTCCGCATTTCCGGCATACCTTTACAAACTTTCCAGGAGATTTAGATCTCCCTCTAGATTTGGATCTCCCACTCGAAACCTTATTCTTGTTTTTGTTTTGTGACCTTCCTCGTACAGATAAGGCATCTCCATTCTAGCCCTCCATATTTCTCCGTCTCATTTCCTCCGACAGCAAGGCTGAGACAATGTCATCAAAATTCAAGGTAGTTGTATTGCTACCTATTGCAATAACCAGACTATCCCACGAGTCTGGTAGAGAACACAACAAACTAATGCACTTATATTCATTTGAGATTTTAATATCAACATATGACAACTGACTTACCACAGTATTGAAGGCATTCAGATGCTCTGTCACCGAGTCTCCATCCTTCATCCTAAGGTTATACAGCTTTTTCTGTAGGAACAACTTATTCACCAGAGACTTAGATTGGTACAAAGTCCCAAGTTTTTCCCACAAATTCTTCACCATAGCTTCCCCAGATACATTCAACAATACTGAATCTGAGACACACAACCGTATTGTGCTCTTAGCCTTCCGATCCAATTTCTTCCAGTCTTCATCTGACATTTCCGTTGCTTTAGTACCTGGATCTACTGCGATCCACTGATATTTATCCACCAGTAGATCCTCCATCTTGAGCTTCCACAACTCAAAACTCTGACCATTAAATTTCTCGATCTCTATCTTTCCGCCGCTCACCATCTTCTTTCACCGCAAGAATCGATCCCGCAGATCTCCCACTGAATAGGGTCTACCTCAGGCCTGAGCAAAAAACCCTTAGCAACAAAGGCGTCCCCTTGAAGCCGAAACAACTTTGATACCAAATGTACGTTTTAACCCTGAACAAAAATTATCTACACACAAATCTTATAACAGAAAATAAACAATATCAATAGCATAAAACATAAAACAGATAAACATAGAGATTTTCCCCTGGATCCCAAATCGGGACGACCATCTTGATTTTTCATTATATTCCTTTTAGCGTTACAACACATATATATACATGTCGAAGCATACATAAACCCCAATCCATTAACCCTGGATTAGAACATAATCGTAGTTCCCTTGACCGGATCTACAAAATACCAGGGGCCGAAAACCATCGTACCCCAAAACCATGTGCAAACTCATGCAAAAAACATGGGTGGGTCTGCCTATGAGTGGGTCCGCACACCAAAACAAATTTCGTCGGGGTGCTGCCTCCCCCCTTGTGACCCCCCTGCTACGCTTGGCGCAACATACAGCACGTGGGGCTAGTCGTGGAAAGAATATAACACATACCCAACATATCGCAGACTTCTCAAAAGTCTCTTTCATCCAACTCTGGGAAGCAGAAGTCTACTTCTTCCAATAATGTAGCTTCTCAGTCAACTTCGAATTCTGGCAAAACTCGCTGAAGTGATTGTTGTTCAGGCTAATCCTACAGATAACACTTCCAAAGGTAAGAAGAAGGGTAAAGGTAAGGCCAAAGCCGATACCCCGAAATAGGATTCTCCAAAACCTCATTCCACTGATAGTTCTCCACGTAAACCGAAATATCCTTGTTTGATTTGTGATGATGAGCACTTCACCATGGACTGTCCTCGATGGTCTGAAGTGAGTCGATTGCTCAAAGGCACCCAAGGAGCTTTGGTCGTTCTTAAAGAACCTTTCCCTCAGCAGACCCAGATGGTAGAGCACCCTCAGTCCTCTGCCCCATCTGGCTCACAACTATTTATGATGACCAGTTATGCACCTGTTTCCATTACTACTTGATCGAAATATTGTTCTGGTTCACGTCATGCAGCAGGGAAGGAGATTGTTGATGGTCCTCCTCCTCCTCGACCGCTTCTAGCTCCCTTGAGATCGAACGCCCTAGCACCAAATCCATTGTTCGACCGCCTTCCAAAGGCGTACTCCGTAAGTCTTCGTATAATCCTAATGCCCGTGCTACTCAGCATTATAGTATTGTTGAGGATTTGGCTCAAGTGCCATCTGCAATGTCTGCATTAGAAGTACTTCAGAGTTGTCTGTCGCAATGGAAGGCTTTGATATCTGCCATAGGTGGGGTCAATCCTGCTGACACTAGCCTTCTCACGTTTGATTTAGAGAATTTCGTCTCGTGAATCCCGCACCAAATTGCGCTCATCATTGAAGTTGGTATTAATGGTTTTAATATTCACCGGGTTGTCATGGACGAGGGTGCATGCACCTGTGTTATGTCATCTGCTTGCTAGAAATCCATTGGTTCCCTAGCTCTCACTTCTTCACCAAATGCCCTTGAAGCATTTGATGGAAGGGAATCTAAACCTCTTGGTGTTCTCACTAGTTTATTGATTACATTGGAAGGGAAGACAGTCAACGTCGAGGCTGAAGTCGTTGATGCTAAACTCAATTATAATCTTCTCCTCGGACGCAGTTGGACTCACGCCATGCTGTGTGTTCCGTCCACTCTCTTTAGTCTTTTGAAGTTCCCACACGAAGGAAAGATTATTACTGTCTATCAATTTTCTTTCTTCACTACCTCTTCCGAGAAAAATGTTCTGTACATGGGTAAGGTTCCTACTCCCTACGAGAGCGTTGGGCCGGGCCTTTTTAAGGACCTTATCCTCATGGGTATTTTTCCCCTTCCACCACCAAATAATATTCAAGTCAACATGATTTCTCGCACCGATGACCCGTGGGTTGTCCCTTCTCCTGAACAGATCAATTCGTTCAGAGATTCGATGTCGTTGAGTTCGATTGAAATTGATTATCATGAACTCATTGCCGCATCGGGCACTCCGTCCTCTGATTCTGCTCCTTCGAGTGTAACTCTTGACATCTATTCTCAATCCCCTTGGTTTGGTGATTTTGATTCACCGGAACCTTTGAAAGAAGTTTTTCCTTCCGATGAGGCTATCGTGGAAACCCTGTCTCTCGATGATCTACCATGGGATGATCATCATCATCGTTCCTCGTTTCTACCAAGTCTTGGGGCCATGTCTACTTGTCTTGAGCGTTTTTCCTCTCAGGTTCCTTGTCCTCCACTTCAAACACCTGTTCAAGTCCATGAGGTTTTTTCGGAAGGTAACTTGAGTAACATTACTCAGAAGATGCCTATCGACATTTCCATTAAATCGAGAATCGTCAAGAACATCCATGTTGGGGTTACTTGTTCTCTGATGAAGTCCAAGTCTATACTAGCCTTTTTCGTGAATTTCGTGATGTCTTTGCATGGTCCTATGAATAAATGCCCGGCATTGATCCTAGCATCGTGGTACATGAAATTCCTACTTACCCTAGTTCGAAACGTGTTAGTCAGCATCTTCGTCCAGTGCATCCTAGGAAATCTGCTGCCATTAAGGCCGAAGTGGAAATGCTTCTTAAAGCCAGTTTCATTTATCCAATTCCATTGACAGAATGGGTTTCTAATATTGCTCCTATAGATAAGAAACATGGCATTATTCATGCATGTGTTTACTATCATGATATCAATCAAGCCTTCCCTAACGATAATTATCCCACTCCCTTCATCGATCAAATCATTGATGATTGTGCCGGGAGCGAGATTTTTTCCCTTATGGACGGTTTTTCGGGTTATTATCAGATTAATATTCTCCCAACTAATCAACACAAGACTGCCTTTATCTGTCCTTGGGGCACCTTTTCATATAAGAAGCTTCCTTTTGGTTTGAAGAATGTCGGGGCCACCTTTCAGCGCGCGATGTCTTATGCCTTTCATGATATTCACCACATCATTCAACCTTATCTGGATGACATTTTGGCTCATTCAACTAAGCGTAGAGATCATCCTGACCATCTTTGTTAGATTTTCTTTGTTGTAGACACTATAACATTTGGCTCAATCCACACATGTGTGTCTTCTGCGTCGATTCCGGTAGACTATTAGGGTTTATCATTTCCAAAGACGGAATTCGCTTGGATCCTCTCAAGGTTGAGGCTATTGTTAGTATGAATCCTTTGTCAAAGTGTACGAAAAAGGACCACTTTAGCTACGCATAACTAATAGCCCTAACAACAAAAGTGGCTGCCAATATCTTCAGATCTGCGGTTAGTTAGACAAGAAAAGAGCTGCAAAACACCATATCTATGCATGGAAAGACATTAAGCAGTAAAAACAAGGGTTTGCTCCATATACCAATAGACAAGACAAGAACAATTTTTGAAAGAATTTTTATATTAATTGGGCACCTGGGAGGAAAACAAGAAGGCGTGTCCAATTCTCCTCAGTGGGATGGGTTCTTGGAAGTCCTCAGCACTTCAGATCTAAGATTTCTCTCTCTTGTTGGTGTAGAAAACCCAATGCAAAGAATAGAGCTCAATGGGAGCTCACACAGCAAATGATGGAAAAGTGTGACCAAGTGTATAGATCCAGAGTGATCTAATAGGCAACAAAAGGTGAAGAATGATGGGAAAAACCCTCCTATTTATAACAAAATATTGGGTCATTCTAGATCTAGGTGCATGGGTTAACCAAATCTAGATCCACTTTTTATGGAATATTTTATTATATTTCTTGGAGGGAAAAGGTATTTGACATGGGTCAACTCCCTTAATTTGTCAAAAATAAATAAATAAATAAATGATTTATTTATCTTTTTAAGGAAGCGGTTAGAAGATAACCAAATAAATAATGATTTATTTAATTATTTAAGGAAGTGGTTGAAAGATAACTAAATAAATAGTGATTTATTTAATTATTTGTGGGTGATTTGGTCATATTTAACAAGGAATATTATTTAAATAAGGTTTAAATAATTATTCCTAGAAAATAATAAGATAAATAAAGGTTTATCTAATTAATTTCTTTGATTTTGGGTTAAACATGACTGGGAATAATAATTAAATTATGGTTTAATTAATTATTCCATGAGGAAACTCAAACAAATATAGGTTTGTTTAATATTTCCTTTTGGGGTTTCCTATTTTAACATAGTGAAAGCAATTTTACTTAGGGTAAAATTGGTCTTACATGGTGTACTTGGGTCCATCTAATGATAATAGGTTAGATGACCAAAAAATGGTGTAACAGCTATTATTAATCTCCCCTCTCCTTCCTCATTGCATCAGTTGCAGATTTTACAAGGGAAATCTAATTTTCTACGTCGTTTTATACCTAACTATGCTGAAGTAGCTAAAGGATTCACACGATTGTTAAAGCAGGGCATTCCTTTTTACTGGGATGAGATCACTCAGAAATATTTTGATGCATTAAGAACATTGTTGGTCAATGCTCCTCTCCTCCGCCCTCCCAATTATCATCATGATTTTTCCCTTTATTTAGCTACCACTTTCAGCACGATTGCTATGGTTTTGGTATAAGACGATGATGACAGTCATGAGCATGTAATTTATTACTTGTCTCGTAACCTTCTCGACACCGAAACATGTTATGCTCATGTCAAGAAGTTAGTGTTGGTTGTTTTTCAAGTAGTTCAACGTTTTTCGTCATTATATTCTTTTACGTATAGTGACGGTGATTTCTGAATGCAACCCCATGACCTACATATTGTCTCGAAAATTGCTGGAGGGAAAATACTCAAAATGGATTGTTATCCTCCAAGAGTTTGATTTGGAATTTACTACTGCCAAGTCTAAGAAATCATTGGTCTTTGTTGATTTACTTTGTTCTCTCTCTTTCGACTCCGCTCCTTGTCGTTCTGAGTAATCCATTCCAGAAGATTCGCTTTTATTGATTAGCACCATCGATCCTTGTTACGGTGATATCATCATTGATCTCCAAACTTCATCTTTTAGATCTGAGTTGATGAAGGATTCTCGCCGATTAATCCACCATCAGTCGCAACCTTATCGTATCGTTGGAGATACCCTCTATCATGTTGGAGTCGATTCTATACTCCGGCGATGTTTGACTCTCGAGGAAGCTGAGAAAGCTCTGAATGATTGTCACAGTGACACCTGTGGAGGTCACATGTCTAGTTATGATACTGCACAGAAAATTCTTCGTGCTGGTTATTTTTGGCCTTCCATTTTCAAGGACTGTATTTGTGCAATTCGTAAATGCCATGATTTCCAGATTTATCAACGCAAGTTGCGTGTGCCGCCCGTTCCTCTTCATCCTGTCATTACCGTTGGTCCCTTCGCGAAGTAGGGCATCGATTTTAGGACGTGTAACCCTCACTCAGCTGGGGGGCATGCTTATATTATTGTAGCCATGGACTACTTCACCAAATGGGCCAAAGAAATGCCTACACTTGCCGCCGACGGTAAAACAGTTTCCCAATTCATCTTCAATCACATTATTGCTAGGTTTGGTGTCCCTCAAACCATCATTACCCATCATGGTTCCCATTTTCGGCATTATATGGTGGCAGAGTTGACTTCTAAGTTGGGTCTACATCACGACAGCTCGACGTCGTACTACCTCAAGCCAATGGCTAGGTTGAAGCTGTGAACAAATTTCTTGTTACAATGCTTCAACGTACGATTGGGATCCACAAATCCAATTGGAATCTCATGTTATTTTCAGCTCTTTGGGCATATCGAACCTCAGTTAAGAGCGCGACCGGGTTCACTCCCTTCCAGTTGGTTATGGCCTGGAAGCTACTCTCCCAATTGAATGTAAAATACCTTCTCTCAAGTTTGCTATTGAATTACTGCCGGATACTTCACCAGAAGAAGAGCGTCTCCTTTATTTGGAAAGGCTGGATGAAACCCGCCGCTTTTCTGCTCTCATTATTGAAGCACAGAAAAAGCGGGTCAAAGCTAATTTTGATCAATCATTTTCCCCTCGTTCTTTCATTGAAGGGGATCTTATCCTCCTGTATAACCAAGCTCAGGATAAGCTGGGGACAGGAAAATTTCAACCTATGTGGCATGGGCCTTACATCGTTAAACATGTGCTGCAGAATGGGGCCTATGAGCTAATTGACTACGAAAGTCATCCTCTTGAACAACCCAGAAATGGGTTGTATCTCAAAAAATATTATGCGTGAGTCATCCATGCGTAATAGGTGTACATAGGTGTTTTTTCATTTTTGTACATGGTTTTGGTTTGGTGTGCTTTGTGAGCGTTTTCCTGCTTATTGGGTCTTATTTATTGTGCAGATGTCTATTACCGCTTATGTCGGTTTCACGGATGGTGCTTCCCGCAGTACCAGGAATTTTTCTTCAACAAACTGGGTAATTTATGATCCTGCTGGTGAGTTGATAGATCTGTAAGGTATTTGTCTAGGACAAACTACAAAAAATGTCACTGAATATAGCGCTATCATTGAGCTATTAACCGAGGCAATCGACCTCAGCATACGCGCATTGCTTGTAAATCTAGATTCATAGCTTGTCGTTCTGCAAATCAATAGTCATTATTCAGTTATAAATCCACACATTCTGAGATTGTATTTACGTATTCATTTGTTGAAAAGAAATTTTGATTTTATCACATATCAACATATTCCTAGACAAATGAACACATTAACTGATACAGTGGCTAACATTGTATTAGATATACATTTGCGTAATTTGTAAAAGCATTATCATATGTAAAAGATCCATGTAGGAAAATAGATGTATATATATATCGCATGTTTGCAGTCGTGTGCATCATAACTTCAAAAAAAAATATGTGTGTTTTTGTTAAATCCTGAGACATCATATCTCTCAAAAATATGCAAACAAAATAAAACCTAGGTGTCTAATCAGCATGGTGCTCATGATAACATTTCACTGCCCGTATGAGCCGCCTCAGCAAGCGGTGAATTTGGCTGGGCACCCCTACGGTATGCCTCTGGTAGGCGCGAGGAACATTTTAAAAACGTGCATAATCTGAAACTCCTCGTGTGATCCCCTCCAGGTTGTGCACTATCTCGTGTTCCTCGCTACCCTCACCTTGAGGGTCGAAATCGCGAGGGATTCGCCTTGCTATCAGTGACATGCCCGCAGGTCTCTCTGGGCCAACATCTGCATTACATGGATTTAATGTTAGAACACGCATAAATAAAAAAATCATAATACTCAAAAAACTTAAAAATGAATCTCACCTAAATCTTCATCCCAATCCTCTCCCTCCGGGAGTGGGAGGATCGGATCATCAGTAAAATATGTACCAGAGTAGGGCCAGTCCTCCACGACAATTAGTTGTCAGTGGAGCCAATCAAAGAATTCCGGTCTCTAGGACATCTGTTGACTGCCCCCTGCCCTTGGCATCAGTGCTACCCATCGGGCCATCCGTGGTTCTGTCACTGGTGGTGTCGGGACTATGACCTCCTGTCGCTGAAAAATGGGTAGTCGTTCCAGTAAGAACGATACCAGAATGGATCCATAACCAAATTGTTTCAATTTGGATTTCTTGCATTTTGTTATTTGGCGCTTCATGTTTATTGTCACGGCCTCTGCCCAGTTGTATATGGTCGGTGCCAAGTAGTCTGCAACAAGAAGCAAGGATAGTATTTGGTTGTATCCGAAGAAACCATCCATAAAGGATAGAACCTCATGCCCCGCACACTCGTCAATGATTTGGTCAATGAACGGTGTGGGGAAGTTGTCTTTGGGACAAGCTTTGTTCAAGTCGCAAAAGTCGGTGCAGACATGGATGGTGCCTTGTTTCTTGAGAACGGGAACTGGGTTGGAGACCCAAGTGGTGTATTCAATGGGGTAAATGAAACCAGCCTGCTTGAGCTTATCGATTTCGGCCTTGATAGCATCACATCTAGAAGGATGAATGGGTCTCAACTTTTGACGGACCGGTTTGGCATCAGGCCATGTGTCGATATGGTGTTCGACAATGGCGGGATCAAGTCCGGGCATTTCAGAATAGGACCAGGAGAAAACATCGCGGAATTCTTTGAAAATCTTGGTGTAAGCTTCGATTTCTTCCGGGGTGCATTGGGCGCCCAACGTGATGTATTCTTTGATTCCTGGTTTGACTGATATGTCAATTTTGATGGTAGGAGAGATATTGGCCATGTTTCCTTCTTCGAAAGCATCAGGTGCAGGGATGGGATTTTTGAACCAATCGACTGCATTGGGAATGAAGTCTTTGGTTTCCACAGCATATTGGTCATGGGATTGTTGTGGGAGGAAGTATGCGCGATGGTGCATATCATCCCATGGAAATTCGGGGTTGGTCATGGCTTCCATAATGTCTTCATCGGACTGGAAGATGGGAAGACTGGAGGAAGAAGGAGCATCCGAGGAGGTAGTGATGTGTGACGGGTCATCAGGAGGAGAATGGCTCAGATGGGCAAAATCAATAGATGCAAGGTCGGCTGAGGAGGAGCCGAGAGTATCTTCAGGTTGAGGGTTAGGTGAACTATCTCGCAAGGATGATGACAGGTACAAAATGGTGGTTGACAGCTCTGTGGATTCGACAGCGGGAGGAGGAATGTGAATGGGAGTAGGAAGAGCCTCAGGTTCTATCAAAATAGCCTTGAATTGGCGGTACATGTCCAAAGAGGAACGATACTCGTCAAGGCGGGGACAGAGGTGAGTGTAATGGCCGTGGAAATCGCACAAAGCACAAGGGTGATTGGTGCGCAAGTTTTTGAGTTTTGGGATAGAGTCCGGGATAGTGACGGAGACTTCGGGGATGTCCGAGTCGGGAAACGTCTCGTTGACCAGGATCTTGAGGTGTGGAAATTCAGGACACAGATGGGTGGCGTGACCGAAGATATCGCACAAAGCGCATTGGATAGCGGGCTTTGGCAGTCGCGGAGGGGTAGGGGTTGTCGGGGCAGCCTGGTCCTGGTGGGTTGCCCACTTACGAGCTTTGCCTTTCTTTCCGGGGGCTGAAACTATAGGAGTAGGGTCCTGTGGAGGTGTTGGGAGCCCGGAGGAAGCGAGGGGGACCAGTTGAACCGGTGTCAAAGCAAGGTAAGGTTTGGGGTGACTGGGAGGGGTAGCGTCTGGAGGGTCAATGTACCAGACGGGTATGCCGAGGGTCAGGTTAGGGAGAGAGAGGGTGGCCATGACGGGGACAGAAAATACTCCGGGAGGGGGAGCCAGGAAAGGGATCTGCCCAGCAGGGTAATGACCAGGAGGGATGGCTCCAAGATGGTTAAGGCCTGGGGGAACCGATCCAGGAGGGTAAAGGGGTTCCAGGATACCAGCTTTAGAAGCAGGGCCAGAAGGAGGAGGTCCGGCTGGCAGAGATGAAGGGCTATGAGTGGGTTGCGGTGGGCGGGGTTGAGGTTGCTGACTAGCCGAAGCGGGCCGCTTAAGGGTAGCCCGAGACGATTACATCATGCAAACATTCGACAAGCTGGGATCGGGGATAGGGGGAGGGGGAAGACTAGGAAAAGTTCCAAGCAGGGAGGAATCTTTGTAGACACCGGGGCAGACACTGAACAAAGAATCGACGGTTTGCTTATTGGCTACAGAAGAGATGGTCGTCTCAGGGGAGGTCTGAGACGGTGGCTCATGATACGACAGCTGGTCAATGGTGACTATCTTTCCATTATGCGGGAAAGACATCTTGCGGAAAACCGCGGATGGTGACTATGTTGCCTCGTGCAGTGCTTGTGTCCCCACAGCTCGTGTGATGGTATGTAGCACCACTCGTAGTGTCAAATCTGCGATAGTTTGGATATCAACTTTCCCACTACCTGATCCCTTCCGTGCTCCTGGACATACCCTGTCTATAACCATGGACATGTTTTACATGCAAGGCTGGGAACCGGTTAGGATTGGTGCTGCTCCCCTCCGCGATAATCCTGTGATGAAATACACGTCGGAAACTTCAATCTCAAGTTCTTGATCCCGAAGGATGAACTTCTCTTAATCTTCGTCCCATATGCTAACCAGATACTGTAATAATTCTGGTTGGGCTCGGAGACATGGTGTTAAGAAGAATTTTTTCAGGCCGCAGTTTTTGAGAGCTTGCATGACTCTCTCATTTTCCATGGCCAGCTCATCTTCTTCGTTGTGTTCCCGTTCCTTCCATTCGATAACCATTTTTTCTCCTTCTACCTGCAAACGCATTCATATGAGTGGTATTAGTCAATTTTGAACCTGAAATTTGTGATTAATTGGGACATTGGATCGGCATTTTTCCAAGAAATGGTCTGCGTTGTTGGCGCGCCCTAGTGTTAAAAATTGAGCAGTTGGTGCGACTCCATGCCTGAAACCCGCGCCGACCGCAATGCCCTAGTTTTTCCATTTCTTTCCCCAAAATTCGAAATTGAAAGTTGTAGGTACTGAGAAATGACTTAAAATGACGAGGTGGATCTCGGCTCTTACTTGGAGTTGACGGATTTGAGATTGGTTTGATGGATTGGCCGCTATCGTCGCCACAAGATTGCACAGTGAAATGGGTAACTATTGCTCCACAAGAGGTAAAAAGTGAAAAGTAATTATTTTTACCATTTTTGGCATTTTATAATTTTTTCACAACCCTAATTAAGTTTTAAGACATGTTTTCGGTTTTTTTATTGTATTTTTTTCGAGAAATGGGTTTTACACATGTCTCTTGTGCAGCAACAGGTTTTTCATGCGACAATGATGAAGTAACGAGTTATATTTTATACTTTTTCGAACTCGATAAAAACACAAAAAATTCACTACTGGAGTCATCTTTCAGCGCTTTTCGAACTCTCTAAACTTGAAAAGATTGCTGAGACTCTTGTCGTTTTGAGCTCGTTAAATGGCTGTGAAACGATATCTACCCAGTATATGTTTAACCCTTTTTCGGGCTGGGATGAATTATTTTCGAAAAAGGAATACCTTAGCCTATCGCAACTAAGAGGTTCTCTCAGACACAATTTTCTACCTTTTCGGATCTGTGAGACTACCTACGAAAAGGGGCTGCTGGAGTTTTCTTTTCTGCCTTCTTTTCAAACTCTCTAAATATGAAAAGATGTTGAGTTCTCCCTTTGTCAGAATCGTTAAACCCTGATGACATCGGACTTTGTCACCATGACGTTATTCGAGTTCCTCCTTCCTAGGGCTCGTAAAATGTACTAGGTTGGATTTGTCCGAAGGACAAACTTAAAATGCAAGCATATGTTATCCCCTTCAAGCTTGTTTTAAAAAATAATTGGGGTACTCGCTAGAAATGGTGGGGGGAAATGGAACCAAGTTTTAGTTATGTTGGCAGTATGTCGCTCTTGAACATGGCACTTGTCTGCATTTGTGTCAGGTTGGGGACATCTCATTTTGTCATTTTTGCCTCCATGGGTTTGGGTGATCTCTTTTGACCTCTCATCTGCTCTTTTCCACGTCATCATGACCTCAGATCCTTTGATGTCAAATACTGCCAAATCCAGTGTCATGCTACTGATATGTTCAAGAGAAGTTTTCCTTTACAATTTTCAACCTTCCTCTAATTCCCTGTTGGTCTTCATTTACTTTCATTGTGTTCCTCTGTCTCGTGTCGATGATGTGGGAAACATTATGGCCCTCCATCGACCAAGTCACTTCCTGTCGACATCAGCTCATTATCCAGGAATTTGATCTAGAGACTCCCTTCTGGTACCTTGGAGCCTGCATGCCTCAATGACAGGTTTTTTGCATTCGACACAAAGTTCACATAATTGGCCTTCGATCGAGTGATTCTACAAATGTTCGACGTCAGATCATTGTTCACATTTCGTAGATTGTACCTTTTGTACCTTGAGGTCCATCGTCATCATTGGTGGTTTCTCTCGCGTCTGTTAACAGCTTTCATCATTGGTTGGTAATCAGATGATTTTCTTGCATGTTCGACTTCAACTCATATATTTGTATGCTCAAAATTGTACTTGTTCGGGTTGAAATGGAGCACAAGACCCTGGGTTTTGTCTGATAAAATCTAGGCTGCAATTTTTGTGGATTATTATGACCTATTGCATGACTTTTTTGATTGGATGGTTGCGACCATACCTGATTCTACTCACTGATCCTTACTGTTGGATGGCTGCGTCCATACCTCGGATCTCCATTTTTATACTCTATTATGGATGGTTGTGACCATGCCACATGATTCATGTATCACAAATATCAGTTGTATTTGTAATTGCAGGTCTTCCGACAATGGTGTTTGGTTCAAAGGAATTCTCATAAAGCATTTCATCCCTCCCTCTCCCTCGGACTTCATGCTTTAGGGGGCATCTGTTATGGCATTTTGTCATTGTCCCTGCAATCCCCAACTCGCACATTGAAGGGTCATTTATGTGACCAATAAGCAGTGTCATGCCTTGCAAATACCATCCTTGCATCCCTTTTGATAAAATTAACATTCTTCTTGTTGACATTTCCCTAAGCAGAGATGTTAAAATACCTATTTTTGCCTTGGCACGAGTAGCCAGTTATACCCTCGCGCCAACCAGGAAATTTAACACTAAGCTCATGCCGTTTGTGCTCTGTGCCAGTTAGACACCTGCACCAAGCTGTTTATGGAATGTTTTTTAAAAATAGAGGCGGAGGTTCCATTCCAACCACCTCGAGGATGAGTCATTGGGAGTGGTTGAACTGAAACAACCACGGACTCCTTCCTTTAGTTAGTAGTTTCCACCTCCTTTGGAACTATCCTAAAGGATAGGACTCACTCCTACCTTTGTAGGGATCCCAACCTCCTCCTTTTCCTCTATAAAAGAAACTATCTCTCTTAGTACAAGCTATTTGAACACATTATAGCAAAATAGCTGAAGAGCTGAAGCGCTGAACTGGGAGAATTATACATACTATAGCTGAGCTACTAGAGAAGATAGAATAAGAAGGAATTATGTTGAGGAAGCTTGAGTCGATGACTTCTAAGAGAGCTTGAGTCCATGCCTTCATCCTGTCCCAATTCCCTGACGAACATTTGAGACACGCTTCGCCTGAACCCCGCTGGAGGAGACTAAAACATCAAAGCATCGGTTGTACTCTTCCTTCTATTCATTTATATACATGACTACTATTTGGTTCCACTATTGTGTCATGATGTTTACTTGATGCGATATGTTTAGCCCTCTTTGACTGGCTAATATTTGTGAGTGAAACTATTCTGTCATATGTTGTTCTTGTTCTTTGTCTTTTGTGCAGGTATCTAAGCGCAACAGCGAACAGGTTGTGATTTTCCAAGGTAGGAGCGAGAGGCCACTACTCTTTCTGCAATGACGAAAACGTTGGATTCAAGGTAGGTCAATCTACCGTGTCTTTCGTTCATTCATTAACTAGGGAGCAACACTTTAGCGTGTCCTTTTGTTACTAGACCCACCCTAGGGCTAGAGGGATCGTCTCTGTCTGCAGAGAGGATTTACCTTCATAACAAAGACCCATTTCTTTTGAAAGTCGTCCAATCAAAGGAAAGTATTTACAGAAAGCTATTTATGAGAAGGAAATGTTAGCAATACTGCATGCACTAAAGAAATGGTGAACTTACCTAATGGGAAGACACTTCAAGGTAAAAATTGATCATGATAGTCTTAAGCACTTTTTGGAACAAAGACTATATTTAGAAGAGCAGCAAAAATGGATCACAAAGATGTTGGGTTATGACTTTGAAATAATCTACAAAAAAGGGAAGCTAAATTTTGTTGCAGATGCACTCTCAAGAAAAAATAAAGAGGTGGGAGCATTTCTTTGTGCCATTTCTATTATCCAACCAGATTGGATAACCGAAGCAAGGAATGAATGGAAGAAGGATGAAGAAGTGTGGACACTCATTCAAAAGTTGTAGCAAGATCCTAGTACATCTGATAGATTTAGTTGGAAAAATGATTCCTTATGGTACAAAGATCGCTTATATATTTGTAAGAATTCCCAACTAAAGCAAAATATTCTTTTTGAATTTCACACTTCTCCTTTAGGAGGACACTCAGGATTTTTAAAAACTTACCACAAGGTGAAGAAAGAATTTTTTTGGGATGACCTTAAAATCTGATATTCAAAAATTTGTGGCGGAATTTTTGGTTTTCCAGCTGAATAAAGTTGAGACAATTAAGACCACGAGCCTTCTACAACCTTTATCCATTCCAAGTCAATGTTGGGAGGAGATTTCAATGGATTTTATCACAGTTTTACCTAAGTCCGTAGGAAAGAGTGTCATCATGGTGGTAGTTGATAGACTTACCAAGTATGCACACTTTTGTGCATTATCTCATCCATTTAAATCAAGTACAGTTGCTACTACATTTATGGACACAATTCAAAAGCTACATGGACACCCAAAGGTTATTGTGAGTGACAAAGATCCCATTTTTACTGGAATTTTATGGACGGAGTTATTTTCTTGTTTGGGTACTCAATTAGCTCATAGCTCATCTTATCATCCTCAATCCGATGGTTAAACTGAGATAGTAAATAAAAGTTTGGAAGGATATCTTGGTTGTTTTGTATTTGATAAACAAACACAATGAGTCAAGTGGTTACCTCTCACTGAATGGTGGTATAACACTTCCTTCCATACTGCAGCAAAAATGACCCCATTTATGGCACTTTATGGATATCATCCACCGTCCATCACATCATCTTTAAGACAAAATTCGAAGGTTCAAGCAGTGGAAGATCACATTGAACATCAATTCAATTGCGAGGATGACTCAAATTTGTCTTTTTCGTCTCCTTTCGATCCAAACCAACGCTTGCAAAATCTAGATTTTCTGCCAGGATTTTCTTGGGTCCCATCTAAGAATCTCAAGATAATTTAAAATAATGTTACCTATATTTTCCTTTCTTAGTCCCAGGTTTGACAAAACATCCACTGTAGAATACAATGTTGTCTCTGAATTGTCCATAAAAAGTTGAGGCTTTGTACGGTATAGCTTGCTAATCTCATCCCAAGGGCATCCCAAGGGAAACTGATACTTGCCAAAAGTATTAGCTTTTCTAAAATACTACAACATTTCAGTGGATTTTTTTTTCTAATAAGCAACAAATCATGTTCTTCTCAACTTGAAAACCATTCAAACCTTTAGAAACAGTCACAATTTTATTATATACTTCATCCTTGAGAAGCGATGGGCAACATGCACCATAGTTACTGTAGATATATTGTGGTTATCCTAGTAATATTCAAATGCATTCGGTTTCAAAATACAATATAAAAAACCTACTACTATAAAGAACCATTAGTACCCCAAAAATTCACAAGCCCCCAAAAATATTTAAAATTATGTTTCACTAATAATTCTAAAAAGACTCCTAGAACATTTAAACTTTGCCTTGTTTATAACTAAAAGCCCCAAAATTTTGTGAGAAGGCCATAATGTAATGCTACATTAACTGCCTCATTCATAAATATTTTAAGAAAACACAATATGCATAATCAAGGGGATAAGGGAGAATAGCAAGGAAGAACCGAATTTCAAACAAGGGACACACTTCTAATAAGAAGTTGAAATTTAGAGAAATATAATGTGTATTAAAAATCGTAATCCTTGATATGTTTAACTTTGTGCAAAAGGATAATAATGCACATCAGGCTGTGGTCTAGTGGCAACTTTGAACAGTTGTTCTAACAATCCTCACAGAGAATGCTCCTCCCCTGCATGGGATATGCTAGATATGCCTATTAACCGTGGACCTTGTACCAATTAATGATTGTATTGTTTAGGCCTTGAAGAAGATGATTTCAATAACCGTTGGCGAGGTACCAGCAGCCCATTCTTTTCAAGTGCGGAATATTTGGAGGTTTTATCATCCGTAGATACAGAGGTTCCCATTTTAAAAACAAAAAAAGGGACTATCATGGAAATACGCCCTTTTATCCAAAAAGATTTGACAAACAAGCATGTATAGGGAGCTTCACTGCAAAGAACAGACTATGGTGCCAAGTCCGAGCAGTATCCATTCCACTAAAATGACAAGGGACTTGCACATAGTCCATCCGTTTGAACTCATGCAATAATGATGGGCCAATACAAGTGGGCGATAACAACGCAAGAATGGAACCCTTTTCGACGGCTAACCATACGATCATCATCTATATTTTTCTCTGTGGAGATCGTTCGATTTGGCATTGGGCAGATGTAAATGTGATTCGGCTGTAGGGCTAAAGAATGTCTATATATTATAAGATCGACCATGCTGTGCAATCTCTCTGTTCTTTGAGTTCTGAGACTGATAAATTTGATTACACTCATTGCAAATGCAATTATTGGGCATCTCCCCATTTTGACGTAAATACAGTATTCTTCCTTCATATTTTTTTTTCAAAGGAAGCTTCCCTGTGGTGTTCAAATCTTCCTATCTGTTCTATTGGACTCAGGCAGAAAACCCATCAAACCCTTCTTCAAAAAAATGTTACACGAGGCAACAAATGGTAGGATTTTCTGAAAACAGACATGGATTGGCCAAAACCACCACCATTAAACGTCCTCCTGAAATGGAAGGCAACAAAGCAACAACGCCATCAGGACAAGGAAATGGCCATCAACTTCTAGGTGACATTGGGAATGTTGTTTCTGCCATGCCCCAAAGGAATCCACGTGTTGTTGGTTCTAAAGAATTTTTTAATGTTCAATTGTCCAATGACAAGGAAATATGTTGCCACATTAACAAACAATCGGCATTTTGTACAGGATTCCCAACCTGTGAATAGACCTGATGAGAATTTGTGGGTGGAGCGAAGAAAAAAAATACACTCTCATTTACAGGGAAAAATAAACATCAAATTTTGCATGAAGTTGATATTGAAGATCATATGACATTAGAGCCGACTATACCTTTTGTTGTTTAGACTGAGGAAAGTTGTGAAATGGAAATGGTAGATTCAGTTGATCTTATGTCAGACATCGATGAGGTTGATGCAGGAGACCCAATGGTTGTTTCAGAATATATACAAGACATTTACAGTTTGTATAAAACTAGGGATAATTTTAGTTGTGTTCCACATGATTACATGTCCCAACAATCAGACATAAATAAGAGAATGAGGGCTATCCTGATTGACTAGCTCATTGAGGTGCACATGAATTTTGAGCTCATGGATGAAACTCTATTTTTGACTGTCAACATTATTGACAGATAACTTTCAAGATAGAAAGTGATGAGAAAGCATTTACAACTTGTAGGGGTCACTGCGATGCTTTTGGCATGCAAGTATGAGGAGGCCTCTGTTCTTGTGGTTGATAACTTCGTTCTTATCTCTGACAATGCATACACTAAAGGATAAGTTTTATAAATGGAGATATTGATACTTAGTACTTTGCACTTCAATATGGTAGTGCCAGCTCCTTATGTCTTCATGAAGAGATTTTTGAAGGTAGCTCAATCTGACGAAGAGACAGAGAGATTGTCTTTTTTCTTCATGGAAATTTTCCTGGTGGAGTACGCTATGTTGAGATATCAACACTCCATGCTTGCAGCGGCCGCATTTTATACTTCACAATGTACCCTGAAAAGAATTCCATGTTGGAATGGAAGTATTGAATGCAACTTTGGGAATCTGCCAAGATGATGGTGCATTATCATCATAAGGCAGGGGAAGGGAAGCTTACTAATGTTCACAAGAAATACCCTGCCTCCAAATATGACCGTGTAACGAAGATAGAACCAGTTATATTTATTAGAGACATGGTCCTCTAGGATACTGACATATTAACAATCATTTTATAGCATGGTTTACTAACTACGCAAGCTCATGTCATGTATTTTATTAGGTTTTTATTTTATGCATACATATTGTAGTTGGAGTTCATATGCTAAATTAAGCTTTGAAGTAATCATGATGACATCCTAATTCTTTGATGGACAAGAAGAGCACTGGATTAAGTTTAGTACCATCATGATTTCTAATAACTGCTGAAACAAATAAATTGATGGTGTCTCAAGGGTTGGCTCAAAGCATTGAATCTTCCTCTGACCCTCAAGCCACTGGGGGTATATCTGGTGGAGCACTTAGTAGTGGGGCTAGTAGCAATCTGAATACACAAAATGGATCCATTGTATCGAGTACAGGTAGAAGGTCGGCCATAGTTCCAAGTTCTCTGTTGCCTACTGATGTTTTTGTTGTATTACAAAGTCCCTATTGGATTCCTATCATTTATCGCAAGAGGGTGGTGCTCCTGAAGGAGACTCAATGCTCTATCCACAATTTCAGCAAGTTATCGTGAGGTATGTTGATGCCAAATTAAATACTCTCGAAACTCATCTTAATCCACATTTAGGGGTCCCAAGAACTTCACATAATTAAAGTATGACCGTTAGGCAGTCTCCCTTCGGAAGTGCCAATAAAGTAGGCATCATTTCTCCTAGAATTTCTCAAGTAGAATCATTAACCCGAAGGGAAGACACTATATTAAATAGAGTAACTAACATAAAAAATGCGTCGGAAACACAATGTCTGGTGGCACATAAAGTAGGAATGACTTTGCTTGAGTTTCCTAAGACTGCAGGAACTGGTCTGCCAGTGGATGAGGATGAAGAGAGGTCTATTTATGTTCAACATGGGAATGATAGTAGTTATGGAGGTGGTTGGGTCCCTCTTGCTTCTCTTAAAAAAAAAATATGTGGCATTGTGAAGTATCTTGGAATTCTATGGTCATTTTACCAGTTACTAGACATTATGTGCTTGACTTTAAAAGCGGATGGAGAATTGGTTGATTACTTATTATGTGATCCAGCTTTGATTTTTCGTGTCAGGGGCCATGTGTATGAAGTAAGTTTTCCTGATTTAGGAGGACAAAATAAACTTCCAATTCAACTTCATATGCAAGGTATAAGTGTGAAGAATTATAACATGTACACACTAGCACAACAGCAACAACAACCACTACCATGAAAGCAAACAAATAGCCAAGATGAACTAAACTTTCATCATTATGAACTATGTGACTTTTTTAGCAGGGGCCATGAGTATGAAGTAAGTTTTCCTGATTTAGGAGGACAAAATAAAATTCCAATTCAACTTCATATGCAAGGTCTGAGTGTGGAGAATTATAACATGTACACACTAGTGCAACAACAACACCAACCACTACCACGAAAGAAAACAAATAGCCAAGATGAACTAAACTCTCAGGAAATTGGTGAACTATGTGACTTTTTTAGTAGGCGAGTTGTATCGGAACCATATGATGCATTTAAAATTTCTTCGTCACTTTGTTATGATGCCAATATGAGTTCTTCGAGAATTTTTGAAGCTCATTGCATGGAAGTAGGGGATAGCTCAAGATCAGGGTGCTGATACAGTTCCCTCAGAAAGGCCCCGTGTTGAATTATGCTTAGATAGTCACTTACGAATGAATTCTTACATAGTAATGTCTCTAGACAATGCAGATCTGGTTTTTTCAGATAAAGCATCCAGTGCTCTGTCAAAGAGAAACATTCATTATGATCGCCCACACATGCAGTGGATTTTGAGCTCTTTTTTTTTTTTTTATCCTGCTTATTTTTCTCGTGTAGATGCTGCCAGCGGTGCAGGTGGGTTGATTCAATGTGTTTCCTTAAGATTGAAATATGCTTTTGGTGAAAATATAAATGTGTCTCTTCTAAGCATGGAAGGTAGTCATCGTAGATGTGCCAGTGGGCCTTGTATTGAGGATTGGGAGCGCCATAAATAGAGAGTAGCTAAAGCAGTGAAAATTGTTGGACGTGGAAGTGGAGTTTGTGGGAGTTCAATGGATATTAGTCAAGGAAGACTGCAAGTTGTGGCTGAAACATTACAATATTACTTTCAATCTTCTTTTCTTTATCTTTGATAGGGTGCAATAGGTAACACCTTCTGTAGGTGGCTTCACAGCTTGAGTTTTTACTATTGTACTATTGACCTATCCCTGGCTTCTTTCCTATCGTCCACACAATCTAGTGGATTTTTGGTTTACTGTAGTCCTTGATCCTGCTTTTGTTCATGATGTAAATGCTGGTAGTGCAGCTTGGTTTCTTCACTATGTTTCTGGAAGGTTGAAATATGCCTTTGGTCAAAATCTGAATTACTTTTCGAGTGGAGATTGCTAGAAGTGAAAGTGGAGCAGGTGGGAGTTCAGTAGAAATTTGTTAAGGAAACTGCACGTTGTAGCTGAAACTTCCAGCACTCCTAGCGATCTTCTTTGATTTAGCTCCAAAAGGTGTAAATGGTAACACTCTCTTTAGGTGGTTTCAAAGCTTGAGCTCTTATTATTTTACTATAGCCTTGTTTTTGGCTTCTTCATCTTCATCATGCACCATTCGGTGAAATGTGGATAATGTCGTAGAGTATACTTCTGTGAAAAGGCTTGAAAAAAGATGAAGGATCTTTGGCAGAAACAATCCATTTGCCTGAAGATACAGTTACATAATGCATTCTAATTTTGTTCCATCTAATATCTCCTATTTATAGCATGGTCAAATATTTCAGATGCAGATTTGACTAACAGCAACTGCATTATTTTAACCAAATTGTTGGCAATGCAAAATTTCCTGCAACTTTGTTCCTGTACAGAAAAATGATTCACTTTGGCCTGTAAGTTGATTTTAATGTATATTAGACAATCCTTCTATTTCTTATGTGATTTACGTTGGTTATGAAATTCTGTATCTATTACAAGTCAAATATTCTTGTCAAATTTGCACTATTCCTTGTATCTCCATAATATTTAGTAGATGACTATCATGTGACAATTTAGTAACGACTAATAGACATGGAAACTCACCAACTATCACAACTATGATTGCAAGCAGAGCTGCTAGACTAACATAGGAGAACTTGATGGACATGTTACTTTGAAAATAAATCTGGTAAAAAAGAGGTCTGGGAAATAAAATTTGAGCATTATAAAAATAATAATATCTTCAAATACTTGTCATTTTTATATCAAACATATTTTGTAGAGAAACTATGTATTGATTTCTATAAATGTTGAAAAACTGAGACATGGGTTTCAAGTGTTTGTCCGTCTTTCTGTCTAGGCTCTATCAAGTTTGCAATAATTCTTTTGTTTTCATGAGAATAATTGTGCAACAGTATGACGGAACACTTCTGGAGTCAAAGGCAATTGATTAGAAATTTTTACTCAATGGTGCTGCAGAAAATGGTGTCAGGGGATGGTGGGAAAATGATAAATAAAATCCCTAACTTATAAATACGGTACTTATGGGAAAAAGATAAATAGGATCACTAATTTATGGTGTCCGAGGATAGTGGAAAATGATAATGATAAATAGGATCACTAAATTATAAATATGTCACTAGATGTTCATGAGGGACCTTAATCATCTCAATAATAAGTCCTTAAAATGGTAAAATTTTATGTCTTAAAAGTAATCCCTGGGAAAACATTGGAGAGGTGATGAATGTTTTTAAATTCATGGGAGATTTCTTTTTATCAATTCAATCCTAGACTTCATGTTTGAGCCTTTATTGAGCTATAACAAGGAACGTAAACCCTTGGCATTTCTTGCGTAGCACCCTTGGTCATCGTATACCATTTGACCCAATGACTTGGAACCAGTGTCTTTATTCTGCTTTTTGAAATCTCTAAGGGGCTATTGAGATAGGATCTTGGAAGGTGAGTTTATCATGCTTGGTTTTGTCATGATGGTAGCTTTTGCAGTGGCATTGAACGGGGATTTGTTGGTCTCTTGGACAGTTTCTTGTAGCTTCTTCAATGCCTCCTCCTTTGCTGTCAAACCTTGGTAACTAAGCAATCATTTCGGTGAACCTCTCCTCTTACCAATTACCTAGCTAAATGAATTTGCTTCATAATTACAAGAGTTGCAAGATGCTCTTGTATAATTCTTACCTCATGTTCGTGAAAAAGTCTTGGCGTTTGGCTATTTCTTTTTCCAGCTCATGTGCTTTTTGCATCTAATATAAAATTTCATCTTGGATCTATCTATTTAAGTCTCTTAAGTCTTCAAGCCTCTCCATGTTTAAAGCTTTTCCCATGCTAGGTGTCCTTCAACTCAAAGTGCTAAGAAGTCTTGGCATTAAGAAGTTTTGAGGCCTCTTAATTTTAACTGTGGTAACAACTAAATTCAGATTATAGCAGCATAAAAAAATTGGACTTAGGCACTTCGTGTTACTTGGAGTCTTGAGACAGTTCTTTTGGAGTAGCACTCAGAGACTATTTGGAGCACCCCCAAAGTCATCATCTATATCAGTCACTAAACATTTTAGAAGCAACATTTGGATTTGACATAGAGAATTCTTTGGAGCAGTATTGGTGAAGTTTATTGAAGCACCTCCTTTAGAACATCCTTGTTGAAGATTATAGAAGCATCATTTGGATAGTCTCATTAAAAAAAAGCCCTTTGGATTAGTCATGGAAATTTTTTAAGGAAACTACACGTTGTGGCTGAAACTTCCAGCACTCCTAGCGATATTCTTTGCTTCAGCTCCAAAAGGTGTAAATGGTAGCACTCTCTTTAGGTGGTTTCAAAGCTTGAGTTCTTATTATTCTACAATAACCCTGTTTGTGGCTTCTTCATATTCATCATGCACCATTCGGTGAACCGTGGATAATTTCGTAGAGTCTACTTCTGTGAAAAGGCTTGAAAAAAGAGGAAGGGTCTTTGGCAGAAACAATCCATCCGCTTGAAGATACCGTTACATGATGCATTCTAATTTTTTTCCATCTAATATATCATATTTATAGCATGGTCAAATATTTCAGATGCATCTTTGACTAACAACAACTGCATTCTTTTAGCCAAATTGTCGGCAATGCGAACTTTCCTGCAACCTTGTTCCTGTACAGAAAAATGATTCACTTTGGCCTGTAAGTTGATTTTGATGTGTATTAGACAATCCTAATTCTTCAATATTCTATTACTGCCTGAGAACGACAGTGGTAGGTGGTGATCATTATATGTTAAGATGGTTTGATCTCTTTATCTATCCAAAAAATAAGTGAGCATGCTCATCCTCCTCTATTGGAGTGATTACAGATCAGATTTAATATTTAATAAATCTCTGTAAACCAAAACATACATACACAGATTCTGGACAGATGATTGGTGCAGGACCAACTTCTTCTCACTCATGTTACAAGTTTCCAACACCTGACTAAGCAAAGGTATTTCACAGCTATTGGACTTGTGTTTTTAAGTCAGATTAGTTTGGTAGGCTCAGGATATGAGGAGAATTGGTTGTAAATTCAACAACCAAAGCGTTGTTAGTAGTTGAATAGTTTCCACTCCAGTGGTTGTGATTTGAGATAGTAACAATAATGATTCAGATTAACTCTTTTCATAATTAAAAAAACCATCCAATCAACCTTAAAACCAATACCCTATCATGTAAACAAGTTCTATCAAAGAAATTTTTAAAAAATCGCTTTAAGATTTCATTTCGTGGGACCAAATTGCAAAACCCATCAATCATTAAAACAAAAATCCCAAACATAAGACATTCCAGAATTCTTGAGAAAATCTCTTAGAGAGTGCATAATTTAATCAAAGCTCTAGTAAATTTCCCTTCATCATAAACTCTATTAGAATGTTATGCATTAGAATATAACTAATATCCACCAAAATACAAGTAGCAGGGGTTTCCACATATAATCCCATCAGTAGGAAATCATTAAAAGAAAAAATGCAAACATGCGACATTCAAGATAGCTTGAGAAACATTCTTTGAGAATGCATAATTTAGTAAAACCTTAGTTAAATTTTCCCTTTATTCCAAACTCTAACAGAGTGCCATGCATTAGAATATATTTAACCTGAAACTGATCTGCAACAAAATAAAAATAGCAGTGATTTTCACGAATATCACTTGGGATTTTGTAATTATAACAACCAACCGCCATGTCAACCTAAGAAAACTAGAGAGGGCGCTAATCAAAGCTATCCCAGCATGGATAGGACCATAGGTTAATGAATAGAAACCAATAGAAGTGGAGACAAATTTAGAATACCAACCAATTCGGTGACAGGAACGGGAAACCCATGTTGGGCGCAACCTTGCATTAGTGCTTTGGCATCACCGCAGGCCTGCAAAAGAGATGCATAGGTATTGAAATCGACAAAGATTCCCTTCTGGTGCATTTGATGGAGTACACCCAAAGCTTCGTTCCACTGTCCTCGCTTGCACTTGCTGCAAGATGTTGATGATGCAGGTACTGAGGTCGACAGTGGTACCAATTCTAAATCAATGTGTTTTATGGGCATTTTCATGGCAATCCTCCTTGGCAGGAAAATGAAATTCCAAATGAAAAAGGCCAATGTGAAAAAAATATTATTTGAATTGAATAATTTTTTTTTTTTTTAAGTTATTAAAAGTTATAAATGTTTTGATTTTTTTCAAAAAAAGGCAATTGTATTTGTAAGTTATTTTGTTTTCTCCAAGATAGCATTAATAAAAAACAAATTTTAATAACCAACCTAACACATCACCAACCTGAGTTGACCACCTTGACAAAATATTGGCTTTTTCAATGAACTAAAATGCCTTTAATGAACACAACCAAATGTGCATGATGTTGAACAAGTAAACCAACATGACATACCTTTAATGATAGTAACAATGTGTGCAATTTGTGGATTGGAAAAACCAAACTAACATACCTATGATAATCATAATCGACCATGCATGCCTATTGTGATCAACTCTTCATGATTTCTTTTGATTTCGTGCAAAATTAAGCATGTCATGCAACTCTTAGACTAACTTTGATACATATACAAATTAAGTTGTATTTACCTATTAGAATTGTGTTAAAGTGTTTCCCCTTTAAATGTCACAGTTTTGAATCCAAGGGAAATTAAGGTATGTATACCTCCATGGATTAAATAGTTAAATCATTGCATGAAGGGCATCCATTGTCCCACGAACAAGGGGGTCTCACATGCCAATTTAGCATATACCTATATTATAACTTTATATTAAAGACTATATTACTTTCTTGTGTTAATATGTTCTCACATGCCAATTTAGCATATACCTATATTATAACTTTATATTAAATATTATTATTACTTTCTTGTGTTAATATGAGTGCTTTTAATATTTAATATACAATTAAGTAGATTACCCCTTGACTAATTAGTGAAGTATTTAATATTGGATGAGGGAGTTGTAAGGTTGAAATTTCTATACCTCGTGTTAATTTGGGTATTTGTATCATTTCAATGCAAAATTGGATTTCATACATACCCATGGATCCATTAAAGCCATTTACACATGCCAACCAAAGACATTCAATAGTTGGGTTAGAACTAGCGGTTGGGAGGAATTCATTATCATATTCATCCAAGGGTTTCTATACTAGAGAAATTAGGGTATGCGTTTGATTTATGGGCTAATGTTTGAATGATATGAGGAGATGAGTTAGTACAAGTCCTTCTTAAGGTAAGGCCCTGCACCTCTTCCTTTATTTCTTAAAGTAAACTTGAAAGAAGTACTGATTACAAATATATGATACATATAATGTGCAAACCATTCACAACATCACGACATTAAACATTTACATGAGATGCAACTTATTTCATGTTCAATAGATTTTTTCCTTTAAAAAATAAATATATGGTACCATGATATAATATATTGATTCACCAACATTGACCACCAAACAAATGACTTGAAACGACAAATTTTATGTATGGTGAATATCATCCACCATAAACTATGATTATTAGCCGCTCTGACACCCCTAAGTTTATGGTCACTCATTGAACATAACTCCAAGAGTTGTTTCGAGCTTCTTAAACTTATTCTTTCCCAAAAGACTGACAAGGATGCCTCATTACTGTAGCATTTTTTTCTACGTCTTTCATCAAATTCTCTACAGCCACGTTTTTATGTTATCCTCAATTAACATTTCAATTCCACGTGTTTTATTATTGCGTGTTTTAAAGGGTTTCCTTCATTCTCATGGCAGACACAGAGTTACATTCATGGTCCTTCTGTTTTTTGGGGACCATCTCATTACTTGTAGTTGTTTCTCTCTAAATCAACACATGGCAAGCGCGGTATGATCAACCAAAACATATTAGCACCTAAAATGCCATCAATTTCGAGTTAATCCCTACCCTACGCCATGGCAAAATTTTTGGTTTGAATAAATTTCGTCAATGAATAACATCATTGTGAGTAAAAAGGTAATGCAGTTTGGCTTGGCATCTACTTGCTGCATTAGGGGGTTTAATGGGTTAGGGGTTAAGGGTTTAGAGGTTTAGGGTTTAGGGGTTAAATGGGTTGGGGGTTTAGAGGTTTAGGGGGTTAGGGGATCTAGCAGTTAAGTATTTTACAGGTTAGGGGATAGGGGTTAATGGGGTTAAGTCTAGGGGGTTAAATGGGTTAGGGTTTTAGGGGTTTAGGGGGTTAAATGGGTTAGGGGTTGGGAATTAGGGTTTAAGGGTGAGGGATTTAGGGTTTAGGGGGTTAAATAGGTTAGGGGTTTAGGGGTTTAGGGGTTTAGGGGGTTAAATGGGTTAGGGGTTAAGGGTTTAGGGGTTAGGGGTTAAGGGTTTAGAGGTTTAGGGTTTATGGGTTAAATGGGTTAGGGGTTGGGAATTAGTGTTTAAGGGGTTAGGAGTTAAGATGATAGTTTCGTTGGTCTTTGTTTGTGCACAATAGTTCTTTATTATTTGTATCTCAATGTAATAATTTTGTAGGTATTGTTTCTTGTTGCCATGTCTTATTTATTTATTAATTTCTAGTATTTGTTAGCCATTTCTTTACATTTATCGATGAAAATGTCTATTGCAATTAAACCAAATGTATGTTCAATCTCCACTTTCAAACTCAGCCACAGTTTTGTCACACAATTTAAGTTCGGAGAATGGAAATCTGACGAAGTCTCAATAACCACATTGCACCTCATGACTGCTATAGAAAAGCTTAAGTTCGAGTGTCCCACATTCATGATAAAGTTGGCGATTATACTCTCCACCTGATTGTGTCCTAGAAATACCCTTGTTTGTTGCAAAAACATACTAATGTTGTTGACCTTGTCCCTTAACAGACCAAGGAAACATATGAGACTGAGAGGAATGGAAAGCACTACAAAGTTGGAGAGAGTACAAAATACTAGGATGATTTAAAGGATAAGCTTGAAGAATGTAACAGTGATGAAACAACTGAAAGTTGTCCCAAAAAAATAGTTGATAATGTGAAACCTTCTTCTGTACCAATCAAGCAAGACTACATTCATGTGAGAGCAAGAAGAGGCCAAGCGACCGATAGGAATATCCTGGCAGAGAGGGTATGGTTCACTCTTTTTAATGAAAGATTTGATCTACATTTTGTATATCGAAGATTAACCGTTTTAATCTTGGCAACAAGGGGGAATTAACCCGATCGTAGGTCCCAACTAGACTTGCTCTCATTTGGAATGGATAATCCCAACGAGTTTTAAGGACTTATAAGGGTTAGGGGAATAATGAGCTAGTAGTTAAGGGATTAGGGATTAGGGGCTTAGGTTAGGGATTATGAGAATAATGAGTTAGTGGATAAGGGGTTAAGGATTCAGGGTTTAGGGGTTAGGGGATTTAGGCACATTTAGGGGTTATAGAAATAATGAGTTAGAGGTTAAGGGATCAGGGATTGGGGTTAAGGGAATAATGAGTTAGTGATTAAGGGGTTAGGGGCTAGGGAATTTAGGCACATTTAGGGGTTAGGGGAATAATGAGTTAGTGGTTAAGGGATTAGGTTCTTCACTATGTTCCTGGAAGGTTGAAATATGCATTTGGTCAAAATCCTAATTTCTTTTCGAGTGGAGATTGCTAGAAGTGAAAGTGGAGCAGGTCGGAGTTCAGTGGAATTTTTTCAAGGAAACTGCACATTGTAGCTAAAACTTCTAGCACTCCTAGAGATCTTCTTTGATTCAGCTCCAAAAGGTGTAAATGGTAACACTCTCTTTAGGTGGCTTCAAAGCTTGAGCTCTTATTATTTTACTATAGCCCTGTTTGTGGCTTCTTCATCTTCATCATGCACTATTTGGTGAACTGAGGATAATGTCGTAGAGTCTACTTCTGTGAAAAGGCTTGACAAAAGATGAAGGATATTTGGCAGAAACAATCCATCTGCCTGAAGATACCGTTACATAATGCATTCTAATTTTGTTCCATCTAATATCTCCTATTTATAGCATGGTCAAATATTTCATATGCAACTTTGACTAACAACAACTACATTATTTTAACCAAATTGTTGGCAATACGAACTTTCCTGCAACTTTGTTCCTGTATAGAAAAATGATTCACTTTGGCATTTAAGTTGATTTTAATGTGTATTAGACAATCCTTCTATTTCCTGTGTGATTTACATTGGTTATGAAATTCTGTATCTATTACAAGTCGAATATTCTTGTCAAATTTTTACTATTCCTTGTATCTTCATAATCTTTAGTAGATGACTATCATGTGACAATTTAGTAACAATTAATAGACATGGAAACTCACCAACTATCATGGCTATGATTGCAAGTAGAGCTGGCAGACTACCATAGGAGAACTTGATGGACATGTTACTTTGAAAATAAATATGGTAAAAATGAGGTCTGGGAAAAAAAAATTAAGCATTATAAAAGTAATAATATCTTCAAATACTTGTCATTTTTATATCAAACATATTTTGTAGAGAAACTATGTATTGATTTCTATAAATGTTGAAAAACTGAGACATGGGTTTCAATTTTCCGTTTGTCTTTCTGTCTAGGCTCTGTGAAGTTTGCAATAATTATTTTGTTTTCATGAGAATAATTGTGCAACAGTATGACAGAACACTTCTGGATTCAAAGGAAATTGACTAGAAATTTTTACTCAATGGTGCTGCAGAAAATGGTGTCCAAGGATGGTGGGAAAATGATAAATAAAATCCCTAACTTATAAATACATTTTTTTATGGGAAAAAGATAAATAGGATCACTAATTTATGGTGTCCAAGGACAGTGGAAAATAATAATGATAAATAGGATCACTAAATTATAAATATGTCATTGGATGGTCATGAGGGACCTTAAGCATATCAATAAGAAGTCCTTAAAATGGTAAAATTTTATGTCTTAAAAGTAGTCCCTGGGAAACCATTGGATAGGTGATGAATGTTTTTAAAATGCACTGGTGATTTATTTTTATCAATTGAATCCTAGACTTCATGCTTGAGCCTCTATTGAGCTATAACAAGTAACATAAACCCTTGGCATTTCTTGCGTATAAACCCTTGGTCTTCGTAGACCATTTGACCCAATGACTTGGAACCAATGTCTTTATTATGATTTTGGAAATCTCTAAGGGGCTATTGAGATAGGATCTTGGAAGGTGAGTTTAGCATGCTTGGTTTTATCATGATGGTAGCTTTTGCAGTGGCATTGAACAGGGCTTTCTTGGTCTCTTAGACAGTTTCTTGTAGCTTCTTCAATGCCTCCTCCTTTGTTGTCAAACCTTGGTAACTAAGCAGTCATTTCGGTGAACCTCTTCTCTTACCAATTACCTAGCTAAATGAATTTGCTTCATAATTGCAAGAGTTGCAAGGTGCTCTTATATAATTCTTACCTCATGTTCGTGAAAGAGTCTTGGCATTTGGCTATTTCTTTTTCCAACTCATTTGCTTTTTGCATCTAATATCAAATTTCATCTTGGATCTATCTATTTAAGTCTCTTAAGTCTTCAAGCCTCTCCTCGTTCAAAGATTTTCCAATGCTAGGTGTCCTTCAACTCAAAGGGCTAAGAAGTCTTGACATTAAAATTTTTTGAGGCATCTTAATTTTGACTGTGGTAACAACTAAATTCAGATTAAAGCAGCATAAAAAAATTGGACTTAGGCACTTCGTGTTACTTGGAGTCTTGAGACAGTTCTTTTGGAGTAGCACTCAGAGACTATTTGGAGCACTCCCAAAGTCATCATCTATATAAGTCACTAAACATTTTAGAAGCAACATTTGGATTTGACACAGAGAATTCTTTGGAGCAGTATTGTTGAAGTTTATTGAAGCACTTCCTTTAGAACATCCTTGTTGAATATTATAGAAGCATCATTTGGATAGTCTCATTAAAAAAAAAAAAACCTTTGGAGTAGTCTTGGATATTTGTTAAGGAAACTGCACGTTGTGGCTGAAAATTCCAGCACTCCTAGTGATCTTCTTTGCTTCAGCTCCAAAAGGTGTAAATGGTAACACTCTCTTTAGGTGGCCTCACATCTTGAGTTCTTATTATTCTACTATAACCCTCTTTGTGGCTTCTTCATCTTCATCATGCACCATTCGGTGAACTGTGGATAATTTCGTAGAGTCTACTTCTCTGAAAAGGCTTGAAAAAAGAGGAAGGATATTTGGCAGAAACAATCCATTTTCCTGAAGATACTGTTACATAATGCATTCTGATTTTGTTCCATCTAATATATCTTATTTATTGCATGGTAAAATATTTCGGATGTAGCTTTGACGAACAACAACTGCATTCTTTTAGCCAAATTGTCGACAATGTGAACTTTCCTGCAACCTTGTTCCTGTACAGAAAAATGATTCACTTTGGCATGTAAGTTGATTTTGATGTGTATTAGACAATCCTAATTCTTCAATATTCTATTACTGCCTGAGAATGACAGTGGTAGGTGGTGATCATGATATTTTAAGATGGTCTGATCTCTTTATCTACCAGAAAAATAAGTGAGCATGTTCATCCTCCTCCATCAGAGTGATTAGGGTTCAAATTTAATTTTTATTAAATCTTTGTAAACCAAAAGATACATAAACAGATTCTGGAGGGATGATTGGTGCAGGACCAACTTCTTCTCACTCATGTTATAAGTTGCCAACACCTGACTAAGCAAAGGTATTTCATAGCTATTGGACTTGTGTTTTTAAGTCAGATCAGTTTGGTAGTCTTAGGATATGAGGAGAATTGGTTGTAAATTCAACAACCAAAGTGTTGTTAGTAGTTGAATAGTTTCCACTTCGCTGGTTGTGATTTGAGATAATAACAATAATGATTCAGATTAACTATTTTCATAATTTAAAAAAACCATCCAATCAACCTTAAAACCAATACCCTGTCATGTAAACAAGTTCTATCAAACAAATTTTTAAAAAATCGCTTTAAGATTTCATTTCGTAGGACCAAATTGCAAAACCCATTACCACGAAATCATTAAAACAAAAATCCCAAACATAAGACATTCCAGAATTCTTGAGAAAATCTCTTAGAGAGTGTATAGTTTAATCAAAGCTCTAGTAAATTTCCCTTCATCATAAACTCTATCAGAATGTTATGCATTAGAATATAACTAATCTCCAACAAAATAAAAGTAGTAGGGGTTTCCACATATAATCCCATCAGCAGGAAATCATTAAAAGAAAAAATGCAAACATGCGACATTCAAGATAGCTTGAGAAACATTCTTTGAGAATGCATAATTTAATCAAACCTTAATTAAATTTTCCCCTTATTCCAAACTCTAACAAAGTTCCATGCATAAGAATATATTTAACATGAAATTGATCTGCAACAAAATAAAAATAGCAGCAATTTCCACGAATATCACTTGGGATTTTGTAACTATAAAAACCAACCACCATGTAAACCTACGAAAACCAGAGAGGGCTCTAATCAAAGCTAGCCCAACATGGATAGGACCATAGGTTAATGAATAGAAACCAATAGAAGTGGAGACAAATTTAGAATACTAAGCAATTCGGTGACAGGAACGGGAAACCCATGTTGGGCGCAGCCTTGCGTTAGTTCTTTGGCATCACCGCAGGCCTGCAAAATAGATGCATAGGTATTGAAATCGACAGAGATTCCCTTCTGGTGCATTTGATGGAGTATACCCAGAGCTTCGTTCCACTAGCCTCGCTTGCACTTGCTGCAAGATGTTGATGATGCAGGTACCGAGGTCGACAGTGGTACCAATTCTGAATCAATGCGTTTTGTTGGCATTTTCATGGCAATCCTCCTTGGCGGGAAAATGAAATTCCAAATGAAAAAGGCCAATGTGAAAAAAATATTATTTGCATATAATAAATATTTTAATTTTTTTTTTAAGTTATTAAAAGTTATAAATGTTTTGATGTTTTTCAAAAAAAAGGCAATTGTATTTGTAAGTTATTTTGTTTTCTCAAAGATAGTGTTAATAAAAAATAGATGTTAATAACCAACCTAACTCATCACCAACCTAAGTTGACCACCTTGACAAAATATTGGTTTTTTCAATGAACTAAAATGCCTTTAATGAACATAACCAAATGTGCATGATGTTGAACAAGTAAACCAACATGACATACATTTAACAATAGTAACAATGTGTGCAATTGGTGGATTGGGAAAACCAAACTAACATACCTATGATAATCAAAATCGACCATACATGCCTATTGTGATCAACCCTTCATGATTTCTTTTGATTTCGTGCAAAATTAAGCATGTCATACAACTCTTAGACTAACTTTGATACATATAAAAATTAAGTTTCTATTTACCTGTTAGAATTGTGTTAAAGTGTTTCCCCTTTAATTGTAACAGGTTTGAATCCAAGGGAAATTAAGTTATGTATACCTCCATGGATTAAATAGGTAAATCATTGCATGAAGGGCATCCATTGTCCCACGAACAAGGGGGTCTCACATGCCAATTTAGCATATACCTATATTATAACTTTATATTAAATACTATTATTACTTTCTTGTGTTAATATGAGTGCTTTTAATATTTAATATACAATTAAGTAGATTACCCCTTGACAAATTAGTGAAGTATTTAATATTGGATGAGGGAGTTGTAAGGTTGAAATTTTTATACCTCGTGTTAATTTGGGTATTTGTATCATTTCAATGCAAAATTGGATTTCATACATATCCATGGATCCATTAAAGCCATTTACACATGCCAACCAAAGACATTCAATAGTTGGGTTAGAACTAGCGGTTGGGAGAATTTCATTATCATATTCATCCAAGGGTTTCTATACTAGAGAAATTAGGGTATGCGTTTGATTTATGGGCTAATGTTTGAATGATATGAGGAGATGAGTTAGTGCAAGTCCTTCTTATGGTAAGGCCCTGCACCTCTTCCTTTATTTCTTAAAGTAAACTTGAAAGAAGTACTGGTTACAAATATATGATACATATAATGTGCAAACCATTCACAACATCACAACATTAAACATTTACACGAGATGCAACTTATTTCATGTTCAATAGATTTTTTCCTTTAAAAAATAAATATATGGTACCATGATATAATATATTGATTCACCAACATTGACCACCAAACAAATGACCTAAACGACATGTAGAAATTATATACAATATGCATGTATATATCCGGACTCTCCTGATCTCACACTATTTAACTTCATGCAAAATACAAAATCCTTCCACTATAATTCTTGCGGAAATTTAATCAACAATTACAAAACACATGAAGCAATAAAAACACACATAACACAGTTGTTTAACGGGAAAGCCTGAAGCTGAAAACCCCAACTATATATTATGTAACATGGAGATCATATGACAATCTCATACAAAGCATACAAAGCTTATCACAAGCTCTCAGTACAGTACAATCATCATACACTAATCAGGGCCAATCTTGAAAATCCATGCACCGATCTTTGCCTCCTGCTAGCCTGCCTCCACTGCGCAATCCAAGCTGATTACAAAGACCAATTCAATGTAATCCCACTCTCATTGACTGCGTTATTATCATTGGCAACTCCAATGTATATGTAGATGCAATTCATGCATCACTATTAGTCACAATAGATAGTCTATCTTGCCCTTTCACCTATCTCTCCACTGGTCTCCACTGAAACTGCCATGCACTGTAGTTAACTAATGTATTCTTCAGTTGATTAATGAGTTATTTTTAGTGAATTAATTATTAATTAATTCACACCACTCTCATTAGTGTATCAATCAGTTAGACTAGATACAACTAGCTCAACTGAGTCTAACTGAGTTAAACTAAATACAACTCCACCAACTACTTTTCCAACTCCACCAAACTCTGTCACATGAGTTCTAACTGAAGTCCTCATGCATTAGCTCCACTTAACCCTTAGTAATAGCGTAATTCCTTCTGTCAGCTCCTGTGCCACATCTATGCACTTAACTGAAGTGCTCCAAGAGAATAAGATAATGTTTAGAGTCCAAATATTATTAAGAGCTAATAATATTCGACATATCTATTTTTAGACTGGCAATCTAAAAATAGATTCCACCTAATATGTCTAAAAATAGAAGTCCATCTATTTTTCCAACTTGACCAACCATCCACAAATAGCATCCTGCAACTCATAGAATATGATCGACATGTCTAAAAATAGACTTTGCGCCAAACATCACCTGTGTGGGCCCCACCTAGTTTAGGTGATTATTTTCCAACTAGGATTAGGAATGATGTTTCAGGATGCCTCCATCATTGTTTCTTGTTGCAATCTTCAACACGACAAATTTTATGTATGGTGAATATCATCCACCATAAACTATGATTATTAGCTACTCTGACACCCCTAAGTTTATGGTCACTCATTGAACATGACTCCAAGAGTTGTTTCGAGCTTCTTAAACTTATTCTTTCCCAAAAGACTGACAAGGATGCCTCATTACTGTAGCATTATTTTTATTTTTATTTTCTGCGGATTTCATCAAATTCTCTACAACCACGTTTTTATTTTATCCTCAATTAACATTTCAATTCCACGTGTTTTCTTATTGCTTGTTTTATAGGGTTTCCTTCATTATCATGGCAGACACAGAGTCGCATTCATGGTTTTGGGGACCATCTCATTACTTGCAGTTGTTTCTCTCTAAATCAACACATGGTAAGCACAGTATGATCAACCAAAACATATTAGCACCTAAAAGGCCATCTATTTCGAGTTAATCCCTACCCTACGCCATGGCAAAATTTTTGGTTTGAATAAATTTTGTCAATGAATAACATCATTGTGAGTAAAAAGGTAATGCAGTTTGGCTTGGCATTTGCTTGCTGCATTAGGGGGTTTAATGGGTTAGGGGTTAAGGGTTTAGAGGTTTAGGGTTTAGGGGTTAAATGGGTTGGGGTTTAGAGGTTTAGGGGGTTAGGGTATTTAGCGGTTAAGGATTTTACGGGTTAGGGGATAGGGGTTAATGTGGTTAAGTTTAGGGGGTTAAATGGGTTAGGGGTCGGGAATTAGGATTTAAGGGGTGAGGGATTTAGGGTTTAGGGGATTAAATGGGTTAGGGGTTTAGGGGTTTAGGGGTTAAATGGGTTAGGGGTTAAGGGTTTAGGTGTTACAAGTTAAGGGTTTAGAGGTTTAGGGTTTTTGGGTTAAATGGGTTAGGGGTTGGGAATTAGTGTTCAAGGGGTTAGGGGTTAAGATGATAGTTTTGTTGGTCTCTGTTTGCGCACAATAGTTCTTTATTCTTTGTGTCTCAATGTAACAATTTTGTAGGTACTGTTGCTTGTTGCCATGTCTTATTTATTTATTAATTTCTAGTATTTGTTAGCCATTTCTTTACATTTATCGATGAAAATGTATATTGCAATTAAACCAAATGTATGTTCAATCTCCACTTTCAAACTCAGCCACAGTGTTGTCACACAATTTAAGTCCGGAGAATGGACATCTGACGAAGTCTCAATAACCACACTGCACCTCATGACTGCTACAGAAAAGCTTAAGTTCGAGTGTCCCACATTCATGAGAAAGTTGGCGATTATACTCTCCACCTGATTGTGTCCTGGAAATACCCTTGTTTGTTGCAAAAACATCCTAATGTTGTTGACCTTGTCCCTTAACAGACCAAGGAAACAGATGAGACTGAGAGGAATGGAAAGCACTACAAAGTTGGAGAGAGTACAAAATACTAGGATGATTTAAAGGATAAGCTTGAAGAATGTAACAGTGATGAAACAACTGAAAGTTGTCCCAAACAAACAGTTGATAATGTGAAACCTTCTTGTGTACTAGTCAAGAAAGACTACATTCATGTGAGAGCAAGAAGAGGCCAAGCGACCGATAGGAATAGCCTGGCAGAGAAGGTATGGTTCACTCTTTTTAATGAAAGATTTGATCTACATTTTGTATATCGAAGATTAACCGTTTAATCTTGGCAACAAGGGGGGATTAACCCGATCGTAGGTCCCAACTAGAATTGGTCTCGTTTGGAATGGATAATCCCAACGAGTTTTAGGGATTGTTATAAGGGTTAGGGAAATAATGAGTTAGTGGTTAAGGGATTAGGGATTAGGGGCTTAGGGATTAGGGTTATGGATTACGGGAATAATGAGTTAGTGATTAAGGGGTTAAGGATTTAAGGTTTAGGGGTTAGGGGATTTAGGCGCATTTAGGGGTTAGGGAAATAATGAGTTAGAGGTTAAGGGATCAGGGATTAGGGTTAGGGGAATAATGAGTTAGTGATTAAGGGGTTAGGGGATTTAGGCGCATTTAGGGGTTAGGGGAATAATGAGTTAGTGGTTAAGGGATTAGGTTCTTCAGTGTGTTCCTAGAAGGTTGAAATATGCATTTGGTCAAAATCCTAATTTCTTTTCGAGTGGAGATTGCTAGACGTGAAAGTGGAGCAGGTGGGAGTTCAGTGGAAATTTGTTAAGGAAACTGCATGTTGTAGCTTAAAATTCTAGTACTCCTAGTGATCTTCTTTGATTCAGCTCCAAAAGGTGTAAATGGTAACACTCTCTTTAGGTGGCTTTGAAGCTTGAGCTCTTATTATTTTACTATAGCCCTGTCTGTGGCTTCTTCATCTTCATCATGCACAATTCAATGAACTGTGGATAATGTCATAGAGTCTACTTCTGTGAAAAGGCTTGACAAAAGATGAAGGTTCTTTGGCAGAAACAATCCATCTGCCTGAAGATATCGTTACATAATGCATTCTAATTTTGTTCCATCTAATATCTCCTATTTATAGCATGGTCAAATATTTCAAATGTAGCTTTGACTAACAACAACTGCATTATTTTAACCAAATTGTTAGCAATGTGAACTTTCCTGCAACTTTGTTCCTGTACAGAAAAATGATTCACTTTGGCATGTAAGTTGATTTTAATGTGTATTAGACAATCCTTCTGTTTCCTATGTGATTTACGTTGGTTATGAAATTTTGTATCTATTAGAAGTCGAATATTCTTGTCAAAGCTGTATTATTCCTTGTATCTTCATAATCTTTAGTGGATGACTATCATGTGACAATTTAGTAACGACTAAATGGGTTAGGGGTTACGAGTTAGGGGTTAAGGGTTAGGGTTAAATGGGTTAGGGTTAAGGGCTTAGGGGTTACGAGTTAAGGGTTTATAGGTTTAGGGTTTATGGATTAAATGGATTAGGGGTTGGGAATTAGTGTTCAAGGGGTTAGGGGTTAAGATCATAGTTTTGTTGGTCTCTGTTTGTGCACAATAGTTTTTTATTCTTTGTGTCTCAATGTAACAATTTTGTAGGTACTGTTGCTTGTTGCCATGTCTTATTTATTTATTAATTTCTAGTATTTGTTAGCCATTTCTTTACATTTATCGATGAAAATGTCTTGCAATTAAACCAAATGTATGTTCAATCTCCACTTTCAAACTCAACCACAGTGTTGTCACACAATTTAAGTCTAGAGAATGGACATTTGACGAAGTCTCAATAACCACACTGCACCTCATGACTGCTACAAAAAATCTTAAGTTCGAGTGTCCCACATTCATGGGAAAGTTGGCGATTATACTCTCCACCTGATTGTGTCCTGGAAATACCCTTGTTTGTTGCAAAAACATCCTAATGTTGTTGACCTTGTCCCTTAACAGACCAAGGAAACAGGTGAGACTGAGAGGAATGGAAAGCACTACAAAGTTGGAGAGAGTACAAAATACTAGGATGATTTAAAGGATAAGCTTGAAGAATGTAACAGTGATGAAACAATTGAAATTTGTCCCAAACAAACAATTGATAATGTGAAACCTTCTTGTGTACCAGTCAAGCAAGACTACATTCATGTGAGAGCAAGAAGAGGCCAAGCGATCGATAGGAATAGCCTAGTAGAGAGGGTATGGTTCACTCTCTTCAATGAAATATTTGATCTACATTTTGTATATCGAAGATTAACCATTTTAATCTTGGCAACAAGGGGGAATTAACCCGATCGTAGGTCCCAACTAGACTTGTCTCGTTTTCAATGGATAATCCCAACGATTTTTAAGGACTGTTATAAGGGTTAGGGGAATAATGAGTTAGTGGTTAAGGGATTAGGGATTAGGGGCTTAGGGCTTAAGGTTAGGGATTACGGGAATAATGAGTTAGTGGTTAAGGGGTTAAGGATTCAGGGGTTAGGGGTTAGGGGATTTAGGCGCATTTAGGGGTTAGGGAAATAATGAGTTAGAGGTTAAGGGATCAGGCATTGGGGTTAGGGGAATAAAGAGTTAGTGATTAAGGGGTTAGGGATTGAGGGGTTAGGGGTTAGGGGATTTAGGCGCATTTAGGGGTTAGGGGAATAATGAGTTAGTGGTTAAGGGATTAGGGATTGGAGGCGTATGGGTTAGGGGATTTAGGCGCAGTTAGGGGTTAGGTGAATAATGAGTTAGTGGTTAAGGGATTATGGATTAGGGGCTTAGGGGTTAGGGGATTTAATAGTTAAGGATTTTAGGGGTGAGAGGTGAGGGGTTAATGGGTTATGGGTTGAGAGTTACTGGCTTCATGTTGGAAATTCTTGTGAAAAATAATTGTGCATTGGAGTTCGGAGGTGGTGAAATGATAAGGCAAGGGAAGATGAGGGAGCCCAACATTAGACTCCTAAATATGGTTTGGTGTTGGTCCTGATGGTGGGCTCTAAAGAGGAAGCGTAAACGTCGCAGGAAGGTTTACGGAGGGAGTGGCTTTTGTGTGCTTGTTGTGGGAATTTGCTGGTGCAGTGTGTTCAATCGGTCCCTTCTGTTCATTTTCTTAGCCATTGACTACGTCTGGGTTGAGGATAGGAAGTTGAATGGAAGTGAGATCACTCGTTTTCATTTTTCTTGGCTTTCAGTGAGCTTGTTTTTTCATGATAAGAGAGGAAGCTAGAATTCGTAGTCTAGGAAGCCTCGAGGGTGGTGGTAGAAAACTAGTTTCTTTTCCAAATTTTGTGCCCTCCAGCATGGGTGTGACGGTGTTTGGTGAATTGGTGTGTGGTCTCTATGTGGAGAATTTGGAGGCTGGTCACTGCCCTAAGGGAAGTTATGCTCAGACGTCGGCTACTTTTTCATCGTTTGTTGTTCAAGTTATTGTGTTAGTTTGGTGGATGATGGTATTTGGTTTTGCTGGTGGTGGAAGTATTTATCTAGTAGTGGGAAGTGTCTCTGTGCTTCCTTGTGTTGGTGGGAGACGACATTTGGCTCCTTCGCTGGTGGTGTTTGTTTTCTATAGTGGGGGGTCTGGTCTCTCGACTCTGCACACATCGGGGTTCCTCGACCTTGGCGAATTATGAAGCCCTTGGTGTGGTGTGGGTGTTCTCCCTCCCGTGTCAGCCATGGCTCTGTGGGGGTGGTAGACTCAGAAATAATCATGGCAGCTCCATGCTAAGGTGGAAATACTACGAGGCGTGTGCAACTCGCTAGTGTGGGTGCGCATGGGGGTGGTGGAGGAGGTAAGTGGGGAAATAACAGAGGTGGGGGTTTAAGGGTTCAAAATAAAAGTTGTCATGGCAGAGGAGGCTGTGGTGGCAAGGGGAATCGTGGGTTTGATTAATTTGAGGTAAATGAGGGGTAGGTTATCCAACATTTTTGCCTAGAGAACAGTCGTGCACTTATCAACAACCTAATGGAAAGAGTGGACACAACTGAGAGATTATGTCATGAGGAGCATGCAAAGCATATGGCAACATTGGACTAAATGCACTATTTACAGTTCCAAGTCCAGGAGAGACTGGTAGTTGTTTGGCGAGGCCAAAATCAACTCACTAAGAAAGTAGAATAGTTGGAGACTTGGTTGGTGCACTTTGAAGGGCACGGTGAGTGTGACTTCTGTCCTCTACCACATCTAGGAACAGCCCCGGACAACCCTGCATCCATCACGTTGGACGACTAGTATGCTATTTGGTGTTCTTTATGTTTTATATGTGTTTTGGTGCCTCTAGCCCAACCATATATGGACAATGTCCCTAGTCCCTCTTTGGCATTTTTTTGCATCTGGTGCAATTTTTTGTCAAAAAACCAAGTCGAGGTGAGATCACATGCTTTGTAATTGGCTATATGTACTCCTTTTTTCCTACATGAATATAACATTGGATTACAAAAAAACAAAGGTTCATACATCATTAAAAACTTAATTAAGTTTCATACTTAAATTAACAAATGTTCATACCTATTTACTAAATAGGTTTATAAATATATATTGTAGGTTTATCTATTTAGTATTTATCAAATGTAAATATGATGATCTAATACTAGATTTAAATGAACTCATGTGTTTAACATAAGAAATGTTATATTTATATAGTTATTAAATGTAAATATGAAGATTTAACCTTAGATTTAAAACAACTCACACTTTTAACATAAATAAATGAAGTTTAAAAATTAAACTTTATGGCCAAATATTAAATATAAATATAAATATTAATTTGGCTATCTAATTAATATTACCTTTACTAAAATTATAATGAAAGCATTAGTGTAAAGTTGATAGATGATACATGCAATTATGTTAATTGTAGATGAATCCATCTGCATTGTTAAACTTTAGAGACCAGAGGATATTCATAATTTTAACACTGTAAATTTAGAGACCCATTTGTCTCTAAATTTTAACACTGCAAATGGATTCAGAGACACTTATAGTGAAATGTAACACTTCGGTACCAAAATTGAAATTTTCCATATATGGAGCGACACAATTAAAAATTACTGACATAAATGACTAATTCATATACTTGTTGTACTTGTTATTTGGCCATATTTTTATTCTTGGACTATAATAGTCATTTACATTAATCATTATTAATTTTGTCACTTATTATCTAGTCATATATTTTAATCCTAGACTAAATTAGTCATTTAAGTTAGTCACTTTTACCGTAGTCACTTATTATCTAGTCATATATTTTATCCCTAGACTAAATTAGTCGTTTAAGTTAGTCTCTTTTAGTTTAGTCACTTATTATCTAGTCATATATTTTATTACAAGACTAAATTAGTCATTTAAGTTAGTCATTTTTAGTTTGGTCACTTAGAATTGCTCAAATTTAGTAGTAATTCACTTGAAATAATTGCTTTGACTAACATTTTTTAGTCTCCTAGTCATTAATTTTATCATTTTTTACTAGTAACTAAACAAGAAAAATTTGGCAAAAAAATGCAGACAGGGAGCCCAGTCAACAGTCTGTACTACTATAGCATGTTGACTGGGTAGGTCAACTGTTAGTCAACTCTTTTACTCCAGCAAATGGGTGACTGCCAAGTGGCAGGTGTTGGTTGGTACAATTTTGGGTGTCATGGAAATCTTTCATTAGTTGTAGTTGGGCCAATGAGGAGGAGGCATGTAGCTCAGCCTGGGGCCACCACGTGTCCTCCACATGGCGTGGTAAAAGTTTGTTATAGACCAGAAGGACCGGGTGGGAGTCAAACACGAGACCTATGCCCCACTAACAAGACGTGCTACCACTCCACCTACACCATTGCTCTTAACCCATAAGTTCTTTGCGTCTATTTGAAGTTTATTGAAGCCGTCGATGGGGGGAGTGGGGCCAGCCCCCAAGACATGCGACAAAGTCACCAAAACCATGACAGAAGCGCTAGCCGCTTAACCTCTAAGCGTGGTTGTTTAAACTAATCTGTAGTTAATTAAACGTTAAACCCACTTAATTAATGTTAATGTGGATTATCAATGGAGTGTCAGGTTTAGCGATTAAGTAGGGTTAATTAGCAAATAAGCAGTTTAATTAACTTAATCCGAGATTAACTTGGTGGTTCCCCCAAATCCGGCGGGATTTGCTATTTTTAGCGCTAGATAGCCTGAATTAGTGCAAGTTAGCTAAATTTAGGGAGGAAATTGTGGAAGACACTGGGAGAATTCATAACTCAGTCAATTTTCGACCAAATCAGGAGCAGAAAGAGGCTAAGGTACCATTTTTTAGTGTTCTTGACTCATTGGTGCAGGTTACATGAGCAGAAAAGCATTGTAAACACATCATTTTGAAAATTTGAGAATAATAAAAAGGCCCAAGCCATGGAAGCTGGACAAAGGAGATGTAGCGCAGGAGAGGGTGAACTCCATCAAATCCTTTTGTTGATGTGTTGTATGGTGATGTATTGTACTTTTATTTGTTGTTGTTCAGTCTTTCTTTTATTTTAAATTGTTCATAAAAATAACATAAAAATCACTCATGAGACTTAATAACTTGCAAGAGAACTCGAACCCTTAAGCACATGTTAGACATTGATTTCAAAATCTGAAAAAGGAATTAGCATAACATTACTAACATACCTTAATCGAATCATTCTCATCTCATCACATACCAACATTAAATATAGATTAATATAACTATATATGTATAAAAAAATCATACATAAAAAAAAATTTGACATGAAATGTGGATTTGAAAATTTATTATTTTGAATTTAAATAATTAAACTATTTTAAACATATATATATATATATATATTTAAAATGAAATATATAAAGAAATTTCAAAAGACATTGTATGCATTTTTAAATAAGTGTTTTTATTGATTCACGCAAAACCCAACAAACCATTAAGCTATATTTTTTTTATTGCAAAACCCAACCCGCTTTCCAATCATTTATGCATTTTTAAATAAGTGTTTTTTTTATTCACGCAAAACCCAACTACCCGCTTTCCAATCATTTATGCATTTTTAAAAAAGAGTTTTTTTTAATTCACGCAGAACCCAACGAACATCTGAATATATTAAAAGACCATTCGCATAGTAATAAATATATTTTTAGAAAAACAAGAAACCTACCGCGCTTTTCACTCATCTAAAAAGCCACCCCGCTTGCGGGATTTGAACCCACGACCTTTCGGACTTGAAACCACGACCTTTCGGACCATAGCCTAAATTTGGCGCATTAGACCACTCGGCCAAAATGATCTTGCGTTTTAAAACATCGTGAAATTTTATTTATATCCAAATTGGAATTTCGTATACGAAATACAACATTTTCTAGGTTTTCTAACACTTTCGTTTAAAAACAAAAATCTAAAAACATAGTGGAATTTGATTTATATCCAGATTAGTATTTCGTATACGAAATACAACATTTTCTAGGTTTTGTTAACACTTTCGTTTAAAAACTAAAAACTGAAATCTAAATTAATTTTGACAGCTGTGGGATTTGAACCCACGTCCTTTCCGCTTTTTAATGATTTATGCATTTTTAAATAAGTGCTGTTTTTTCTAGTGTTTTTTATTCACGCAAAACCCCACTAACCATTATCTGAATATATTAAAACACCATTCGCAGAGTAATAAAACTATTTTAAAAATACAAGAAAACTACCGCGCTTTTCACTCGTTTAAAAATTACTTTTTAAAAAAGTACCCCACTTTCCATTCATTTATATACTACTTTAAAAAAATACCCGGCATTGAAAAAATGCTATTGACAGCTGTGGGATTTGAACACACGCCCTTTCGGACCAGAGCCTAAATCTGGCACCTTAGACCACTCGGCCAAACTGTCAATCTAGAATTAATTTTCCTTTCCTTTACCTATGATTCTTGGCTTAAACCTTGCTCTCTGCTGTACGCGAGTTCCGCATCGAATATTTATTGTATCAATCTTCCTATTTACTGCGTTTTTTTGTAGTAGCCTTTGCATCAGCATTCAATTTTACCCTGAGAGGTCAATTAAGCTAGAGCTTATTCCTTCAGCCATTTGGAAAGTCGGGAGAATTGCGATTCTGCATAGAAACCATGTGGGAAATTCTCATTTGATTGCAATGGTTTGAGGGGAGGGGACGACCTCGGCGACGAGGCAAAGGAAGAGACCATCCGCCTCAGACCTCCTAGCATGGCCCCAGTGTGGACATATATGGTGAGGATCTCCCTCTACGTCTCAAATGTATGGTTACAAAGATGGAGACAGAAAAAACGAGAAACACAAGTGACAAACAATGGGCTCTGTGTAATGTGTAATCTATTTCGCATCATGGGCAACCAAGAAGGACACAAAAAATCAGCAATCTCTGATTGCACTCTTTCTTTGGAAACATCTAAGAGTAGAAAATAGGGAAACATGAAAAACTAAGAAAGAAGGAAACATCTTAATATATTGGCTTTATCTAATAATGCATTTGATTTTATCTTTTGTAATTACAAAATAAAAATTGAGAATGTTTGCATTGTTTATAAAATGTTTTTCTCTTCCTCATAATAAAGATTGTGGTATTGTGAGATCGGCTCTGCGTGCTCTGCTCTTCTAGGGTTTCTGCACGCCCCTGCAACGACGCAGATTGACCCTTCCTGCCAACTGCAAACCATTGGCACTCACCTAATCGATCACCATTTTCTGGCATAGGTTTCCCTGCAATGGCAGGCCCTTCGGGGGGGGCTTCCAACCTTCCCCCTCAGACAAGGAAGAACAAAAAGCTAAGGAAACGACCAAGGACTCTGTATCAGAACAAACAAATTCTGACATTAAGGACACCCTGATGCAAGATACGCCAAATGTCTCAACAGAAAAGCCAGACAAGCACAGTGAAGTACAAGAAGAAGAAGTTGGGCAAAAAGAAACGTCCACAGTGACATCAACAACCTGCAAACCCATCGCTACTGAAAGGCCCAAAATCGAACTTCCCAGCCACAGAATCAATGGTCAAATCCAGTACATGAAGGACCATGCCCTCATTAGTAAATTCATTGGATTTTGGCCGACTGAAAAAGCTCTTCAAGGATGGATTTCTGTCAAATGGAAGCCCAAGGGACATGTTACCCTGCAGCTAGGACCAAAAGGGTTTTTCACTGCAATCTTCATCTGCATTGAAGACCGCAACAGGGTTTTGGATGAAGGTCCCTACTTCTTCAACTCTGCTGGCTTGTACTTACGGGATTGGGTGGAGAGATTTAACCCAGACAAGGAGGATTTTAGTTGGGCACCAGTGTAGATCCGGATGTACTCGCTCCCTTTGGAATACTAGGATGAAGAATCGTTGAGAGACATTGGCAAGGGACTGGGGAAGTTCATAAAAATCGCTAAAGAAATGAAGCTACGCAGATACACCTCATATGTACGCATCTGTGTCTACATGCACCTGGACAGAGCCCTCCTCGACTCGGTAAGTCTTTATCATGATGACTTTGAATGGATCCAGCCCTTAGATTTTGAACATGTACCCTTCCGTTGTCGCAAATGTCATGTTCATGGGCATCTCTTCCGGGACTGCCCTCTAAATGCAAAGCTCCAAACCTTTGATCTCTCGGATAAGTTTGCACAAGCAGGTTTTACCAAGGTCGCAAGTAGGAAAAGGTCACACAAAAAACCTGCTTCCGGGAAAAAGCCCCATCAAGATGCCTCTTCTATTCCCTCCACGAGTAATAGCTTTGAAGTTCTTGCTACAGCTGTCGAAGGCTCCCCTCAAGCCAGCTAGCAAGCCCCCCTGGCGGTCAAATCGACCTCTCCTCCCCCCCACCGGGCTCTACCCCCAATCCTTCGTCCATGGGTGATAAACTTGGGAATCCAGATGCATCTCTGAAAGATCCTCGTTGGAAAGAAAATGGAATGGACGTTGATTGCATCCCCAGTCAGAGCTTGCTCTCTATCAATGCCTTAGCAGAAAGCAGTCAAGTGCAAAATATGGATGAAGAACCGGAAAGCATCGACCTAGGCGGACTTGACATCTTTGGGCTCGAACAAGCCTGCCGGAGGAAGGAATTCGACAAAATTCACGAGCATCAGCTTGATACTCTGGAAGTCATCATCTCCAGGGCCTTTCAGCAGCGTCAACTGGGAATACAGCCGGGTAGTCAATGGGATGGCAACCACTTTCCTAAAGACTCCAAGAAACGCAGAAGAAAGACAGATCTGCAAAGAACTATCACAATAGGCAAAATCCTGGTTGAATCAGGCAGATACGCCAAGTTGACAAAGTACTACAAGCCTCTCACAAATAGTGAATCATGAAGCTCACTTCATGGAATCTAAGAGGGATCAACAGCCCCGGGAAACTCAAAATGATAAAAAACATGATAAAGCAGGAGCAACCCCAGATCTTCTTCACACAGGAAACAAAATGTAATAGCACCACTCTTGGAAACATCCTCTCAAAATCCTGGCCAGGATGTCACTTGATGGTTGTGGACGCTTCGGGAGCCTCTGGAGGGTTGGCTATTGCTTGGAACATGCAGGCCATTTCACTCTCAGATTTCCATGCCTCCCACCATATTATTCAAGCCACTTTTCACACAATAGGCACCAACATTCATGTTCATCTTACTAATGTCTATTTTCCTTAGGAAGCGGGCAGTAAGACTGCACTTCTAGATACAATAGGAGCGCTCAACTCCAATAGACTCCATCCTCTATGGATCACCAGAGGTGACTTCAACATGATCACCAAGCTGGAGGAAAAGCAGGGAGGTAGAGCCAAACTGGAGCACGAGAGTGGCCACTTTAAAGATTTCATCCAAAACAATATGCTAATAGATCTGCAATTCTGTAATGGAATTCACACATGGAGCAACAAATCGCCTCCAAATTAGATAGATTTCTCATCTTAGACAATTCAGTATAACTTGGAGGAGATATCTTGGCCTCTATTCTCCCTTTTTCTGGCTCAGATCATTGGCCTATCTCTCTTCAGTGGCAAAGACCAGGCAACTCCACCCGACGTCCTTTTTGCTTAGAAGCTTTCTGGCTTAACCACCTCGCCTTCAACAACCTCATCAGCTCCACCTGGCTGAACTTCCCTTCGCCAGAAGGATCTAAAATGTTCCAGTTTCAACAGAAACTCAAATTCCTTAAATCCCAAATCAAGCGCTGGAATCAAAACACCTTTGGCAATATCTTCCAGGCACAGTAGGATCTAAACAAAGAAATGAGGGCTCTCCAGCAACAAATCATCACAGAAGGCCACACGGAAGGGACAATGGAACAAGAAAAGAAGATTCAAAATTAATTGGAGGAAAGAAGAAAGTAGGAAGAAATTCTCTAGAAGCAGAAATATAGAATCAGATGGCTGAAAGAGGGCGAAAGAAACACCAAATTCTTTCACAGAACTACTATTCAAAGGAGGATGCACAATACCATCTCTTTCATTCAAAATCAAGCGGGGGGAAGAGTGGAAAACCATGTAGAGATTGAGGAAGAGTTTATCAATCACTTCCAGGCGGTACACCGAGAGCCCCAAATCGACAGACAGCCAACGATAGAAAGAATCACTCAAAACGTTCCGAAAATAATCACAGAGGAACACAACCAACTTCTTCTACGACCAGTGTCGACTCAGGAGGTCGACTTGGCCATGAAGCAGCTCAAGGAAGGCAAAGCTCCCGGTCTGAATGGTTTTACTACCACCTTCTTCCACAAATTCTGGGATCTTATCAAAGAGGAGGTATGGATGGTGGTGGAGGAATCGCGTACTCTACATTGGCTTCTTCCCTCTTTGAACTCAACATTCATTGCCCTAATTCCAAAAGAAGAGAACACTAGTACGCCGAACAAATTCCAACCAATAGCCTTATGCAATGTCATATATAAGGTCATTTCCAAAGTCATCGCCAATAGGCTGAAGCTGCTTCTACCCTTGCTCATCTCGCCATAACAATCAGGATATGTGGAAGGAAGACAAATTCTGGATGGCATTATCCTCACTCACGAAATCATACATTCCCTCAAGCAAACCAAACAAGCAGGTATGACTCTCAAGATTGATCTTTCTAAAGCATTTGATAAGTTAAGCTGGACCTATATTCAAAAAATGTTAACAACCTTTGGCTTTTCCCCAACTTGGGTCCGATGGGTAACGAGTTTGATTTCCTCCACTTTCTTTTCTATTCTTATTAATGGTATTCCCTCTCGACCTTTCAACCCCTCTCGAGGTATTAGACAAGGGGATCCCCTATCACCCTTCCTCTTTGTTTTAATGGCAGAAGGTCTTGGACGTCATCTCAAACAAGCCCTTCTTTCCCAGCAGATCAGAGGCCTCTCTATCCACAATTCTCCGGCCCTTACCCACCCACAGTTTGTTGATGACAACATGCTGTTTGGGCACCCTTCAGTTGAAGAAGCCTTCAAATTCAAATCCCTTCTGGATGATTTCTCTGAAGCCTCAGGGGCGAGTATAAACACTGTTAAGTCCCAGATCTTCTTCTTTCATACCCCTCCAATGACTCAACATGCTATTGCCCGCATTCTTGGCTTTTCCATAGCCTCCCTACCTTCCAAATACCTGGGCGCTCCCTTAATTGACTCAGCTATCAAAAATGCTTCCTGGAAAGTGCTCCTTGAGAAACTAGAAGCTCGTCTCTCTTTATGGACTCATAGAACTTTGAATATAGCGAGCAGATTGGTCCTAATCAAAGTTGTGCTACAGGCAATGCCTCTTTATCTTTTCTTGATCCTGGCAGCACCAAAATGGGTCCTCAAAAAAATTAAAGCTCTACAACGCAACTTTCTCTGGGGTTCTATAGGTACTAATCGCAAATGGGCTTTGGTAAAATGATCGACAGTTTTCAAGCCAAAAGAAAAAGGGGGAATAGGACTACGAGATCCTCATCATATCAATGCTATAATGGGTGCTAAAATATGGTGGCAATGGCTCACTGCTCCCAACAAGACATGGGCTGTCATCTGGACAGCGAAGTATGCCAATCACAGACCATCGGAAGAACTCATTAGATTCACTCCTACAGATAAGGGCTCACTAATCTGGAACGCTGCCAAACAACACTATCTATTGATCCAACAACATAGCTTTTGGGAAATAAGGAATGGAAACACTGCTTGATTCTAGACTGACTCCTGGCATCAACTTCTGAAGCTCATTAGTATATACAGGCCGCCTCCTAGTCAGGACTGGGATGTGCAACAAATGGAAACAATCCAGCAACAATGGACACCTAGTATAGAACAGGGGTATAGACAATGGAAGCAAGCCAAAAGGCTGATTAGGAATGCAGATGAGTAGACGATGGAAGCCATAAACTCTGAGCTTCAAAATCGAAGAATCAGATTATCTGACAGCAGGGATATTCTAAGATGGGGATACACCCCAAAAGGTTCCTTCTCAACCAAAGAGGCATATAAAATAATGTGCAATGATCCAATGCCCCTGGATCCTTTATGGAGCAGAATTTGGACAACTGGTATATGGCCTAAAGTTTCCTTGTTCCTTTGGCTTTTTGGTCACCAAAGAATCCTCACTTGGGACAATCTCTGGAAAAGAAACTTTCATGGCCCTTCCAAATGTCCCAATTGCAATACTCAAGAGGAAACTCTGCAGCATCTCCTTGATTCCTGCTCTCTGGCTAATCAATTATGGGAGAAAGCCAGTTTCCAATGCCAAAAAAGATGTAGAGTCTCTGAAGACATAATCAAATCCATTCACAACTGGAATCAGAATCCATATAAAAGCGAATTACTAAACCAATTATGGAGAATTATCCCCAGCCTTCTCTTATGGACAATCTGGAAAGAACGAAACAAGCGCATCTGCAAAGATCAAAGCACTCCTTTAGACATCATCTGGAGCAATTTTTGTCTCAATCTCACGGAAACCTTGGCGCTACAATCATGGCATACTGAAGACTTTCCAACTCTTGTAAATGAGAAGGCTATATGGGAAAACTGGAACATTCATCTCCCCCAAGGAAAGCAAAATCAAAGATCTTCTGGAATCACCAATACCAGAAAGCACTTATGGATCCCTCCTCCACATGATACTTTCAAACTCAACTTTAACAGAGCTTCAAAGGGTAATCCAGGCAAAGCAGGATTTGGCGGCATTTTCAGAAACCATGATGGTAATCCTCTCTTAATCTACTTAGGAAGCATAGGATGGGACACGAACAACTCAGCTGAGATGGAGGGTCTTTGGCAGGGTCCGCTCCTATCCCAACTTCATGGGTTTCACCCTCTGGAGATTGAAGGGGACTCCCAAATTCTAATCAATATGGCCAATCAGCTCCTACATGGGGCACATGCGCACAAAATCGCCAATAGTTGGAGACTTGAGGCTCGATTGGATGCAATAGAACAGTGGCTCCACACCAACTGTGCACTCTTGTTCAAGCATGTTAGACGGGAAGAAAATAAGGTTGCTGATCTACTTGCCAATCTGGGAGTGGATAGTGTGCATAATCTTCTCACAAGTTCTCTTGACATAATACAGAATCATGATCAAAAACAGGAATGCAATACACTGGTCCAGAGGGATGCAAAGCTCCTGGATGTGGGTGAAGAGGGCAGCGTTTAATGCGATGGGACTTGGGTGCGACACAGTGTGGAGACACCTGCCCACCCAAGTCACGGCTGGAGAGTGGCATTTAAGAACTGCTGCCAACATATCGACGACATTTACTTCTGCCGCTGTTCATGATCCAACCTCCATTCCCCTGTGCGATTCCGCATGCACCTCAATGCTTCGGCCTTCGGCTCTCATCAATGAGCGATTAATGTTGGGTGTTCTTCGATGCAATCTCATTCAGATTGATAACATGGAAAATTGCTATGGTTTCTCAGACGCTCCTCAGCCGATGAATTGCAGGTGCTCTTCGGTTGCTGGGCTCCCCAGTGTGCGCACTGTGACTGGCAGAAGAAGCCCGCTGAGCTGCTGCTTAGACCTTGGTGATAATCTCCACTTCTCGCATTCTAGACTTTGTGTGTCTGCATCGGTCTCTTTTAATTTTTGCTTTCCTCAAGCCTCTGTCACTCCTGCTCTTCCGCCTCTTCTCGTGCCCTCTGCAGAGACTGAATCAATGCCTCACCTTCGCCAACGGATGCGGTACCGCAGGGGTAGTACCAGAAGCCAACCCCTGTGCACTCCCTCTAGCTCCACCTCCGAATCGTCTTCTCATTCTAGTGACTATTTTTCGGGCAGCCATCCCAACATCAGAAGTGGGAGGGGCCATGTTCATGGAACTAGCCACCGATTGGGCTCCTCGGAGCCTCCAATTCCCACCGCGCCGCCTTTTCCCACGCCTCATACGACGCATTTCTCATTCAATTGCTCTCTAAACCGCCCTCGAGTCACTGCCTCAATCATTGTGGTTTTCCATGAAGAGCCCCAGGGGGATGAACACAACACTGGTCCGACGGGTCTAAGTAAAGCAGTAGCCCAGACTTCGGGCCATCAGGCGGGGTCGATGCACACGCAGGGCAAGGAGGCGCAAGGAGATCTAGGGCAAGCGAGCGAGATTCGTGACGTGGAAATGGCGCAAGGAGACCCATCACCTTCCAGGCCGGTTGTTACTTCCATCATGGACCTGTTCAAGAAAGATGGAGACATAGTTGCACTCTGGTGTCGAGTTGTGGAAGAACCGCCTGATGAGTAACTACTCTTTCATTGTTTGGTTTTCGTGCCTAGCGGCCTATACTATCAAGCTTGTTTTTTATTATTTGTTGTGTCGGATTATAGTTTTGTTTTTGAATGATGTAATCGAAGTAACCTTCAGAAGCATCATCCGATGGTGCCCCTACGAGGGCAGTGCAACAATTTGAAAATTGTTCAAGGCTGGTTTCCCTCTATGAGGGCAGCCTTTTTCTCTGAATTTTTTGTCAAGATTGCCACAGGTTTGGGCAAAGACTTGGCTTCGGCCATGATGTAAATTATTTCCTCTGTTAATAGATTAACCTAACTTAGAAAAAAAAGAAGAATATTGTGGTATTGTTTCCAGAGCTATGTTATTCATTTTTCATGTCTATATTATGTTCTGTGATTCTCTGTATTAATTTTCAGATCTGCAGGTAGATCAATTGGTATCAGAGCATAAGATCTTGGAAGCCATCCACCTGTTCGATTTTTTTTTTTTTGTAGGGTCATAAATTTCAATCCATTCGGTGGATGAAAATCGTGTTGCCCCGTCAAGAGCCCTCCACTGGAGACTCGCTCGTAAATGATTTAGCTAGGGCTCTTCAAGAGCTAATTATGCTGCAACAACAACGACGTCCCCTAGGGCAAATGCAGCTTGATACACGCTTTCAACTGCCCAAATTCTCAGGGAAAATTAATGGTGAGGTTGTTTATTCTTGGCTCCGCAGTCTCTCAAACTATTTCAAAACATGTCCAACGATGGAAGAGGAGATGAAACTTCAGATCACCGGTCCACAATTGGAAGGCCTAGCACAAACATGGTGGGATACTCATATTGAGAATATTTCCTTGGTTGTCGAACTTGGAGAACCATCCGAGACCAGAGCGACGCCTATCACATCTTAGAATCTCTTTTTCCAGGCCTTACGGGAACACTTCTATCCTCCGGGATATATACAAAATCTCCTTGCAAAATGGTTACAACTTCGACAATTACCCAATCAATCAGTGCAAGCTTACATTGATGTCTTCTGCAAGTTGCGCATTCAACTCCATATATCTGATCCAGAAGAGGTACTAATTATCAAATTTAATTTTGGTTTGCTAATGCTTTTTCGACGTGAAGTTGAGTTGTTTGATAGTGCTTCATTAGACAAGGCCTTTATTTAGGCCCTGGATGTGGAACACAAAGTGGGTACTCGAATCTGATCTCCTCAAGCTAGAAGTGGTCCATCTCCCTCTAGTTCTTCTAATGTCGCCTCTACCTCATCCCCCACACCTCACAATACCCCCTGGTGCACATTTCATAAGACCAACTCACATGCTTCTACAGATTGTGATGCTCAAATGGAGATACCAATATTTTTGTTGGATTCCTATTTCAGAGAGGTGCAAGATCGATTTAAAGATCATCTTAATCCGATGAGAAGAACATTTATTTTGAATTTATTCAAAATATGTGCAGGTCAGCCTTAAGGTTTTGTGCCCCAGCAGTTGTGTCACACACCCTCACTAATGGATATAAATTAGTCAACGTTGGAGGACATTTTCACTCAACTCATCCTCACACATTTCTCTCTCCTTATCTGATTGGTTTGATGACCTTGGAGGCTCTTCTCTCCACACGTGGGAAAATTTCAGCAGTAGCACATTTCTGATTTCGGTCTAGGGTTTCTGCAGCAACTTTGACCAGCGTTTACTTTGGTCAACGCAAGGTAAAACAGACTTGAAACTCTCCCAAAAGTTCGATTTTCCAAATCCGCATTTTTTGGCACTATTCCCGAGGCCATACATTGACTTTGACTTTTCTGCGTTGACCTAGCTGTTGCTACTGTTTGCGTTGACCATTGACTGGCAGTGTTGACTTTTGAGTTGATTGTTTTGGCTGTCCTAGAGGGTCGTGTGCACATCAATAGCAATCAACAAACTGAATCACCATAATACCATAAACACAACTAGTTTTTATAAGATATGATCAAGCATATTTATCATTCATTAGCTTCCGAAATCCACTTACAGACCCAATTCCCTACCCGCACACATATCCAGTGGGGTCCACACATGGTAGGATTGAGGATCTCTACGCACACAGCCAGTTAGAGTCCTTACCCAAATACAACCCAAAACAGATCTCAATCATTTGCAATTAGCATCAACCAATATCAGCGTACCTCTAAACTCGATCTACCCCTCTACTTATAGCACCTTAGCCTGCGCTATCCTATGGTCCGCAAACCACCCTAGGTCTACCCTTTTGACCCATTACAATTCATTGGGGTTTTACCCACCCCAAACCCCCTTCGCTAGACCAAATATTACAGAAATGTTACAAAACTTGGACAAAATTGGGGCTAGGAAACCCTGTTCCAACAAACATGCTAGTTGATGCTTATGTTAGTCTTAAGATAATTTTGCTTGGCCTCAGTACTCATGTGCATGCCGTTGAAGAAAAGGTTGGAATTTCCAGAGCCTTAATGGAGAAGGAGGAGGTCAAGTAAATGATTGTTAACTCCATCTCAGATCCTAGTTCAAGTTACAACAGGGAAAAAAAACTCCATTGTACAATGGACCTATATTGGCACACGTAGGAATTTGTGGCCCATGCTTCGACATCTAGGTATAATGAATGGAATTGAACTCCACATTTCCTTATTACTCTGGTCTCTTGGATGGTCATGAAGCATTGTTGCAAAATTCAAGTTGAAGCTCCTGGGTATTCTAAAGAAGCTCTAGTTGTCCTTTGTTCTTATTTTGAGGAAGTATATTGCAACACTCTCCTCTAATCTCTAAGCTTTCATAGAGTTTTTTTTTTCAAAAATACTTATATTTATCTATCATTATGATTTACAGACTTAATGAAATTATACTCTTGGTTTCCTTTTGAAGAATCCCCTTTAAGCTATTTTTTATTTTGTCATTTGAACTCTCATGCTTGGTTTCCCTTTTTGGGCATGTTTCATATGGTGTCTTTTCTAACGTTCACATGGTATTTTGGATACGTTCTAATTTTTTCTTATTTTCTAGTTGGAATCATTATTTATGCTTACTAATTTTTTACACTACTCAATGATATGCTACAAATTAGAGGATTGAAATCATTATATATGTTTACTATATTTTTTACACTACTCAATGATATGCTACAAATTAGAGGATTGATGTATTGGTTTTGACTATAATGAAAGTATTGAGAAGTACTTGTTAAGGATAATGAATGTGCTTGTGTATTTAATGTATCTTTATGTTAGAGCTTCAATTGCGATTAGATTCGTGATTGAATGGAAAATTTAATTGAATTCAATTCCCTCAAGTTGGTATTGTTATATAATATTCATAATCATTGGACATGTAAAAAATGCAAATGTTAACATATTAGTGATTTAATTCAAAAAAAATCTAAGAAATTAAAAAATGTAAATATTGAATTATTTTTTGTTTAATTGATAAATGATAAATAAGGTTTTATGTAAATTTTCTCCTATATTTAAAAAGATAAATAATGGAAAATTGAAATCAATTGAATTCCCTTAAATTGAATTGATATGTAACTTTCATATTCACTCAAAAATTAGTTGTTGTTTAATTTATAAATGGTAAATAAGGTTTCATGCAAAATCTATCCCACATTTAAGGAGAAAAAGAATGGAAAATTAAATTCAATTGAATTCCCTCAAATTGATATTGATATCTAACATTCATATTCACCCAAAACTCAAAAATGGAATATTGCAAATATTACCATGTTAGTTATTTAATTTGTAAAAAAAAATTAGACATGTAAAAATGAAAATATTAAATTATTGTTGTTAAATTTATAGATATTTCTCTTTTTTTGGTATCATAAATTGAGACATATTACATAAAACAAATATACAAATTAGTTTATTTTGTTTCCAAATACCCATAATAGATTTATAATGATTCTTATCTTGGAAAAATAAGTGTGTGAAAGAAACCAACACAAAAAAACTAAAAAATTCGTCAAAGCTTGCCCATAGGGAAACCAGGTGATAGAAATCTTGTAGAGTTAATTGTTTGATGTATACAAATTGTTGGAAAGGGTTCGTTTTTCCAAAAGGGAAACCAAAACCACCCAAGTTTTAATATTGAACCCATAGAAGCCAAGAAAAGAAATGATTGAAACCAAATATGAAAATTGGGGTTATAGTGCTCATTTCTTTTGTAGAGTTAATTGCTTGATGTATACAAATTGTTGGAAAGGGTTCGTTTTTCCAAAAGGGAAACCAAAACCACCCAATTTTTAATATTGAACCCATAGAAGCCAAGAAAAGAAATGATTGAAACCAAATATGAAAATTGGGGTTATAGTGCTACAAGAAATGAGCACGAGGACAAATCCATGGGGATGTTGATGTGATGGTCACAATTACCATCCATAGCCTTAGGGGCCAGAATACCCTCATGCTTTTTAGCTAGACACTTGCAAATGGTAAGGAGCCCCTGTCCCTACTTCTCTAACTTATCCAAATGAACAGAAATCTCTCAATGCTCTAATTCCACCTTTAGAAATGCATAAGCAACCAACATTTGGAATGCTAGTAAAGTTCTAATGTTTTGAAAAACTCATTGTCATAGGTGTGACTTGAACCCAAGTTAGGGATGAATTCTTCAATTTCAAGCTTGAGAGCTCCATTTGGGAAAAAACCTTGTAACGATTGGACTCAACTTCCAACACCTTTGATTTCTTATGGGTAGTAGCAGAGATATTATGGTGGAGAGAATGTGTAGCTTCCTTGGTTGCAAGTTTAGTTCTCATATAGTGACAGATGGCCATCCCTAATGATTTGGGCAATAAGCCATAGGAGTGTATGAAAGCCAATGGCGATGAACTAAAGCAGTTTACAAACAAAGGATGTCAAAACATGAGAAGACATAGTCGATATGAATAATGGATGACAAAGCTAGTAGTGGATCCATATTTACAATGTTGGAATGGAAAGTTAGGACATCCCACACATTTCTTCTAGAAAATCCACCTATTATCTACATCAAAGTTGGAGGTATAGGTCTGATCATGGATGGGTCGAGGTTTCATCACAATGGAGAAACCTTGAAAAGTGCATGTGTTTCCATTATTATCACCTGAGTATGATACACACATTAGAGTGTGGTGGGGGTTACACATAGTTATAACAAATTCATGCCCCAAACCATCCTCCAGCTATCCACTTATGTTAATAACTACTTGACCCAGTGAAGGAGAATCACCTTGGGCAAGCTAATGGTAGGAAGCTTGAAGGACCTTATTACTAATTTATTTCCATGATCAATTGATTTATTCTTTAGATAAGTTGATACCTTCATTTTCTAAAGGATTAGCCAACTTATTGGCTTCTATACAAATATGGGAAGCAAGGAGCATGAGGAGATCAAGAAGAGATGAGTGGAGAATATCCAAACTTTCTTTAAGCCTACAATTAGTTGAGATATTTCTTGGAGGTTAGATATTTTGTAGTTTAATGAGCATTGAAATGACCAATTAAAAGTCATCATTAACTATGAGTTTGGAGAAGCAACATTGAGAAGTAATTTTGAGGCGCAATAAATAAGAGCCCAATGTTTGACAACATTGATGGAGGAGATATCTAGTTTTCAAGCAATTAATTTGAGAATTGAGCCAATGTGATATTGAAATACTCCCCATAGTTTATTATACCAATGTTCCCTTTGGAGGCATTGCCAAAATTGAGCTTAAGAAATCCATGGATGGGAGGTGACCAACTAGAAGGGGGGGAGTATTGAGAAACAAAAGGAGGGAAATAACATAGAACGGAAGAAAGGGAGAGGCTCTAGTTGTTGAGAATAAGAAGGTCATGCGGGTGGCATTGTAGATAAAATTCATTCCATTTGAAGACTCTAATGGTTTGAAGGATGTTGAGTTTTATTATATCCTAGATAAAAGGTGATGCACATTCTTCATTTTTGAAATTATACCTAATTCTTCTTCTTCTTCATCTTCTTCTTTTTTCCTTTTCAGATGAAACTGTGTGTAGGATTTTTAATCATGTCCAACATTTCAGGCAAACACTCCACCCATTTTCAAGAAATTTGAGAATAGAATTATTACAAACGAGATTTATGAATCCTTTAATAAAATGAGGCATCCAAAATTAGATGTTAAAAATAACGTTAAAATAATGAAAGTAGTCATTAAAGAATAATATATAATTAGTTAAGAGAAAGGGAAGTCAATAGATTATATAAATAAATTACATAAATAATCATTAAAAGGAAGGGTCAAGGACAAATATTTAAATAGATAAAGATTAATTAAATTGGATTAAAAGAGAATAAAAGAGATAAATGGAACGAGGGATTTGAAGAATGAGATTAATTTATTTATTGAAAAAAAGGAAAATGAGAGTATATAATATTAAATTATATAGATAGTTGTTAAGATAAACGGTGAAGTCAAAGGATTTAAATAAATAAGATTAATTAAATTAAATTAAATATAATTAAAATAGATAAAGGGGAAGGGTGGCTTTTAATAATTAAGGAGGATATAGGTACATGATTAATAAATTTATTAAAAAGAAGGAAAAATAAGAGAAAATTTAGAAAATATGGATAAACTTGAAAGGTTGAAAATCTGAAAAATACATGGATTAGAAAAAGAAATGATTTTTTGTATTAATTAAAAGAAATTATTATAGCATAAGATAAAATGATTTTTAATGAGTTAGATGGTGGATAATCCTTTTCCAAGAATGGGTTAAATTATAGCCATCTTCTCAATTAAAGTTTCCAAGTTTCCCATAGAGTGCATCTTAGAAAAGAAACACAAATCTTGCTTAGGATGGGATTTTGAATGACTTGTTGTCTCCAAGTGGTGAGATTGTAAAATATATTGTCACATACGTGATTAGATTGGCGGAAGTGCATTTCCCCCTAGTCCCACACGTTGTTTTTGAAGGGATACGAGTTGAAAATGTGTGCCATATATTCTCATTATTTTTGGTAAAGAACGCAAAAGGACGGTCCTTTGAAACCTCTATGTTGAAGTTGGTCCCATGTAAGGATTTTTTTTTGGGTAGTTAGGGACAAGTAGGTTGTTATTTTTGGCCAAAGTTGAGTAGTCCATATGTGCCTCTAACTTGTGTTTGTGGGGATGTCATTATCCCAATTGCTAGATAATTCTCTAATATTAAAACAACCTTTTGGTAGATATCCCCATCTTAATTTATATAGGAGTTGAGAAGGTTTTGAAGAGGTCAAAATTTAAAGTTTTTTATGAGGCAGGGTAGCCATTACCAAGAGTCTTTCCAAAAGAGTGTCGTTTCCCTATTTCTTACTTCCAAAAAGTAATGGTTCTAAATAATGAATTTATTTGTCCAAGAATAATTTCATATTGGAAATCCCAAATATCTATAATTGATTCTAAAATGTTAAACAAAGTAAAATTCAAAATTAATTTTGGACCAACTTTATTCACTTAAAAGAGTAAAAAAATTTGTTTTCATTAAGGTAAGTGTTATACTTTAATATTATATCGACATAGATCCATATTAACTTACGATCTATCATACAGAGGGTGGGGTCAAATCCCTCAAGCTGAAATTGTTTTTATACTATAAAAACTTAAGAAAGGTGTACACCTCAAGTGATTTGATCCCTCTCGATGCATGATATATATTTAAGATGGATCTACATTTCTTTTTATAGACCATTATTTAACATAATTTCAGTAATAGGTCAAACTATGAAAGAATATGCACCTATCGCCACTCTTGAAAATCAATGCTTTTAGAATCAAATTTAGGATATTTAATTGAAGATATTCTTTCAATCATTAGGCACACCTACTCTCTTGTATTTGTGTGAGGTTTGGGATAGTTTTAGAGGGTAGATCAAAACAAGACATTGAGAGTGCTTGTCATGATGATACCCAAACATATCCATGCCAATAAATCAATGCCTCATGATATTATTCTTACAAAATTTGGCACAACCCAACCTACTATTTAAATTATCTCTCTTGTGGTGATATTGATACATAGGCTCTAGAAAATGGGCATTTGATGTATCGATCTTCTTATTATCCATATCTTGCTCTCAAATCCTCTATGTAGTAGGTATAAGATAAGATCAATTCATGTTGGTATGTGAAATCCTCTTCATTGCTTCACCTCATTTACCTTGACAATGATAAACCATCACTACATAACTTAGTTTTTAGAGGATGTTATTTACCTCTCCAAGCGTGAAATAAAAAATGTTATTTGTGTTAAGGATGTTCTTGATCTCTCCAAGAAATTCTCTAGGCTTAAACCATGTGCACCAAATAACCTTACTACAAATAACCTTGCATAACCTTGCCTATTTTCCCCATTTATCTCTACCTTTGTCTCGCTCTTTCTTTCCTTTCTCTCCATTTCTTACACACTCTATATCTCCCCCCTGCTCTCTCTCTCTCTCTAAGCCTCTATCCCCCCCTCTCTCTCTCCTCCCCCCCCCCCCAACACACACTCTCTATTCACCTCTTATTCTTCCCCTTTTCATCTCTCTCACTTTGTCATCTCTCCCTCCCTCCCTCCCTCTCCTTATTCCCCCCCTCCCCTCTCTCTATCCCTCTCCTCCCCACTTTTCCCCTCTCCCCCACTCTTCCTCTCTCTCCCTTTCCCACTACCCCCACATATCTCTCTCTCTCTCTTTGTTGTCTCACTTTCTCTCCCTCTCACTCACTCAACTATCTTTCCCCTTCTCCCTTCTCCATATCTCACTATTTCCACCCACCTCTCTTTCTCTCCCTTCTACCCATTAGTATCCATGCCTCTCTATCCTTCTATCCATTCCTCTCCCCCCCTCCTATACCTCCTCCCTCTTCCCCCTCCCTAAGGCCCAAGATTCTTTCCCTTACCAGGTTAATGATGCTAGTACTAAGAATTAATGACATTAAGAGAAAGAGAGAGAGTGAGCGAGGGAGAAAGAGAGGAGGGGGTGGTATTTAAGGAGGGAGGGAGAGAGAGAGATAGGGGTGATATTGATGGAGGGAGGGAGATGGAGTAAGGTTTAGAGAGAGGCCAAGAGAGAGAGAGAGAGAGAGAGAGAGAGAGAGAGAGAGAGAGAGAGAGAGAGAGAGAGAGAGAGAGAGAGATAGGAGGGGAAGACAACGAGAGAGAGAGGGAAGGAGATATAGGTAGAGGTGTCCAAATTAATGATAATGTTGGCATTTGAGAATTTGACATGGAAGTGGAGTGGGTGAAGATGAGTTTTCTTGAATAAACTAAACACTTTGAAATTGGCTTAGTTTGGAATATCATGGAATGTGAAAGGTCACTTCATTTTTATATCCAAGATTATTTATGTGTGTGTTGTTTACAACATATTCCCTAAGGTCTAATGGTGGACATGAGAAGTGCAAGAAAAAAAATTGCATATTCATTTGAATGCCCTCCTGAAGTAGTGTCACTAATTTGATTATGTGTTAGTTGTTGATGGGAATATTTCTCAAAATAAAAAAGAGAGTTGTTTTGAACAAGGAGTATTTTAGAATGATGACTCTTTTAATATAATTCATCTCATCAAATCTATGACTCAAGGTAGAGAAACCCATTTTTTTCCTATGCATTTTGTAAATAGATTTGAACACCAACATGATTGTCTTTGCTGATTTTGACTGCATCATCAATAGTTGAGATTATTATAGTATTGAATAACTCTAATAACTCATTATTTTGAGCCATAATTCATGCCCAACAAATAAAGAGTGCTAAATTATACTGAAAGTGTACCCATTTAAAATGAAATTCAAATTATTGTCAAAAGAGTACATGCTAGCTTACAAATATACTATTTACAAGTCACCATTACTCTCATGTTTCTTCCCAAGCTTACTACCACAAGTCAAAATCCCATAAATAAAGACCTTGCCAGCTAACACAATGATTCTAATAACCTGTAATTCCTCTCAAATTATCTTTGTAAAAATATATTAGCTCATGTTTCAACTAGGGTTTGTTTGGGAGAAACACTCAAACACAAGCCAAATTTCTTAGCTAAAAATAACAATATTACCTTGTCCCCTTGTTTAACATATGCCCATGACAGCCCCAAGGGTTAGCTCAAGTGGTAGTGAGCCAATACGTGGTCCTTTCCGTTGTGGGAGGTCACAGGTTCGATCCTTGAGTCTTTGGGGTCAGGCGCTGAACGGTTTACCGCGCGTACCATCCAGAAATTCTGGGGAGTACACTCAGGTTTCCCGTGAACTTTGTTCGTGAAAAAAAAAGAAAAAAAAACCCGTGACAAATAAAGACAAAATTCATTCGTTTTAAACTACAAAATGCTTGATAAAACTCAACATCTACAAATTCTCAAATATTACTCATATGAGAAAATCATATTCTAAAATATAAACTAATCGTAGGAAATTTCGTGACACTCTCAAGAGCTTCAATTTAATCCCAAAATGAAGAAGAACCTCGCAATATTGTTGAACACAAATTTTCCTTAGAATTAGCTGATTTTTATGCGAAATTGAAAATTATGAACTCATGGCATGACTTGCAAGAAGCCAAGCACAATTATGGAAATATTTTTGTGAAATATGGAGAACCAGTCAATTATGTTATTGTAACATTATTCAATTTTTGTGAAAATTCCTTGAAATGCAACAACTAGACTCATAATTCTTCTAACTAATAAATTAATTATGTTACTTATTTTGTTTATGGAAAAATAATGAATTATTCACATCGCAATTTCTTAACCATGAAAAATATTGTAGAAGAAAAAATGGGAATTGATATTATTACACACAAAAAAATTATGATATCGTTATTTTTGGACAATTGTCCACATAAAAAACCAGTGCAGGAAAATTGGTGCAACAAATGAGGGTTTTATTGCTATGCAACAACATAAATTTTGAGTACAATGAAATGAAACCAATCTGGATTTTCCATCTGAAATAAATACTGGAAAATTTTACTGAGAGAAATTCACCCTCACTCCAAGCAATCTTGACTCAGTCTGGGCATTCTAGTTGCCTCTCCAATAACCCTTGCACAACCCCTACACAACCTCTAATATGAACTATCTAATATACCTTTGACTGACAATTGCTGGTTTGGAAATATTTGGCTTGGCCTTTTGGAAAATTTCTTGGCCACTAGCACCTAAAACTAAGTTTCCTTTTGGCCGAATCAAATTGCCTCAATGAGGCTCTACGCAAACCCCTACACAGCCTCCTGGAGCTGAAAATCGACCTCCTCTTTTGACTCTTTCAGAACTGGAAACTCCTCTAAAATACTGCTACATTTCCCCTATACCACGTTCTACTCGATCTATGACTCAATTTCTCTTGTTGAATCACCTGCACTAGAAAATCGAACTGTCCATATCACTGAGTATCTGCAATTGGTGTATTCTCAATCTACCCATCGACCTCTTCTTATAATCTCTAGTCGGGACTCCAACAACCACGATTAAAACTTAATCAATGGTTAATATCATCTCCAAGTCGATCCTTGTGAGTTTCTAGAGAATTCTCACATTTCTCAATTAATTCCTGATGGTCAATTAATTTAATTGAGTCATCTCTTGGTGGAATTTCTGGAAACGATTATGGGTTTTGAAGATCTCCTGTGTTTTAGCCTCCCCACAAGGTTTCGACATTAGAACACCATCTAATGCTAAAAAAATAAAAATGTTTAGGTTTTAAAATAAATCATTCTTCGTGTAAGAAAACATCCCAAAGGAGTACAATATGTTCCCCACATGCCCAAGTATTGGCCCTAAAAGAAAGAGGTTGTGGTAATGATCCTTTTTTAGTCTCCAATCTCTCCAATTCTTTGCCAGAAGGAATTCCAAATATCACCTCTAAGAGTACTCCAAATTTTAAAATTGGAACCTCTAGTTATGGAATTAGCACTCAAAAATCTGTTAGAACTCCATTTTGTTCATTTTTTCATAAGTAGAATCAAATGCCAAGCCCCAAATTCCACCAAAATTGATCTAGAAATTCAAATTTCCAATAGTAGTTCCCTTAATGCTAGTTGGACAACGGTAGCTCCTTCTACCTCTGCATTTCTAGACTTGTCATGGAAACCTCTTCGCTTTGAGGAGATGGAATAGTAAGGGTTCCCGTGACTTGTTCTTAGTATTAAAATTTCTAGGATATCATGTTGTTTAGGTATTGGCCTAGAATGATTTCCTTTCACTATGACAACTAATTGTTCATTGTTGCCTTTTATCTTGCTACCCTCAATACATTTAATGTAAATGGCGCTAACAACCTTATGAATAAGATCATTTGTGTTGACTTGGTGCTCTTATGTACAATAGGTGAATATTATACCAATAATAACACCTATAACTCATCCCAATATGACCTCTTACACCTATTCATACATCCTAAACCATATTGTGAGGCTCCATGGATTTTGACTTTCGAGAACACCAAAAAATGCACAATTCATGGCTACTTCAGACAATCTACAACTACTATTTATAGAAGGAACTCATTTATGTATGTAATCTTGTACAAACGAGCTAAGGTTTGGAGTGAGCGGAATATACCCAATAATACATAATCCAATTAAGTGGACACAAGAGTCTCGAGAATGACTACACCCATATAATTGATGGGTTCATCTCTAAATCTATTCATAAGCAAGATATAGAAAAACACACCATCAATGAATACTATCAAAGGTCAAATATAAAAGGAATTTTGATTATTGAGGAGCATAAAAGAGTCTATAATAGAGAATGGATGCGAAAGGAAACTAAGACCAAAAAAAAAAAAAAATGCAAGGAAAATCCCTCACTCAATGAAGGGCACAAACCTGATGGCTCATAAACCCTAAGGCTAGAAAACTTGTGGCAACTATGATATTGTTGTTAGAACAAACATGAAATTGAAGAGATTGATGATAAGAGGTGTGGTTCATTCCCATTCTTATGATACACATAAATTCTTGTTTATGAACCTTGGTTTCTTTTGAGAGGTCTCTTGGACTCCCTATGGCTCCTGATGTTTGTTTGTGACTTTTAACCCTCCTCTCAAGAGCATAATATAATGTTTACGCTGTAAGTCATTCCTCTTTGAAAACAACTCCCCTGAGCCAATGGATCAAATGTTAGACGATTGAAATCTTTTAGACCATTAGCTCCACAAATAAATAAATTTATATCATAAAATCAAATTCCACACAAACCAATTAATTTATATTACATGGATAAAAAGCAATACAAAAAAGGAAAATAACTATTTATATATTTAAATATTACATTTTTGTGTAAGGATGCTCTCCAACAAAGTATGATAGAAATGTTGTAATGTCATGTTTAACATTTTGACTATGTCAAATTACACAAAAATAATAGAAAATTAAATAAAAATATTGACATAATGTAATGAGCATTTTAACTAGGTCAAAATACAATAAAAAATAAAAATTATAAAAAATTATAAAAATAGCTCATGGTATTGACCCATGTTATTCATGTGGAATATCGTTTATTTAAAGAGGGAAATTAAGATGGCCTAGATCAATCTTAACTCTGGATCTACCATGAGCCAAGAGTGATCAAATGTCTTGATATGAAAACTTCTTTTAGAGTGAACATAGAATTGATCCCTATGATAAATAATATAGATCTAAACTAACTATTTATTAAAATTATTTTCAATTGTTTATAACCATTATTCTTTTAAAAATTTACTTAATAAATGTATCTAAATTTTCATACATCCAAATATACATAGTTTTTCTTGTTCTATATTATTTTTGTTACAACTATTTTATTCTTCCAAAAATACATGGTTTTTTTTGTTATATATTATTTATGTTACAAATGTTTTATTATTCATGAGTAGTATTACTTAAAATATTAAAAAAATAAATTAATAATGAAATTTTTTAAAATATGTGATTTTTTTTTAAATTTGCAAATTATTTCACAAGACATGATTTATCTTGAGCAATAATGATGAATGTTGATAATTCTCATTTCTTAAATAACACTAAATTTACCTTTAATTACTTAATTGTAATAGTTTGTAACTACATAACAGTTTGTAACTACATACATACTCTTTCGGATATTTTTGTGTTAATGATTATCAAATTTCCTCTATTAAAAAAAAACTATATACATATCTTTAATTACCTAATTGTAGCTAAAAAATCTTACGTTTTTTACTTTATAATCATAAACAATTTTCATATTACATGATGGTAAACATACTCAACTTTTTATTTTGAAATCTTAAACAAAGTTTTTCACTACATAATTTTAGATTTTATAATATTTTTATTTTTCAATTCCAAACAAAACTTACAAAAGAAAAAACCCACTCAATCCTTACTGTAGGTTATAGTTTTACAAAATTGACACTATGTGATTAACAATAGAGTAAGTTGAGACAACCCTAAGGGGTTTTTTGTACAAGTTTTATCATAACCTTTCCCTCCATCCAATATATACTGTAAAGTCTTCTGAAGAGAGGGTGTATTCTAATTTATAACATGTTCCACAATCAAAGAAAATGACTAGGGATTTCACAAGTTATTAGTTTGTAACATGATCCACAATCAAAGAAAATGGCTAGGGATGTCACAAGTTATCATTCACACAATTATTTATTAACGTTTTGAGTTGAAATGCATCCTATTAGATGCATGGTGGCCAAAGACACTAAAAAATTCAAAATAGATATCTGTTATGACATCCATATTGTCTACAAACCATCCAAATTTCCCATCCTATACAACAATTTCTAACAATAACCGCTCAATTTACTCTCCAATTTTTGAAACCCCCACCCATGCTAGGGAGATAACAATGTAAAATCAAGTGTTCCTGTAGTTTTTTTAAAGAGTTCATAAACAAAATAGACAATCAGAAAGTCAATATTGTGGTATAATAACTGATTTTTGAATCATTGTGACAAACAAAACATCACATTACCTCACATAATATATCTAATGTTATAAGGATATGAGATGACAACAAAGTTTTGAATCATGATAATTAAGTGACAACCAAAACTAAGTTTTAGCCACAAGCAAAAAATCACAACAACTCACAGAATATATCCAAGGTCGCAATGAACCCCATACATAGTGATGGACATCATGGGAATTTTAGTGCACATATAACACCACCCTAAAAATTATAGTTTTGATCAATTCAGAATAACCTAAGATGTCTAGATTGGATGTCGAGGTGGGTGGTACAATAATTGAGGATGCTTCTTAAAGGGTAAGGGAATTTAGATACTGTATCCTTCCACAAAAGCTATAAAATGTGAGACTCGTAGAATATAGTTTTATAAAATTGACACTATGTGATTAAGAATAAATTACAAACGTCAGGTATTTTAAAATTAATAAGACAAAGGTACACGAGGGCCATGGTAATTAATGTGATTCTTTGTACTATTTTATTTAAAATAGTAATTTGTATTTGTATTTTTTAGATGAATATTGTTAAATATGTAATTGAGTAAAATGTATTAAATTGATATTCTAATTTTTAAGATATTTATTTAAAAAATTCAAAGTATGGTGAGTTTTATTATTATTAAGATTTACCCTAGATGTGCAGAGAATGAATCTATCTCAAGTCCCAAACAAGATTCTTATTTCTCTTATTATTTTAGCTTTCACCTTGACACTCCTCCTCTCCTCCTCCTTGCACAAATTTAAACTATGAGGTACAAGGTATTTGTTTCATATAGGAACATTTAAATATGATAAGAAAAATGTGACACTCTATTGTAATTTTCTCTACAAATGTGATGGAAAGTGTGCCCTAAATGTTAACAATTTCATGGTTAATGTAGTATAAGCTACATGAAAATTTACAGTTTTGTATACAATATCAAGAAATATATGCCCAATATCCAACACCATGGAGCAAGACATGTTCACCAATTCAACAGTTTCTTCCAAATCTCTCTCAGTGTTAGAGTTTTTTTCTCAATAAACTTGTTTTTACTGCTCTTGAACTGATGAAAGACATCGTTGTTGCATATAGGAGCATTTAGTTTTGATAAGAAAATTGTGATACTAAGTTATAATTTTCTCTATAAATGTGTTGGAGTTATTTTCTCAATAAACGTGTTTTTACTACACTTAAGTGATGAAATCCATCGTTGTTCCATATAGGAGCATTTAGCTCTGATAACAAAAGTGTGATAGTGTGTTATAATTTGCTCTACAAAAGTGTTGAAGTTTTTTTCTCAATAAACTTGCTTTTACTTCTCTTAAGTGATGAAATCCATTGTTGTTGAATATAGGAGCATTTAGCTTTGATAAGAAAAGTGTAATACTCTATTATAATTTTCTCTACAAATGTGATGGAAAGCATGCTATGAATGTTGGCAATTTCATGGTTAATGTAATATAAGCTAAATACAAATTCATTTCTTCTACACAAGATCAAGAAAGCTATGCCAAGTAGCCAACACCACAGAACAAGACATTTTCACCAACTCCATAAATGTTGTTGAATCTCTCTTGGTGTTAGAGTTATTTTCTCAATAGCATTATTTTTATTTCTTTTGAAGTGATGAAAGCCACCTCTCCATACATTTTTTACTATATGCACAAATAACAAAAGAAACCAACTTCATATCAGCGATACTGAAAAAACAAGAACATGGCACACACCAGGGATATCAGTGGTAAAGAAAAATGTGATCTTTTGAATAGTTTCAAAAATCTTGAAGAAAATAATACATAGGTGACTCAATAGGAAGTGATTAAGATTAAATATGGAAGAACTGCACCAAAACAACCTTTGATTTTGAAGGTAGAAAATCACGATCTATTTCTTTATTCATGAGTCATTCATGTCGGCATGACTAGACAAGGTCTTTAACTTAACTTCAACATAAGCCTCATGATTTGTAAGGCTCAAGAAGAAGCATTGAAGTAAGATTTCACTATAACATGGTCCTTTCCTTTTCTCGATATAATTATTTATTTAATTTATTCAAATAAATTAAATTTTTAATTTTAATTTTAATATATATATATATATATATATATATATATATATATATATATATATATATATATATATAGACACACACACACACAAGTTGTGCCAAGAAGTTTTTAAATTCTTGCTCTTCAGCTATATCTTATCATTTTAGTATGTTTTCAATCAAGAAGAGGCTTTAGAGTTTAAGAACTATTTCTTAGATCTGAGCACATGATTCTATTAAAATTTATGAAACAAATTCAATTTTTACAATTTGTATGTTTAAATATGTGATTTTGGAAGTGATGATGGCTTCTTTAGACACTTTATTAGTATTGTGGAAGAACTTTGAGTATATCATTAAGGACTATGAATAGTTTCTGTAGCAGTTGCATCACTTATAACAAATTTTATTATCCTTTCTTGCTGATACATATACCTAATCCATGAAAATTTGTAACCATGTCTGTGATGATATATGATAATCACTTAGTTTTATGTTGATGACAAGTTATTTTATCATTTGTTAAGCAAGCCTTTCAATTTTTATGTTTATAATAGTTTCGAAGCGTTGATATCAATCTAATAAATTGGTATTGAAAACCAAATGATGTTTGTGACACGTTTGTAGGTTTTTCCATTCATAAATTGCTTACTCATTCTGTCTTGAGATTGTTGGATAACGGTGAAAGATATACAGTGTTGACCAAGTGATCTAGAGAAGTATTGACGACCAACTTGGAAAACCAGGGATGAAGATGCTTCTAATTTTCACTGAAGTAGTCTTCAAAAGTTCCTAGCTCGCATTGAAAACCAAATGATAGTATTTACTTCAGTTGTTTTATTTGGAAGTGTTGCAAGCTGACATTTACTACTACACAAGTTGTGCATCAAATTATTATGTAATAATTGTGCCAAGAAGTTTTTAAATTATTGCTTTTCAGCTATATCTTATAAATTTAATATGTTTTCAATAAAGAAGAGGCTTGAGATTTTAAGAACTCTATCTTAGAGCTAAGCGCATGATTCTATTAAAATTTATGAAACAAATTCATTTTTTACAACTCGTATGTTTAAATATGTGATTTTTGAAGTGATGATGTCTTCTTGAAACACTTGATTAGTATTGTGGAATAACTTTGAGTATATCATTAAGAATTGTGAGTAGTTCTTATAGTAGTTGCATTGCTTATAACATATTTTCATATCCTTTGTATAAGCTATTATATATACAGTTTTCACACATTTCCCCCAGAAATTACCTATATGGTGAGTAGTTCATGTAGCAATTGCATTACTTATAACCGATTTTTATATCCTTTGTATAAGTTACTGTATATACAATTCTAACACATTTCTCCCAGGTGTTACCTATATGGTGACTGAGTGATGATGGCTTCTTTATACACTTGATTAGTATTGTGGAAGAACTTTGAATATATCATTAAGGATTGTGAGTAATTCATGTAGCAGTTGCATTTCTTATGAAATATTTTTATATTGTTTGGATACGCTATTGTATATAAAGTTATACTATGATATGGATACACATTCCCCCTAAGCGTTACCATATGGTGACTGTTGTCCAATCGCTGATATTTAGAGAAATATAATTAAGTGATTGATGGTTTTTGAACATCAAAGTTATTATGATGACTTTTTATATTGGGATGACTCTGTAGTGCTGAGATTCGATCTACACGGCGAAGATGCATAGATCGCTTCACAGGGAAACCCTTTTTCCTATTGATAGTATGTGGTAGTTGTATGAATGGATTGCTTATATTGTCCTCACTGTCATAAGATTCCAGCATGGTTATTTTTTTTTTATAAGTCTATATACAAGTCATACATATTATGTAGTAAGAAATGTTCTTCAATAATAACAATCACTGAAAAGGTGAATGATCTCAAACACCCCTCTAGATATACAATGTATCATGATATTCTTCTCATTTGGTGACACATGGAAATTCCAATACCAAAACTCTTTCACGTTGTCTCTCACATTATACGAAAGTCTATCTTGATAAGGTTTCCTACATATATTATCCCAACATGCAAATTCATCATGCCATATTGAGATTGATATTTTGAAAATTTTCCACAAGTTGATGTCATATTTCTTGATACCAACTCATTTACCTTCACTTCTTTGGAATCTATAATGCCCAATAATTGAACTATATTTCTGAGATATTTGTGCTTTAAAAATATATTTAAGAATTAAGCTTGTGCTATATAGATATACCTTGAAAAATATTTTTGATCACCCAATTTACTTTATCTTGAACTGTTCATTCATGAATTAGTGGCCTCATTTTTTCAATTTTAGTTGATTCTTTTTTTTCTAGAAAATTATCATCAAAGTCAATTTCTTGCAACTTCTGATTAATGTCGATGTTTCTCTACGTGTGGTACAATCTTGTTGTTGGTAAAATGTTGTCCTTACATAAATAATAATAATAATAATAATTTTTAATTTGAACATGAAATGTACATTGAAAAAATTTAAAATATTAAAATGGTGACTTCATTTGTGTGGTCAATATTCTCATTGACAAATTCCTCTACATCTCTCATTTCCTCATCATTTCCAAGTACATCCACATCTCTTTCAAGCTCTCTGTTTTGTACCTATACATCTCCTTCTTCATGTTCCCTATTTTGTACCTCCACATTCCTTTAGGCTCTCTATTTTCCTTTAATTCTCTTCTCTTTTATAGTAGATCATCATTTTTTTAATTTAAAATAAATACATTTTATAATATATTTTTTCACTAATATATGAAAATTATATATATATGAACCACTGAAATTTTGAACTAAATATTCTTAGGTGAGGGATTTTTTTATATTGATGCATCACACTATACTACATTTGGAGGTAAGGAACACTAGGGCCCCTTCACTTAATGTGCCCTAGTGTGTTAAATCTCTATGCAATTCACCAAATCCATTTAGTTCCAACTTAGTTTTATTTTCCAAAAAAAAAAAATTATTATTATCATCAAATATGTAGCTTAAAAATATACAATTATAATTATATATAATTATAAAATAATATTTTTAAAAATTAATGTAGAAACTTGATTATGAAAGTGGACTTTTTTAATGATATAACTAGTAAATCTATTATCCCTTTTTATTTTTTTAATGATTAAATGAAGATTAACAGTAGTATGTTGTCATGAGGAGATTTTTTATTTTTCATGTCTATTACTTTTTATAACTCTAGGAGGTTCTTAATATTGCTTTTGTTTTTAATAAATGGAAGTCAATTATATATTTAAAAAGATGATTAGGTAAGAGAATTTTATGATTATATTATATATGTTTTCCAAGTTGACAATGTGGATTTTTATTTACCTAAAGTTGTCTCCTGTGACAACTGCATTTACTGTTAACTAGTTGTTAACTAGTTAAATGACTTATTATTAATTTAAGGAAAAATATTGAGACAATTAATATTTTTGCTGAAAAAGTTATTTTCTTTTTTTAATTGTGAATAAAAAATTAGTTATGGAAGTAATTCCATAGAAAGTAAAAGACTGAAGGTAAATGTTTTTTCCAAGGACTTACATGTTCCTCTGGGGATAAGTGAGGAATGAGAGTTTTTTTCAGAGAGAAAAAAAGAGAGTGAGAAGTTTTCATGAGCTGGTAGAGACCAATGGAAAATCTTTCAGAAACCCTGAAATTATCCTGAGTTTGACTGGAGCTGGAGTCCTGAGGTCATATCAGTGATTTACTGTCAACCTGAACTTTCAATGGAAGCACAGGGGAAGAGCAGGATGTCATAGCCTCTCTTGTAGGTTGGGTGGAACATCAGTAGGAAACTACAAATTCATATAAGTTTATGAGTAACTTAATGTGCTTCGTAGAAGCAAAGACTATAAACAATTGTTGAGATAGTACTTGTTGAATGAAATCAAATTATGTATATTCTGCGAAAAAATATTTTGACAATTATAAGACCAGTATTTAAATGTGGAAAATTATTGTTTTCTATGAAATAAAGTAGGTAGACTGTGAATATGAAAATAACACTGTTGTGAAAGACTGTTATTACGGTCTGCTGTAAAATACCATTATAAATGTTCTTTCTATACACTGTGTTTTATCATTTCAAGCAGTATTTTATTGACTGTAGAAGGAAATAGTAAGTAAGGTAGGGAAACAATGGGAACAGTGAAAGAAAGCTACTGTTAAGAGTAAAATTCATTAAATTGGATTGTCTAAGTTACAAGCATTAACAGTTTTAGCAGTTAGGGTTCACGAAAGACTAAACAAATGTATCGTAACTTTGGAAACTATGGAGTAGCATTGTCTACCTGAGGACGGGGGTGGAACCCCCAGCTCCAAGGTACGTCGTGTCTCTTGTCATACTTATACACATACAAAGAGATGGTGGTCCGGACACCAAAAAATATGTAAGACATAAGTTATAGTATGAACAATAAAATAACAATACTCTTGAGTTATAGGCCAACAGAATCAAAGACATAATAAGCAAGTAGATTTCCATTGAAATATGAAGTATAATGGAAAGACTATTATAAAGAGTATAACCTTCAATGCATGCAATAAAGATAGATTGTTACTACTCAGTTCAAAGAAGTCTTTTATGAGAAAGAAGTGACCAAAGCATGCCGAAAACTGTATTAGAAAACTCATTACCGAATGTAAACGACCGCAACATACTTAAACAAATATAGACAGAATGAAACTCTAATCATTTATACAAATACTCCAGTAAACAACTGGTATTATCATTATTTAAGCCTATGGAAGAATCCATCAAAAACAAGAAGTATTAACTTGATAAAAATATCGAATTTAGAACCGAGTAAGAGTTACATTTAACCGTCTGAGAGTACTTTTAAAAGAAACAAAATTAAATTACATAGGTTCCGGCTCCGGAGAGCAACCTGGATAAACTCTCATAATTAATGAATGAAAAACAAGAAAAGAAAACGTTGAAGACTCTCTACATTAACAGAAGAATGCCAGACGTGTCGTAGAGATGTGAGCAACAGAGTACCTGGAGAGTTCAGGTGAGTACGCACTACAACATAAAGGGGGGTTTTAAGACAATATTTAAGACAATTTTTGGGTAAATTGTCTTAATTTGAGACAAAAGAAAACTTGTGTATTGTCTTAAATATTGTCTTTAAGTGGGTGTCTTAAATTAAATTGTCTTAAAATTAAATTGTCTTAAAATATTGTCTCTATAAAGACAATATATAACACAAGCATTTTTGTCTTTCCAAAGACAATTTCATTTTTGTCTCTCTAGAGATAGTTTCATTTATTGTCTCTCCAAAGACAATAGTTGGAATTAAAGACATATTGTCTTTATGGAGACAATGTTTTTAATCCTATATATTGTCTCTCTGGAGACAATATAAAACAATGAATCCAGAAAAATATCTCACCATTAAAATAAATCAATATAAAATATTTAATTAAAAAAATCTACAATATCATTGAATAATTTATGTTAGGGTACAGTGGAATCGAACCACCAACCTCCTGCATAGCAGGTGCTCTTCCATTGAGCTAGAACCCTTCAAAAAATTATGTGAGGAGTTATGGGAGTCTTTGAAATTGTATAATAGGCATTGATTTTTTAAAAATGTTCAACACATAATGCCATAATCATTGGAAAATATATAATCATGCAAGCCCCTATTTTTAACTTAATAAAAAAATAGTTCAATTGAGTTAGCTTGTGACACCCTTGTAGCTTGACTTGCACAAAAAACTAATAATAAATAATAATCTAGAAAAAAATTAAGCCATATAAAGACAATTAACTATAATCAGCACAAGCAATACAACCACAACCCAAAGAGACACCAGCTTGCTAGTAGGCACTGATCAACATGTACAATCTACAGCCAGCTTCAAATTTCAGACCTTCATAGTCTTGAGTCCATCCAGACACCTGCATGAATTAAGACAACATAGCCAGAAACAAATAATACTAATTAACACCGTAAGTAAAACTTTCAACAAATAACAGTAAGTAATAGCTTCACTATTTCTTGACAACTAACTTATAATAGGCATTGTCAGATTTTAGAAAAAGATGAAGTGAATCTTAATATAGAAAAAGATGAAGGGTCAGATTATAACATGAATCTTAATATAGCAACTTACTTCTGTTCATTTGCTGCATTGCTTGCATCTGTCCCGAGATACTAAAGCACCTCCATTATCTGTTTACATGGAAAACTACCCCATCACTTCCTATTTTTCATTTCATGAAGCAAGATTTACAAAAAACTTATATCAAAGGGCAAGCTACATAAATAATTTGTTCTCACTAACCAGCTGTCGAAAGATGGTGGCTTAATTTGAATATTTGATCTTGATGAGGTGTAGAAGTATCTTTCCTCTTAAATGACAATGGCACCATGATTACCTCCTCTTGAAAGTCATGACTGTGTTCATACTCGATAAAGGATAATGATCTCTCTAGTGAATGTCGTCTATTGTCTTATGGTCAAGAGAATTAATGACCATATTAATAAAGGAAGTGGCCCAGTAAGTTCTACCTGTGGTTTTGCTATGATCTACATACTCTTAGCATGGTTGATATAGCTATTCAGATTGCAAGAGGGAATGGAACACATGTTAACGATCCTTTATTTTATATTATTTTGGCAACGTATGTTCAGAAGAAATTAAAAAATGGACACAAACCCACACACAAAGCATACCTGCAGTATTTGCACATGTGACAACCATATGACAACAAACTGTATATATATCTTGAATATCTATATTTAATATATGTATCATCAAAACTGAAGTGTTTGATAACACAATAAAGACAATTGTCTATCATTTCATCTTTTTTACAAGTCAAAAAATCTGTTAATGGTATCTACCTGAAGCAATAGAATATTTTCATATAAACTTGAGCCATAATGTAAAAAGAAAAAGGAACCAATTATTTCATATCTCTACTATAGAACAAGAACTATACGAAACACTACTAGAATAAACTCACCTAAAGAGATATTGCTTGAGAAGTGCTACACACTTTGCAACAACTGGAGGGCTGTTCAGTCCAAATAAATAAAATGTATTAGTATTTTCTTAGGAAATGAGAAAAATAGACAACTTTTATATTAAAGACTACGAAAAGAAAACCAAAATAGAAGTTGAGACATAGCTGTACTGGCAATCCATTAATCAATACACAAGACTTCTAATGAAGATATCAACAATAGGCAATATTATATATCAAGGTACAATACTCCCAATCATAGTTTTAATACTTGGAACTGGTCTTTGAACTGGACACCTATCAAACCAGACTCAATGGACTCACTTTTAAAAAAACACATAAAAATAATTAAAATTTTAATGAAAAAAATACTTTTAAGATTCCAATTCACTAGAGACAAAATCTGCAAAGTTTGTTCATATTTATACCATGTCAGGGTGAATATGTCAAAATGGCACCAAGTACAATACATACCAGCAACATAACACATAAATGATATGTCTCTGAATGGCCTTTAGAGTCCAAAAACCAAGCTGCAAGCAACTGGGCCACTCATCAAACTTGTCCCAATCTCTACCAACAACTTGTGGTCGAGTATCTTTACCTAAGACAATAGCAACCAATCACTTGTACTCAAATATTCTCAACATATGTTGCTTCCATGTATTGTAGTTCTTACCAAGAAATCTTTGGGTAAATTACAACGTGATGTTAAGTCAATAGGTGATCCTTACACAAAAGAATATAAAACAAAGAACAAATCTGTAACAACCCTCTATCAATTTTTATTTTTATTTTTATTTTTGGTATTTTGTCGGTATGGAATCAGAGATGTACATGTATGCAGAAGCAAGACAATCTCAGGTCTTGGTAATTTGAGAGAGACTAGAGGAGCCATAAAAGATAGGCTCTTTGGCATCCATTTTAAATAGTGATTGGATAAGACAATAACGAGTCTTAGTATATGCTAGTAGAGCATTAAGAGGAGTTCTTAGGGCCATCTTGTCATATTAGAAGCCATCTATCCCTAAGTCAACTTTCAACCTACTGAAGGCTTGAAACTGACAGCCAGCAGCACATTCATAACAAAGGACTATGTGCCTTAAGAAAGGAAACAGGGCAAGGCAATACTTTTTATAGTATTTCATCTTTTGAAAACCCTGAAGTCTCTGATTGGTTTCCAAAGATTATAGTTGGATGCTCTTATCTTTTTAATTTGGATGCAAGGGTGCTTGAGCGTGGCCCACAGTTGCTTCCTTACTCTAAGGGTTAAAAGGTAGGCTTTATGACTTGCTATCATGATTCACTGATAGCAGTTCCAAGGTCATGAGTCACCTATCTGTGAGGATCATTTTGCCCATCTCAAAGGTGTAAAGCAGCCAACCAGGTTTTCTGTGCAGCATTTATAAAGAATAACAACGTTCTTCATCGATAAGGCATAACAAGGCTGTCTTTAATTGACATTATTAAGCACCTAGTGGCATTTAGTACTTTTGTAACTCACCGAGCAGCATACCCCTCTGAAATGTAATTGATTAATTACAAATATTCTTGCTAATGGATACCATAATTTAGGATGCACAGTACCACATAGAAAATCATCAATGTTATCTGATAACGTGATCCCAAGAGTTTCCAAACCATTTTCTAGTGTATAACTTGCACTCCTGTTTTGGCATTACAAATTCTCAATGTGTTTTTTTCAATAGTTTAGATTTAAGAGTTCCCAAATTAATTTTTGGTTTATAACCTTTACTCTTGGTTTGGCATTACAAATTCTCATCATTTTTCAATAGTCTAGATTTAATAATTTGAAAATATTTTGCAATACATATTATATCGATCATGTTATAAAAGAGAGTTGTTTCGAAAAACCTTTTTTTTTTGTCCATAACCTTCACTCCTGCCATGGCCTTACAAGTTGTGTTCATAACCTTCACTCCTGCCGTGGCTTTACAAATTGTGTACTTTATATATGGCACATAAATATTTTGATAGCTATCCGCATTTATCAGCGATTTCATTTATATCACTGAGTTGGTTTATTTATGTCTGTGGTACTTGCAGATGGTCTGCAATAGCCTCACAGTTACCAGGGAGAACAGACAACGAGATCAAGAATTTTTGGAATACCCATTTGAAGAAGCGTTTGTTGAAGATGGGTCTCGATCCCTCAACCCATGTACCTAAATCAGAAGTCAGTCCCAGTGCTCCACAGGGGTACGATGCCTTGGCTCTGACGAGGCACAAAGCACAGTGGAAAAATGCAAGACTTGAAGCAGAAGCTCGTCTTTCCAGAGAATCACTGATCATGTCCTCTAATTATTCTGCTGGTTATCACACCAGTAACACAATGGATATGATGACAATGCCCAGCAATAACCCACCCACTGATTTTTTTCTTGAAGATATGGAATTCAGAAGCAGGGAAGGCTTTCAGGAAGGAATCTAACACTAGGATAATCAGTAAGAGTTGTGACAATTCATATCATGTGTTTGATAAAAATCATCCAAATGGACTAGGATACAATCAGGTTCTATCCTCTGAAATTCCAAAGACACCCAGATCCTCTGCCTCAGTTTCTTCCTCAAGCTATGCTTCTACTCTAAATCATTGTGATGAGTCCCTGAACCCAAATGATAAAGATAAGGATAATGGCCCCCAACAGTGCAATTATGCATCAGCTGATCAGTAAATTCAACTTTTTCCCTATCTATAAATTTGTATATTGCATCACAAGGGCTAGGTTAGCTGGTAAAGCAGGCATATTTTATAACCCTGCCAGCGTTTAAATCCTCCTTGAAGCCTCATCACCACCATTTTTTTTCACTTTTTTAGGAACCTCGGAATGAGGCTTCAGAATTGGGTCTTGCTTGGGCACAGGGAATGATCAATCCATAGATGGCTGGAGTGTGAGGGTTGCCTGAGAAAAACGCCTCTGGAAACTTTTGGGTAATAGTGAAGACGTCATAGAGGGTTGGGATTTTCCTTGATGATTGTCAGGCAGAGTAGAAGCAGCACCTCTTGCTGGGGAAAGGATGTTACATATCAAAGGAGGAAGTGGGGAGGAGACTATAGAAGTTAGTTGACATTTTCTATTGAATGGATCTGTACGATTTCCTCTGAAACATCATCTCCTTGTATTGCAATGAATTCATACAATGTACATACAAAGTTAAAACCCGTGCTATTGAAAGGTTTGACCAAAAAAAGATAGAACCCCAAAAAAATAATACAAGATAGCAAGAGTAAACTCGCCTTGGGATAAGCCTTGACAAATGCAACTAAGCGGCTATGGAATGCTTTTCGAAAACCCAATGTGTTGTTTCCTTTGGAAGCCTTGTCCTTGCCAATTAGCACTGCATCGTGCAAGAGAGTGATTTTCAAGTCTGGCTTCATGCACAACGTCTTCTCGTCAGGTGCCATGGTCTTCTCCAACAGCAATCCTTCGGGGAAAAGGTGCTTCATTTGTGCCAGATGATACATCAATATCCTGCAAATTAGTTTAGGGTTTACCATTAGTTGATGATACAATAGAATTGAAGCACACATTCAAAGAAATTGGTCTTTGCAGTTAGAAAGAACCCTAAATCTCGTTACTGGCCTATCGACCCTGCAGTGATTAGTACCATACCTGTTACGGTCTTCTAGTTATAAGCATTGTAGATACAAGAGGAGAAAAAAGAAACAGTCTGTGGGTTAAACTGAGACATACTTGTGGGTCATTGTTTCGACTTGGGGACAGATGTTACTGAAGCTACTAATTGTCTTGCAGAGCTGAAGCAATATGATGGCAGCTTCCATGGAATCAAAAAACTCTGCTAGCATTGCATACCTGTAAAACTTAGAAAACTCTGCCAGCATTGCATACCTAGAGACTGGATTCGGCAAAATGTAGAAAATCATGTATAATCAACTCCTGTGAGTATTATCATTTGACTGGTTTTTCTCGCCAATCCTCCTTGGCCATATGTGCGCGAGGTGGAAAATGAAATTTAACGAAAATCCCAAAACTTTTACGATTATCATAATTATTAATATGCAAAAAAAAATATTATTTGATTAATAATAACTGTTTTATAAAAAATATTATTTGATTAATAATAAATGTTTTAATTTTTGTTAAAGTTATTAAAGGTTAAATCTTAGACTTTTTAATATTATTAAAGGTTATAGATGGTCTAATGTTTTCTTAAGGGATCGATTAGTTTTAGAGATAATGCATTGAGGAAGTTTAAGGAATGGAGAGGCATGTTACGCCTATATGGTTTACACGTGGCCTTAGTGTTAGTACTAGGATGTGACATGTCGTGTAACATGGTGGAGTAGGGGTACTTGTGTGGCACATGAGTTGCATTGAAAACCTAGGAAATAAATCAATCAAGTGTGAAAACATTTGGGTCTTGGTCTCAATGATGAATGAAAAAGGGTTTTAGTCAGGTTTTGGAAGTTTACCTCCAAAATTTTGGGGTTTACCCATTGAGTAGTTCATTCAGAGAATCATTACCCCTAGCCTATGGAAAACACCAATGAGAAATGGTGATGGATAAGCATGATACCATATTGATGGGAATGATGATGTTGATTGATGATGCTAGTACAATATGCATGGAAGAAGTAGAAAACAAAACATGGACCCAAAATAGGGGTCATGCAATGACATAGTAGTGCCATATGGAAAAGAAGATGGTGACCATGTGGAAAGGGGGTTTTCCGAGGAGTAAAAAATTCATTTAAGTGTTAGGAGGCTTTTATTTTAGACCCAATGTAGTATTTAAAAATTATTTTTGTTAGGGGGTTAAAGTATAGAAGGCATCAAAGAAGTTCCATAAAAACTTCCCTTCGAGGAATATTTTGCCTCCCTCCATCGACAAGTGTTGGTAGTTGGACCTAATGAGATGGTGGCATCAACCAGGAGGAAAGGTCAATTAAAAGAGTCAATAGTTAGTGACATCAACATGATGTCATACAACTGAAAAATTCAATCAAGTGGAAGTGAATATAGTCATATCCCCCTCGAGGAATATTTTCTCGTAGGTGTTTTACAAACCAACCATAGCAACCAATGGATGATTTTGATGGGCATGACATTAAGGTGATGTCAGCCCAATAAGAATCATATGGAGGGAAAGGGTATGGATAATATTTGTGGCCTTAATAGTAAATCCAAACAATGGTATTTGAAGGAGCGACTGAGGAAAGACAAGGGCAGCATTATGATCATCCAGGAAACCAAGATCCATGAAGCCAAGCTCAAAGGGATAGTTCTAAGTTTCAAGCCACCATATGAAGTGATTGCACTCGACTCTAGAGGAAGTGTGGGAGGACTAACCATTTTGTGGAACCCGGCGGAAGTCATCTTTCAGGATTGAGTAAGTAGTCCCTGAATGCTTACAGGGCGCTTTAGACACATATGATCCAATGATTGGGTTCTCCTTACTAGGGTTTATGGGCTTCATACCCCAGGGGAGAAAGAGGTCTTCCTCCACAACCTGGCTAGTATGAGAAGAGAATTTCAGGAAGAATTATGGATAGTAGGAGGGGACTTTAACATGATAACGTCCCTCGAAGAGAAGAAAGGAAGAATTCACCGACATGACCTAGATATGGATATGTTTAGGGATGCAATATCGGAGCTCAAAATGGTGGACCTACAAACCAACAACAGAACCTTCTCCTGAAAAAATCATAGAGGAGGTCAAAATCAGATTGCGTCCAAATTGGATCAGTTCTTGGTCTCGAAACAGGTAATCTTCAGAGACATATACATGGAAACCTCCATTCTCCCCGGAATGGGCTCGGAACATTGGCTGGTAAGACTGGAAATCAACCTCAAAATAGGACCAAGAAATAATCCCTTTAGATTTGAATCATTTTGGCTCTGAGACCCTAAGCTATTCGGGCAACTCGAAGAATGGTAGAAGAACAATGAAGTGGTGGGAAGAAATCTTATGCATACATTCCAACTCAAGCTAAAAGAGATCAAGCAAAGGATCAAGAAGTGGAACAAAGAGGACTTTGGCAACATCTTAAAAGACCAGGAGGAGTTAAAGAATAAGATAGAGACTATACAACTGCAGATTATCGCAGAGGGCAGATCAAAACTAATAGTGGAAGAAGAGGGGCAGCTCATAATGCAACTAGAAGAACGCTGAAAATAGGAGGAGATACTCTGGAAGCAGCAATATGGAGTCAACTAGTTGAGGGAAGGAGATAAGAACACACGCTTCTTCCATAAAGCAATGGTCCAACACAGATAACATAACAGGATCTTCTCACTGAAAAATGAGGCTGAAGACATAATAGTATGTCATGAGGACATGGAAGAACTGGTTGTACATCACTTTAGGATTACAAATTCAATGAATTAGGATTTGAGAAGGGAATTCGTCATTTTTGTTGAAGGCTCCTTGTGGGAGGAGGCAACCTTTGTTTGCGTTGTTGTCCACTTCCTTGTTTGAACCCCTGAGTATGTGAAAAAAATAGTATGAGGAGAAGTCTAACAGCATGTACTTCAACCTTCGAAGGCTCTTGTTTAGGATAGATTCTCAATGTGGACTTAAGGGATTAGCGTTTCGGGGCTTAGGGGTTAGGGGATTTAGGCACTATTAGGGGTTAGGTGAATAATGAGTTAGTGGTTAAGGGATTAGGGATTAGGGGGTTAGGGGTTAGGGGATTTAACAATTAAGAATTTTAGGGGTTAATGGGTTATGGATTAAGCGTTAATGATTTAGGGGTTTACAGGTTAAGGGGTTAGGGGTTTAGGGGTTTAAGGGTTTAGAGGTTAAGGGTTGGGAATTAGGGTTTAAGGGGTTAGGGGTTAAGGGTTTAGAGGTTTAGGGTTTAGGGGGTTAAATGGGTTAGGGTTTAGAGGTATATGGGGTTAAATGGGTTAGAGGTTGGGAATTAGGGTTTAAGGGGTTATGGGTTAAGGGGTTAAATGGGTTAGGGTCAGTTTAGAGGTTTAAAGGGTTAGGGGATTTAGCATTTAAGGATTAGGGTTAGGGGTTAATGGGGTTAGGGTTTAGGGGGTTAAATGGGTTAGGGTTTTAGGGGTTAGGGGGTTAAATTGGTTAAGGGTTGGGAATTAGGGTTTAAGGGGTTAGGGGTTAAGGGTTTAGAGGTTTAGGGTTTAGGGTATTAAATGGGTTAGGGTTTTAGAGGTATATGGGGTTAGGGGATTTAGCAGTTAAGAATTTTAGGGGTTAGGGGTTAATGGGGTTAGGGTTTAGGGGGTTAAATGGGTTAGGGGTTTAGGGGGATAAATGGGTTAGGGGTTGGGAATTAGGGTTTAAGGGGTTAGGGGTTATGGGTTTAGGGTTTAGGGGGTTAAATGGGTTAGGGGTTTAGAGGTTTCCCTCTCATATCCATATTTGTTTAATTTCATGATTAATTAGGCATTTTTAATGTGTCACTACTCGGTTAATTAGGATTAAGTTATGTTGCAACTGAAGGATCAACTAAAGATCTATTTGCCTCCATCCCCGCCCCAAAACCCGTCCTTGCACCCCTCCCTTAGCCAAGGTAACCCTTCCTTATATTCAAGGTGTTATTGATCACTTTTCTAGAATTATATATAAAATGAACATCAAAACCTTTTTAAACCCCATCGACTCCTAAATAAGGAAGCTCGTAATCTCAAGATCTGTGGCCTTAGCTTCTGTGGAAATTACCTCCCTCTTACCCACCGACAATTTATTGATGACATTATGCTCTTTTGTCATGTCTCGTTGAAGGAAGAAAAAAAATTTAAAGATATACTCCATGTGTTTATGGAAGCCTATGGCACCCTTATTAATAATGAAAAATTATGCATCTTCTTCTTTAATAAGGCTATAAATATCAAAACATTTATGGCGAGAGTGTTGGGGTTTGGTATCAGATATCTTCCCACTAAATACTTGGGCATGCCCCTTGCTGAAAGCTCTCTAAAAATTGCTTGTTGGAGTGATCTTATCCACAAAATTCAAAGCAAGCTCAACAATTGGATTTTTAGAGGCCTCAATATGGCTCCCCGCACATCCTTCTTAAATTCGTCCTACAATCCATCCCCATTTTCCAGCTGTCTGGAATGGCCACACCCAAAACAATTTGCAGCAAAATGGAGGAAATATTCAGGAAATTCCTTTGGGGAGGGGTCCAACAGTTGAAAAAATGGTCCTTGGTAGCATGGTCGAACCTCATCAAACCTAAGATGGAAGGGGGACTAGGCCTTAGAGACCCATTTATTCTCAACCAGGTATTGGGGACGAAATTATGGTGGATATGGGCACAAGGATGAACGGGATTGTGGAAGCATATATGGATGAGGAAATATGGCATGCCCAACCATACAGAGGATATTTTAAGATACCGGGACCCCCCTAAAGGATCGACCATCTGGAATCTAGCAGCCCAAAATAGAGATCTTATTTTGTAGCATTTATTCTGGGAAATAATGAATGGAAAAACAACTCTCTTTTAGAATGAATCCTATTATCTTAACCATAAATGATCATTGGATGAGCCTTTACCACGGTATATCTCCCAAAACTTAGTCTCTTATAGTATTTCCCTAAACCCGAGATCATCTTTCCCTCGAGCCTTTCTTGGAGAGTCCTTCTTTTGCTTCTAAAGTAGGGAACCTATTATCTAATCCTCTTCTTTGAATGGGCATTGGAAATCACATTGTGCATCATTATTGGTCTCATCATTCTAGTAATTTCCCTATACCAAGACTCCTCCCATCAGTGAAAGTTCATAAAGAGTAGGGGAAATTGAATGAGGTGACAATGGGTCCTTGTCCCATTGTTTCCACTTGATCTAGTAGTAGTCCCTTTGGAACCCCTCCTACGACCCTTGCTAAATTAAGCGCTAACATTTTTCAAAAAAATGTATAAAGCATATGGCTCACTTGAAAAGAATAAATCTAGGCTTGTGGAAAAAAAATTTACACAAAAAGAAGGGGTCTTTTATGAGAATACTTTTTTCCCCCATAGCAAAATGGGATACCATATGGACATTCTTTGCCCTAGAAACTCAAAAAGTTGGAAATTCCATCAAATGGATGTAAAAACTGCTTTCTTGAATGGAGATATGAAAGAGAATGTTTTTGTGTCCCAACCAGAAGGATTTTTTGTGAAGGGTTAGGAACATAAAGCATGCAAGCGGTAAAATCCTTGTATGGCCTCAAGAAAGCACCACGAGCCTGGTATAATAAGGGGTTAGGGGAATAGGGGCTTAGGGGTTAGAGGTTTAGGGTTTAGGGGAATAATGTGTCAGTGGTTAAGGGGTTAGGGATTGGGGGCTTAAGGGTTAGGGGATTTAGGCGCATTTAGGGGTTAGGGGCATAATGAGTTAGTATTTAAGGGATTAGGGATTCAGGTTAGGGGAATAATGAGTTAGTGGTTAAGGGGTTATGGATTGGGGGGTTAGGGGTTAGGGAATTTAGGCGCATTTAGGGGTTAGGGGAATAATGAGTTAGTGGTTAAGGGATTAGGGATTGGGGGCTTAGAGGTTAGGGGATTTAGGCGTAGTTAGGGGTTAGGTGAATAATGAGCTAGTGGTTAAAGGATTAGGGATTAGGGACTTAGGGGATTTAGAAGTTAAGGATTTTAGGGGTTAGGGGTGAGGGGTTAATGGGTTAATGGTTAAGCGTTAACAATTTAGGGGTTAAGGGGTTAGGGATTTAGGTGTTAGTGGTTTAGGGTTTAAGGGTTTATAGGTTTAGGGTTTTAGGGGTTAAATGGGTTAGGGTTTTAGGGGTTTAGGGGGTTAAATGGGTTAGGGGTTGGGAATTAGGGCTTAAGGGGTTAAGGGTTAGATGTTTAGGGTTTACAGGGTTAAATGGGTTTAGGGGTTTAGAGGTTTAGGGGGTTAGGGGATTTAGCAGTTAAGGATTTTAGGGGTTAGGGGTTAAGGGGTTAAGGGGTTAAAGGTTAAGGGGTTAGATGTTTAGGTTGTTAAATGGGTTAGGGGTTTAAAGGTTTAGGGGGTTAGGGGATTTAGCAGTTAAGGATTTTAGCAGTTAGGGGTTAAAGGGGTTAGGGGTTAGGTTTTGAGGATTAAATGGGTTAGTTTTTAGGGGTTTAAGGGGTTAAATGGGTTAGGGTTGGGAATTAGGGTTTAAGGGGTTAGGGGTTAAAGGTTTAGAGGTTTATGGTTTAGGGGGTTAAATGGGTTAGGGGTTTAGGGTTTAGGGGGTTAAATGGGTGAGGGGTTATAGCCATTTATTAGGTGAACAAGGCATAATATAGTTGTAGTAACAATAACTTGGTCAAGTTGTTATAGTCAAGGCAAGACTTGGTTAGGATCCCAAGTTCCAAAAAAGTAAGGGTAATTGTGATGGCATGAGAACTAAGGAGTGTCAGTGTGTACCAAGGAATGAAAAGGCATGCTAACACATGCTAGAAAGTGTCAATGGATGTTGAGGAGTGTTAGGGAGTGCCAGGACATTGCAAGGGAGAACTAGGTCAAAATGCATGTAAATGAACGAATAAGAGTGTGTGCCAAGTAGTGTCAATGAAATCCAAGTGTCCAAGTATAAAGTGTGTTAGGGGAAGGTCGGAATAAGACTTTTAGGAGGTAAGCCTATGGTTACATAAAGGGTTGCACAGAGTAGTTTCAGACAAAGGGAAACTTTGGGTTGGGCACAACATTTATTTTCCAATGACTTGGTTGGGTTCCCAAGTCACAAAAAAAGTAAGGTTATCTATGACGGCATGAAAGCTAAGGAATAACAAGGTGTGTGAGGGAATTCCTAGAAGTACTAACACATGTTAGGCAGTTCCAAGGCATGATAGGGATGCCAAGATGTAGCAGGTGCTAGGGTGTGGCATCAATACATGCTAGGGAGTGTGAGGGCCAAGTGTCAAGGAAACACAAGGGAGCACTAGTTTAGGTAAGCAAAATTTCCATTTTTTAAACTTTTGGATATATTCTATACGCTCTTGAGAGAATTTCAACCTTTTAAATAGAACTACAAACAAATGTACATTCATGCAATAATTACTAATTGATTTGGGGGTGACTCAAAAAATTGTAGCATGTTGGCTTGTTGAATTTGTTAGTAAGTTAATTAGGGCTTGATAAATTTGTAAGCTTCTGTGGGATTTATTGCAGTTGTATGTGTTTTAGAGAAGCGAGTTTGGAGTGGTGGTTATGCTTTCTTTATTGAATTTGATTTCTTTGGTTCTTCTTCTTGTGCATGCCCACTGTGGTATATTCTCGTTAGTGGTTAAGGGGTTAGGGATTGGGGGCTTAAGGGTTAGGGGCATAATGAATTAGTATTTAAGGGATCAGGGATTGGGGTTAGGGGAATAATGAGTTAGTGGTTAAGGGGTTATGGATTGGGGGTTTAGGGGTTAGGGGATTTAGGCGCATTTAGGGGTTAGAGGAATAATGAGTTATTGGTTAAGGGATTAGGGATTGGGGGCTTAGGTGTTAAGGGATTTAGGCGCAATTAGGGGTTAGGTGAATAATGAGCTAATGGTTAAGGGATTAGGGGCTTAATTAGTGGATTTAGCAGTTAAGGATTTTATGGGTTAGGGTTGAGGGGTTAATGGGTTAATGGTTAAGCATTTACGGTTTAGGGGTTTAGGGGTTAAGGGATTAGGGGATTAGGTGTTAGTGGTTTAAGGGTTTAAGGGTTTAGAGGTTTAGGGTTTAGGAGTTAAATGGGTTATGGTTTTAGGGGTTTAGGGGGTTAAATGGGTTAGGGGTTGGGAATTAGGGCTTAAGGGCTTAGGGGTTAAGGGTTAGACGTTTAGGTTTTACGGGGTTAAATGGGTTTAGGGGATTAGAGGTTTATGGGGTTAGGGGATTTAGCAGTTGAGGATTTTAGGGGTTAGGGGTTAGGGGTTAAGGGGTTAATGGGTTAGAGGTTAAGGGGTTAGAGGTTTAGGGGGTTAAATGGGTTAGGGGTTAAGAGGTTTAGGGGGTTAGGGATTTAGCAGTTAAGTATTTTAGGGGTTAGGGTTTGGGGGTTAAATGGGTTAGGGTTTTAGGGGTTTAGGGGGTTAAATGGGTTAGGGGTCGGGAATTATGGTTTAAGGGGTTAGGGGTTAAGGGTTTAGGGGGTTAAATGGGTTAGGGGTTTAGCGTTTAGGGGGATAAATGGGTGAGGGGTTATAGTAATTTCTTAGGTGAACAAGGCACAATCTAGTTGTAGTAACCGTAACTTGGTCAAGTTGTTATATTCAAGGCAAGACTTGGGTGGGTTCCCAAGTTCCAAAAAAGTAAGGGTAATTGTGAGGGCATGATAACTAAGGAGTTTCAATGCATGCAAAGGAATGAAAAGGCATGCTAACACATGCCAGAAAGTGTCAATGGATGTTGAGGGCTGTTAGGGAGTGCCAGGACATTGCAAGGGAGAACTAGGTCAAAATGCATGGAAATGAACGAATAAGAGTGTGTGCCAAGTAGTGTCAATGAATTCCAAGTGTCTCAAGGATAAAGTGTGTTAGGAGAAGGTCAGAATAAGACTTGTAGGAGGTAAGCCTATGGTTACATAAAGGGTTGGAAAAATTAGTTTCAGACAAAGGGAAACTTTGGGCTGGGCACAACATCGATTTTCCAATGACTTGGTTGGGTTCCCAAGTCACAAAAAAGCAAGGTTATCTATGACGACATGAAAGCTAAGGAATACCAAGGTATGTCAGGGAATTCCTAGAAGTACTAAGACATGTTAGGCAGTTCCAAGGCATGATAGGCATGCCAAGATGTGGCAGGTGCCAGGGTGTGGCATGAACACATGCTAGGGAGTGTGAGGGCCAAGTGTCAACGAAACGCAAAGGGGCACTAGTTTAAAATGCATGGAAATGAAGTATAAGCCAGTTCCAGGTGTGTTAAGAAGGGAGTGACACGGTATTTTAGGAAGTGCCAAGGCATGTTAGAGTGCTAGGGAAGCATACAAAGTTGTTCCAAGTGCCTAGGTGTGCCAATGCGTGCTAAGGAGTGTTAGGGAGTGCCAGGAAAACATGACACAGGTGCACTAGGTCAAAATTCATAAATGAATGAATAAGAGTGTGTGACAAGGTGTGTTAGTGAGTTCTAGGTGTCTCGAGGAGGGAGTGACACGGTATGATAGGCAATACTAAGTCATGTTATAGTGTCAGGGCGACATGCATCCAAGATTTTAGATATTCACATATGAGATAGTCACAAGATGTCAACAAAATCACATACTTATCGAAATTCTCAACTAGTAATATGCTACATTGCTTCTTAATGTGCTTGCAACTAGGTAGGTATCAAAGACAATCATTTCAATGGGTTAAGGGGATCTAAGAGAGAATTATGTAAGGAGTTCCTTCTAGTTGGTAATGGACATTGGTATTACTATTGTTAAAGGGGGTGGCCTACAAGGATACATTCGTAGTTGTTGATGCAAGAGCATAATTTCAACAATTTATTTCAAAATTTGTATTTGTCGTCCATAAGGTCTTAGAGTTTTTTGGAAAAGGAAGTTGGTTTCCTTGTTGCCCTATAATTTTGTAGAATTTCTAATTTCATGTTTGGGATAGGAAATTTTAGTAATTTTAGGCATAAATTAAGATGTTTTCTTATTTTTAAGGTCTCCTAGTCATTAGGAAAGTTGAGTCTTATGATTAGGATTACTTGTGGCATCCTATGTATTTTTCAAACTCCAATACACCAAAGAAAATATGTGGAGGACGTTTGGGGGAAAAGTGGTTGTCCATGAAATGTAGATCGGATTTGGGGAACTTGTAGCTCTTTTCCTTGGACCCTACTAGTTCTTAGAGGTTGTATTTGGAGCAGTTAGCAGGAAAAAACATAATATGCCCAAGAATATTAGAGTTGGAGCAGTTATGGTTAAAACACGAGATTCAAAGTTCAAATCCCCTTGAGTTGCCAACCTAAAAATAATATTTTTTTATCTATTTATTTATTAAATTTTTAGAATGTGGTTTAATGAAAAAATAAAAATATAATATAAAAGAAATAAATATGACATGATTAAATTTCATGTGGTTTGAATATCGATTTTCAAAAATAAAAAATATAATTTAATCCACTATCCACTCATGATATTTCAATGCAAACTTCCCAATGCTAATGATTTTGTCTTAATCCCTAACTATCTTAAATGAGTTTTGTCTTAATTGTCATTGTCTGAAGTCGCCATTGTCTTAAATATAAAATTTTGTCTTAAATATTTTTGTCTCAAAATGCTTTTGTCTTAAATTTAAATTTTTGTCTCAAATTGCTTTTGTATTAAAATATATTTGTCTCAAACTGCGTTTGTCTTAAATATAAAGTTTTGTCTTGAAATATTTTTGTCTCAAATTCGTTTTGTCTTAAATATAAATTTTGTCTTAAAATACTTTTGTCTTAAATTTTTTTGTCTCAAATTGGTTTTGTCTTAAATAGAAAATTTTGTCTCAAATTATTTTTGTCTCACACTATTTTTGTCAAATTATTTTTGTCTCACACTATTTTTGTCTTAAATTTTATATTTAAGACAATTAAATTGATATTAAATTTTAATATAAAATAGCTAAAATAAAAAGTGACTTTTTAATACAAAAGATTTCTTTTGTCTTAAACAAATGTCTTAAAATGCCCTTGATGGTGTAGTAGTGATGTTAGCCATAAACTTCAACTCTGTAATAGATAGCTTCATTGGGCAGAAAATAAACAAAAGAGTACCTGCAAAAACAAAAATGTAGCGAGAAAAGGGTGACAAATGAGACGAGTAGGAGTAAATATTAAGCCACAACCTTTACAAGAAAGAAAAATGAAAATTATGCATTTAATCCAGTCACCTGAATAGTAAACCTATCATCTTGATAGCTAGGCTACGCCACAGAGATTTCCTTTTGGGATTAATGCAAAAGCAAAGCATACCGAGAGTTAGAAGACGTTATGGGTTAAAATCGGAGAAACAACAGTAGAAAGATCATGCAGAGAATATAAAACAAAATACCAAACCCGGGAATGAAACGTCTAACCTGCATCATGACCGGAGAGCCGAGAAGCTGAAGGGTTGACGAAAATTCCGAAGGGTAGAATACCAGTTTTGGCCGAATGAACCCGCGGAAGAAATGCCATGGTGTTGTACAGAGCTAACAACTGTCCCGGTGGAGGTTCATCTGAACCTCGGTTTACAGCCCCATATTCTCTCAGAGCCAACCTTCGCGTGAATGCAAAGACCAAATGACCGGGCGAGCCTTATTTTAGCTGCTATTGACCCATTAATGCCCTTAAGAGGACCACTGGGACAAACAGTCGCTGATTTGACAGTCTCCAGCTTTCCCCTTTCGGCGAGTTTCTATTTACGGGTCTCCGCCTCTCCATGCCATTGCATCACATACGGGTTTGTATCAGTGATCATACGGAGGCAGCATGGATGGGCATAGCAATACGGACGAGGAAGAATTTGATGGCCATCGCCACCACTACGGTGTTGTGAACGCTGGGTATACAATACAGTGTATACAAATTACCACATTTAATGGGACGCACATTTGAATTTGAATTTGAAACCCGCGCAATTTTTGGTATGAAGGCTCGCCTTGAAGCGATGGGTTCAAAGGCAAAGTGGAACCCTGATCTATGATTGAAATTAAGATGAAAACTTTGTTTGCTTTCCATTAACTTTCTTACATTACACTCATGGACAGAAAGGTCCAACCACGCTGCAAAACAAGAAAAACCCATGGGTTTTTTTAACTGAATAAGGTAGGTTTTTAAAATTATTACCAGTTTATAGTGGGTTTTTTTAGATACACCACACAGATATTAAAAATTATAATATGAATATTGTAATTATATCTAGAAATTAAAAAAAAAAAATTAATGTAATTATTTATATGGCATTGTATTATGTAAACAATAAAGATTGCAACGTTGCAATATCTTTAAGTTATGATGATTAAATGTTTAAATTTTTATTTTTAATGATCTTGAAAAACAAATTTTTATTTTTTAAGTTATGATGATTAAATGTTTAAATTTTTATTTTTAATGATGTTGAAAAACAAAATTTTTATTTTTCAAAATGAAATATTATAATTTGTATTAGTTAATGTTAAAATCAAATAATATTAAAAAAATAAATATTTATATTTAGTATAATTTGTATTAGTTAATGTTAAAATCAAATAATATTAAAAAAATAAATATTTATCAATACTATACTAAACTAATGAGCTAGTAAATTGTTATTATTGTTATAATTTATTTTAGCAAAAATTAATTATAATTATTAAAAGTTTAAATATAATATTATTTTAAAAATTAAAGAATAAACATTTTTATTTATATAAATAAAATAGAAAAAAATTAAAATATCTTTCACACATATAAAATAAAATTTATTATTATTATTTTTAATTTATATTAAATTTAATATTTAAAAAATATATCAATGTTTTATAAAAAAATATTTACCTATTTATTATAATTAATATATTATTGACAATTAAAAAAATATTGATGATAACAATAATTTCTTTAAAATTTTATTTAAAACATTTGGAGAATAAATTATCATTTATGATATATCTTTCATGTCATCCTCTTTTTAATCTTGTTATCCATTTGTTATAATTCTTTTTAACATTTTTCTCTTTGTACTTGTGCTAAACTTCTAACTTTCTCCTTTGGTACTCTTAATTAACTTTTTCTAGAATCTTGAGAAGATATTATATTAACTATATGTCATTATTGGAAGTTTCTTTAAATGTTCACAGTGTTTTGTTGTTTTGAACCTGTACATTAAACATGGTAAGTCATAATTTTTACTAATAATTTCATGTGGAAATTTTGGTTATAGAAATAGTGCTATGACTTAATTATTAATTAGGATTTAATTTGTATTGTAATATTGTATTGCAATTTTTTTTTTTGAGATTTTATAGAATACATTTTTATTTTTATTTTTAAGATTGTAAAAAATATATTGTTTTATAACATTAATCAATATTTATGGTTATGTTTTTATATTTATGAATTACCATGGCTTTCGTGTAAATGTCATTTTCATGTTCTTTGAAATTATATATATGTTTTTTTGTAAGTTTGGTACCAATACATTTTTAATATGTCTAATATAACAAGTGATTTGGGCAGGGAATTGAACTAATGATTCCACATTAAGAAATGTCTTAACACAACACTTGATCACCCTCTAACAAAAACCTAGTAAACCTCTTAAATTATATATATATATATATATATATATATATATATATATATATATATATATATATATATATATAGATAATTAATTAATTAATTAATTTGAATTCCAGCTTTTTTTCCAAAAAAAAAAAATATTGAGAAAACTTAAAGAATATATTGTAATTTATGAGAGTGCTATAATTTCAATAATGAATAATAAAAATAATATATTGCAATTTATCAAAGTGCTGCAATTTCAATGATAAATGATAATTCAACATGCTTCTTATATACTATTAATAGGTGAGTAATTTTGTGTTGGGTACATTTGAGGTGTGTAATTTTGAATATTGTTATTAGATTTTAAGTTAATATATATTATTTAAACTATTTGTATATTTTATTTGTTTTTATAAAAGCTTTTATTTATATGTTTAACTTTGATTTTTGAAGCCATTTGGACTTGTTGATTTGGTTCTTGTAAAATTATATTACAAAGAAATAATATTATTTCATAATTTGGTTTTTGAAAAAATAATTTGAGATTATAAATATGAACACAATTCAGAAAGTTCCGCTCATACTTGTAAATGATAGTGAGAATATACCACTTTAATTATGCTTTCCAAAGATGCAATGTTGATTACACATTTAAAGAAATTTAGAGCTATTACATGTTTGTGGATCTTTTGTCTATTATGGTTTGATGGTTTGATGTAGAAATTTAAATATTGTATTGCAAATCAAATGACAATATTTTTTTTAATAATTGATTGATAAATAGTGCTATCTAACTTGAGATGTCTTAGATAAAAAGATATAATTTTAACAAATTTATTGAATGATAATAAAACTTACTTGACATTTAAGTGTACTAATGTCTTACATAAAAAGATATAATTTTAACAAATTTATTAGATGAATAATAAAATTTAATTGATATTTAACTATACTGATTCTAGTACAAAATAAGAACCATCATTTAATTGAACATATCCTATCCCTAAATGGCATTGATTTTAAAAAAGAAAATGCTATGATTGAAGCTCTTAACTAGACTGGCCTATAAATATTGTTTTACAATGTAATACTTTACCTTTTTTAATGGTTGAAGCTCTTAACTAGACTCGTCTATAAATATTGGTTTACAATGTAATACTTTACCTTTTTTAATAGTTTGAATAATACCACTACTTTACTGAATAATATCCAAGTTAGAAAGTGCAGATGGCGATGGAACTAGGGTGTTGACAGACAACACAAAACGTCTCAACATATTTTTTAATTTGTTAATTTTATAATATTTTACAAATTAAAAATAATTAAAAAATAATATTATATATATAATTTAATGTGATTATTAAAACTAAAATGTTAATTTTAATTTTAATTTAATAAAATTATTGTTATTTATTATTTTAAAAATCAAAATCAAAACTTTTAATCTATTTTAAAAATTAATAAAAATAAAAATGATTATCGTACACAGAGTGATATATATATATATATATATATATATATATATATATATATTCGAAAGAAAGTTATATATTGCTTTATAAAGTAAGTGCAAGGGAGTGAGTTATATGGAAGAATTCGAAACAGAATCTTTTCCATGATGTCTCGTCTCACTTCCACCACTTTCCATGATGTCTCAACTCACTTCCATCGTCGTCTCTTGTCATTGAGACTCAAGTTGTGCCTCTGTCGCTGTTGAGAATCGAGTTGTGCCTGCACAATTGATTCCATTAATTTTATCAGCACTTTTGAAGAGAGTGAAATTCGATGCGGAGAACCTAAAGATTTCACAAAAGCATTGCAAATTGGAGAACTTAAAATCTTAGAAAAGCATTGCAGATTCAACCGTTAGGTTTTGATATGGAGAACACAAAAATCTAACAAAATGCTTTGAAAAAGCATTGTAGTTTTTGGCAACAATCTAACAAAAAGCTTTGTAGAATCAACCATTAGGGCAATGCTCTTGAATTGAAAATTCCGTGGAATCCAAGGCGCGTTTTATGAAATTCTAACCCAATGGTTGTTTGAACTCACATTGCTTGATCATGGTTATAAAGCGTTCATCATTCCATTTTCCTGTGTTTCTGTTCTCTCCCTCTCCCTATCCTGCCAGGCCCTCCCATGTATGGTAATGATGAACTGAGGAGCGCTCCTCTTAGTTATTTGTTTTGCGTGAATGTCTGTGTGTGTTCGTTTATTGTATTGTTCGTGTGATGGGTCCCGGTGGTAAGAGAGGTGGAGGAGAGTCACATTCAAATATGTATTTTTTCATTCAGATGGCCACGTCAGTAAATATTTGTTTGGTTCCATCGTCATGCAGTCTTTTCCTCCGGTGTTTCATTGGGTTTCAATTGATTCGTTTATTTATTCATGATTTGTACAGACTGATTGAGATTTCGATGTTAAATAGTAAGAGATGTGATTTGGTGCGATTTAACACGTTCCTAGGAGGGTGGCTTCTAGCGGTGAAAGCAACTGGACTCCTTCAGCATCATTGATAGCGGTGAAAGTAGCTGGAAGCCTGCAACATCATTGCCATCTCCCACAGACGTACAGAGAGGGAAGAGAAATCTTTCGGTGACCATTAGCCATCTGTTATTGTTTCTCATATAAATGGGCTTTTATAGCTGTGTAATCCCCTTTTGCATTGTCATATATTAATTCCTGGTTTTTTTACCATGCCTCTCTCAAATAGCAACAAATAAGTGGTTGCCAATGGACATTAAATGAGTGGGACTGTATACGTTCATTGCCCACAGTCAACTGGCCTGCCAAAATTAAGGGTAATTTGCAATTTTAGTATTTTTTGAAAACCTTCTCAAATTAAGGGTAATTTGCATTTTTAGTATAATGTGTCTACGATCTCTCAAATTAGGGGCAGTTTGCATTTTTAGTATAATGAGTATACAAAATCATAGTAATTTAGGGTATAGGTAGTTTTCTTTGATGCCTTGAATGTTCAGGGTGGGCATTAAATGGCACAAGAAGCAACAAGTTGATATGCCCAAAAGGCGGCCTAGTAGGTACAGATATTTTTGCTATGGTGTAGGGGAGGGACGCCATTACTTGGGCACCCTCCATTCCACTCAGGCAAACCACGTGGTCAGCACCTGGAAAATGGTACAACACGTGCAACCTTCCTTCTGCCACCTGTTGTGGTTGGTGAGGGCATTAAATGCAGTAGTTCACTGTATGTTTAGTGTTTCAAACTGCCGGTTATTCACCATGGCTATTTTACCCTGTGCATTTCTGTTCGGGGAAAAATGTTGCTCGGAGAGCTCCGTCAGCGCTGCGTGCTGTGTCGCCAATGCTGGGGCACCTCCGGCTTTGTTGTTAACCACATGTCCACCTTTGTTGTTGCTGTTGGGATGCTTTGCTGCAGTGGGATGGTTTTGTTGATGCTACTCCTGCGCCCCGTTGTGGGCTTGTTCGGCTCCTGTGACCATGATACTTTGCTTCTCCACTGTCAAACTGCCCTCCTCGACTGCTCAATGTTGCGCGGAGTTGTCGACGGCTTCGCCCCCTGTGCTCTTTTGCAGAAACTCCATGGTTTTGCAAGTAATTTATCGTTTTGAGGGTAAATTTGTTGTTTTTCTTGCATTTTCGAGAGAATTTTCCTTTGTTTTTGTTAATTTATGCTCATTTCTATTGTGTTGCAGGTATTGCCGAACTGTCACGAGGTCTGGCTATCCAGTTGGCTTCTGCATCGACGTTTGGCTCTACAGTTGGCGTCTTCACCTCCCGGTAGGAATTATTTTCCTACCAACCCATTGTTGTGTTTTTTAACACTTGAAAACATGTGTTTGTTTAACACTTTTAATCTTCCTCGGTGGAATTTAGCTCTTTTAGCTCTTCTTCGGACTATTTGTTCTTCTTTGAATGGCACTAGTTTTGGCACTGTTTTTTCTTGTTTGATTTGGCACTGGTTTTAGGGCTATACCCATGTTCTTGTTTTGTTTTAGGGCTATATGTTCAGCGTGGCTTTAATATTCCTTGCTGGTGGAAACCCTGAGTTGGCGCAGTATTTTGTATGTAGTTTAGGGTTTAGGGTTTGGTTTTTAAAATTCCTCCTATCCTTTGCGGCTCTGTTGGCGTTCATCTCCTGTTGTTTCCCTAGAAATTTGAAGTTTGTGCCACCGTGGCTTACTTCAAGAGGTATTGTGCTTCAACGAAGAACGAGATTTGCAAGAAATGAAGAGGTACCCATGGTTTAACAGTTAATTTTACAGTCTCATTTAGGCATCTCCTACTCAAGAAGCACAAAATTCATCTTGGATTGATTATTTGTGGTCATTATGGATTGCTCGACAGTTTTCTCAGTTGAAGGACACATTGGGTACTTAAGGTAAACATTTTTCTTTCTCTGGTGGAGGCCGTGAGCCCATTCTTCATGCTGCTAGTGTGTTTGAAGGGACAGAAACAGAAAATCGTGCCCTCTCTTGACATTCTTTACTTCTATGGGTGCAAAGTCCCATCACTTAGCCCACTTGCCCCACATGTGAAATACCCCTGATGCTACCCAGAACTTAGGCTATTAGTGCTCTTGTGAAAGGCTTGTGGTGACTATGACTAAAATTTGAGCATTTTTTAGTTAAAATGCAATGGTCGTAATGTTGGAAAGGCGTCACTTTTTTCCTTCCTCTTATTTGTTAAGTGTGATTTTGCATACATAATCTCTTTATTAATTTGTATTCAGAAAGAGACCATCCGATAATAACAAAGTAAAATATGTGGCTCGGTCAGAGGATATGCCAACTTGCTGGTTTTCATTCTTTAGAGGTTGGGGCTAAGGTTTGCCTTATTACCTTTATTGCCTAAGTAAGGAAAGAAAGCTTCATAAATAGTGCTTTAACTGCCTCGTGGGATTCTTCTTGTAAGCTTGTTGAAAACTAACTGTATTATAAGATCCATTGATTCCCCCCCCAACAAAGAAACTTTGAGCCAAGAAACTTAAGGATTCTACAGGAAGATAAAAACATTCGAACTGCTTTAGGAGAAGGAATCTTCAGAGAGCAGAGATCCCATCTCTGGAATCTTCATATATCACCCTTTTTTCAACCACTTGATGTCTTCCTTTAGAGAGTCTATTGGCCTCATTCTGTTTTCTAAACACATGAAAGGAAGTAATTGATTTGAAATTGCTTGTTACATATTTTACTTAGTCACATAATTTTTTTAAAAGGATGTTCAGCAATTGACCAGTACTATTCGTCCATTTTGATCATAAAATTATAGTCTCCTTGTATCTTAATAGACCTAACATTTTGTCCTGGATGCGGGTGAGCCATAAGAATTTTGCGGTGGCTGGCTCAAGGCGTTACACCTGGCCAGGCCAATTTCCCACCCTGGAGAACAGTTTCAAGGCATTAAATCCCCTCAGTGAACCACGCTCGGCATTCAAAGCTCCTGCTCTCCGCCATTACTCGGCAACTTGCTTAGCCCACACATCAATGGAGCCGCGTCCCATCTCCATTACTGCTGCTTATGCCCATCATTCTTTGGCTTTGTCATTCACCTCGACTCGGCTCTGGAACTCCATCTCTCCGCCCCATCTTTATTTTTGACTTGCCAAATAGTCGACTAGAGATGTTACTCCTCCGTCTGCTCAGCGAGTTGTTTGTCTCCTCCCTCGCCTCTCTACATATAATAGCAATTAGTTTATTTATAAAATTTCAATAGCTTACTTTGTGTCATTGTGATGTTATACTATATATAACAAATAGTTTTTATTTTGATTGTAGAGTGTAGAGCTGATTTATGTAGAGATAGATTGTGGAGTGTAGACGTGATTGTAGAGTGTAGAGTTGAAAAAATAGTGTGGATTTCCATGTTTTTATGTAGAGCTGATTTATTTGGGTGATTTATTTTCTTTTTGGTATTTGCAGCAAGAAAAGCAAAAAGCAATGATGAATGAACTCATAGGAAAACTGGCAGATGTTTGCTGGGATAAATGCATTACAAGTGCTCCTTTCAGTGTTCATATTAGAGTAGATTTTAAATAGCTTACTTTTTGGAATAAAAAATAACAGTATGGTTGTGAGGTTGAGTACATCTTTTCATCCAATTGATAACAGACATGGAGTCCCATAAACATGCGAAGAATGTATATAGTATACATAATTTACAGTATCAAAAAAATAACACATAACAACATTGTCATGTCATTCTATCAGAATGTAACATTTTAATAGACTATAGATGTTCCTTCCTTACAATGCCGCATACAGTATGGAATAAATCAACCTTCATGTGACAAGAAAATATACAGTCCATCCAAAATCCACATCATAATGTGGTTACAACCAAAAACATATAACGCCCCTATTCTTTATGGCCTTGAGAATTTTCAGTGCCAAACCCTGAGTTTCATGATTGAGCTAAGTAGGTTGGCCTCCCTAAGAAGGGTCGATTAGGTTGTGGTTGATTGCCGCCATATAATTGAGACCAATTTGTCCCATCCAACCATGGAGGAATTGAATACCCATACCTCGCACTTGCGCTACGTGGAGGTGTGTGATGAGCATACATTGAATTCACACCTCCTGTGGTAGGAATAAGGCATGTGGATAAACCCCCATTTTGATAGTGAGGCACTTGAATGTTTATGAGGTCTTGGAATAATGTTGTATTATTTTCAATATTGTCCAATGTGTTGGACATGTCCCTGGTTTCACTCTCATCCATTGTGCTTGCATTTATTTTAAGCATATTAGTCATCCCTTGTTCCCTTTCAAGCATTTGTTTAGCCTTCCTTGCTTCCTTTTCCTGTCTTGACATTTGTTTTTGTTGCTCCTTCTCTTGCTTTTCTCTCTCTCTTTCAAGCATTTCATCTGCTCAACATTGTGTTGCAATAGCCCTTGCTTCCTTCTTCTCCTTGGCTTGATCCTTTTTTTCTTTTTTCTTTTTCTGTTTTAATTCCTGAATTTCCATTTCTTTCTTTTCAAACTCAACTAGGAGTTTTATATAGTATTATGAGGTGAGTAACTACAAACTTCGCCCCAAATGAAGACTACTGGGTTTTCCTTACTTCTTTTTCATTGACACTCTTTCTACTGGTAGCTTTATGAACCGCCCAAGTAACTTCTCCCCCCCTCCCACCTGCATGTCATTTCTTGGCACTTCAATATTCGTGGCACTTGATTGAAATATATTATTTTCTTTATCTGGTGCCTCATTATGTGCTCCATATTCTTCCATTAATCTATTATCCACAAAAAAATGAACAATTTCACTGTTCAATTCAGCCAGTTGTGAAGCCATGTTCATGCTTTGTTCATTGGTTCTTTAGACATTATGTTCGTTAAAATTAATCATGGTTGTTGATCAGTGGTTTTCATTGATGTCAACCCAAGCAACACCAGGGGCTAACCCAATATTGCATGGGAATTTTTACCTACAAAATTAATATACTCCGGGTCAATAATTATTTTTATGGTTTCTACTTGTCGAGATGTTTCCGTTGATATATGGCACGTCATGTAATTCTTCACGGCTTGAGAGATATTCATGTATGAAGTTTGTACCCCCAGTTAGTGGGCTAAAACCCCATGGGGTTGGGGCATGGGTCATTGAAAAGTCATAATTAATATTTTTTAAGCTCCTAAAATCCCTCCCACGTTCACTTTTTGAAGCCCCTCTCAACTTAAGCATTTATATAAATTGTGATCTTCATTTCCTCCTTAGGTAAGGGATTTTTCCATCTGAAACAGGTCATCGTGGAATTTTCGCTCTAACGTTTTTTCTACGAAGTTTCAGAAGCTGAAATTTTTATGAGGCAAAGCGGAAATCCCAAGGAAGCTGCTGTAAAAATTTCAGATCAAGGTGCAGAACAATTTTGGAGATATGATCTGTGGAAGTCAGGGTTTTTGCAGGCTCCTGAAATTCATCTCAAAGAAGTGACCTTGATAAAATCGTCATAACTCTCTCTCTGAGTATTGGATTGAAATTCTGTAAAAAGTGGAAGATATTGCATAGTATGTAGTTATCGCTCTATCAATTTCAGAGCCAAATGAAGAAACAATGACATGTGGCATGCCGTAAAAGTGCGCTCTGCTGAAACAGTCCATAATTAGGGAATTGTGAGAGATTAGGTATAACTCTCTCTTAAAGAATCAAAATTGGGTTAGACCTATGGCATTAGAAAGACGACTCATAGGAATACTACAGGACCGAAAATTAGATATTGAGTATTTGAAATAATAGAGATACACCAGATTCAATATCGAGCTCCTAGAAGGAAAGAAAAAGCTAGATCATGTGTTGTCAAGGGTTGAAAAGGAATATAATTTCTACGGCAGCAAAGCAAAGCAAGGTGCAGCAGAGGGTAGCATGATAATAGCAGCAACCAAGGTGCATAAAAACAACAAGAAGTTCATCATATGAAGTCTTCAAGTGGGCAGCATTGCATACAATCATTGTAAAGGTATCATTGTACTTAGTCATTGTAAATACATTATTGTACAAATTTTACTAGTGTTTATCTGCCAAGGGTTGAAGAGGCAATGTTGGGAGGTCTAGGATCATCATTAGGTGGTTGTGTCAAAGTTGGGGTTATGGTCTAGTATATCTTCTTCTTTTACATCATTCTATATCATTGTAAAGTGGACCATTTTCCCTGGTACGGGAGTCCATTCTTCTTTTATTCTTCTATAGGGTGGTAGGGTGGTGCTAGGGTGAGTTGTAGCTCATTGGGTGTTGGGGCATCCGTTCAATTGACTACTGAAGAATCTCAGGCGTTGGAGCGTCCATCTAGTGGGAGCTGGAGAATAATGCTTTTCTAGATTCTAGGAAGTTGGAGCTTCATTTTCAATTGGAGTTGAATATTAAAGAATTATTAGAAAAGCATTAGGTGGTTTTTGTCCCGGAGTGGGTTTCCACCTTAAAAAATGTGTGCATTTATGTTCCTCTTGTTTGCTAATATCATTGTACAAACACTGATAATAATTGAAGATTAACTAATGCTCTAATTGAAAGGAATACTGATTCACCCCCCCCCTCTCAGTATTTCCAACAATTGGTATCAGAGCTTGGTTCCTTCAATAGCAGTTTAACAGCTGGAAGGAGGTCATGGAGCATACCAAGAATGGTGTACCTTTATTCAAAGAAAATAATTATGCACTCTGGAAAGGAATAATGGAGGTCTATCTCTTGGCGCAAGGTTACGAAGTATGGGACACTGTTCAAAATGGATTTACATCAACCGCAAATGAACAAGGTAAGAAGAATTTGGTAAATGATGCAAAAGAAAAGAATATTATTATCAGTGGACTTATTGAATATGCTTATCATAAGGTGTTGGGTTGTAAAACCGCCAAAAATGTATGGGACAAGCTTGAGAATATATATGCAGGTGACTCAAATGTCAAAGAAGCAAAGCTTCAAATCTATAGAGCAAAATTTGAGCAACTTAGAATGAAAGAAGATTGCAACATTGTTGCATACTTCCAATACATTGATGAAATAACCAATACTCTGGAAGGATTGGGAGAGCCAGTTGATGAGAAGACTATTATACGGAAGATTCTTAGAACGTTACCAGGGAGATTCAACCCAAAGGTATCGGTCTTAGAATACAGTGCAAATCTAGACAAACTCAGTAAAGAGGAATTACATGGAGTTCTCATAGCATATGAAATGAGACTTGATGAAGAAGAGGGTACTTCGCATCTAGAAACTGCGTTCGTTGCATCTAAGAAAACCAATAAGGATAAACAACCTTCAATTGAAAATACATGCACCTGCAAGTGTAAAGAAAAGGGAGATGATGAAGAAGGTCTTTCAGATGAAGAATATGCTTACTTCACGAGAAAACTAAAAATTGGTAAGGGACAATTCAAAGGTAAAATTCCATTGATATGTTTAAACTATAATGAGGTTCGGCACTTTACAACAAAATGTCCAAATAGAAGTAATGGCAACTCAAAAGGAAAGAAAGGCTTTAAGAAATTCAACAAGCAAGGATCCAAAAGGAACTTTCTCTCTAAATAAGATAGCTCATCATCCGATGAAGACAATGACAATGAAGAAGAAGCCAATGAGAGAGTATTGTTTATGGCCAAGCACAATAAACCCAAGCCCAATAAACAAGAGGTATCAAACAACGAAGAAGAAGGATGGACCATAGAATAATTTTATGAGGAAGCAATCAAGCTTATAAAATATCTCAAGGCAGAGAAGATCCGTTCCAATACTCTTAAAGAACAAGTTCAAGGTCTCAAAATTGAAGTTGAAGAACACAAATGCATTGAAGAGTCACTTCAAAAGAAGTTGGAAGAAAGCAACCAATAAAGGGAAGAATTAGAAGCCGAAGTAGTCTCGCTGTGTGAGGAAGTGAAGAAAGGAAAAACTATCCAAAAATATGCCAACAGCTCAAGGGCATTGGAAAAACTCATCAACAATCAACGATCTTACAACGACAAAACTGGCATCGGTTATAAAGAAGAAGAAGCAGGACCTTCTACAAAAAAATACAATGAACCTATGAGATCTGACATGCATGTAGGCTTCATTTGACAAGATTCGCAAGAACATCCTTGGAAGACAATTCCTCAACGAAAATTTCCATCCAGGTACCAACATATTTTTTATGGCTACTGTTATTCATGTGGAAAATTTGGTCATAAAGCTGTAGAATGTCTCATGTACCCTAAGAAAAAATACAATTCCAGGAGATCTGTCAAATATGAACCTCCTAGGGCTCATCGAAACATCAATAGATTTGAACATTTAAGAAATAATATTGAATGTTACAAATGTCGAAACTTTGGACACATAACCAAAGACTGCAGACTTGAAAATCCTCCAAAAGAATCTTTGAAGCCACAGAACGAACGAACATGGAAGAAGAAGATGGTTGAATTCTGTGCATGGTAACGACCAATCTCTAAATAGATGAAACCAAATTTATGGTCAATTCTTTTGAGAAAGAAAGTTGAAGTGGTTGTGGTGTAAATTTCAAGATGTGAAGTAAGTGTATAGAAAACCCACAAAGATCTGAGTTACATTCAAATCAAATAGAATAAATTCATAACTAAGGTCGTGCTACTTGAGCAATAACTAATATGATAACTCTATGTGTGTAGTAAGGAATGAGGGAGTGGAATTTATCTTATACTTTACATACAAAAAAAAACCCAATATTCAGTGTGGTAAAGTATAACTAAGAATGAAAATATAATTTCATACTTTCAATTAAGAAACTGAATTATTGATCTGCGAATATAATAGAAAAATACATTACCTCAGATGTGGTTGGAAACCAGATACATGGTATTTGATAGAAAATTATGAATCCAAGTAATACTAGGAAAGGACGAATTTCCTGTACAATAAAGGATCATATTATATGGAAGAAAAAGTTATCAAATGAAAACTCAAATTTAGAAGAAATTTTTTTACAATGCATTCCAAGTTTAAATTTTATGGAGGATAAATTCTGAAATTAAACAGGGGTTAATACTTGAAAGAGTCACAATGAAAAATCAAAAAGTATTTACACAAATATATTTTTCATATAAACTTGATTCAAATATCAAGGGTATTTAGTCATCAAAACAGCTCTATTGCAAATGGAGAATTAGAAACATTAATGAGTCAACAAAGTTCATTATAATGGAATGTTGGAATCAAATTCCAATTAGTTGATAGCAATGTTGCAAGTTTTACATAAAATGCAATGGAATTAAGCTAAATCGGTTTGATAACAAACGAGAATCAAACCGTGAAATGGAGGGTATGTTTATACAGTAAATCGTAATTCCATAAAGGAATCAAAGTATGATTTGATACCTTTGCATGAATTTAGGGAAATACGACGAATTTATCTCAGAAATGAGATATTCTTGAAAAATCGAATTGGGGTTGCAAAGCTTCCAAATTCATCTTATCTGTGATTGAAAAACATGAAGGTCAAAATTTGTAAAACCATAGGAAATAATAATTAAAATGATAGGAAGTATTTGAATGTAATACTATCAAATTCTAGAACTTGAGTTCTTAACTTAACCATTCAATTTTTCTTCATACAGAAGACTAAACGAAAAAAAGACTCATAAATCACAAAGAGAAACCCTTGTGTAAGAATGGTAAAATGAAGCGAGAGGGTAAGAACTAAATTCGAAGTGGCTGAGGAAGCATGACGAATTTATCAATTCAAGAAAACTCAAATGAAGTCCATAACTCAACCAAAAAGTAAGGTTAATTGGGGAAAAATGTTAAGAAAATTGAACATTGCATTTGTTTTATAATATTGAAGACTGACTTCAATTTAACCATACAGGGCTATCAAGATTAATACGATTTTGTAAATTGATAGTTATCGATGAAAAGAAATAAATTGTAACTATTTAAGGAAACACAGAATAACGGAGACGTGTTAACTATGGAAAGAGTTACATGGCTTACCTTCACTTCAAGGAATCATGTATTCCCTTCTGGGTCTACTGGGAACGTTCTTGAGGAAACCCTCCTCTCTGTTTCAACCTGGAAGGAGAAAGAAGAGTAAATTTTTGAATAGATAGTGAGAATAACTCATAAAGTATAAGAGGAAAATGAGTTCTGTAAAATCTATGAAGTTTAAATAAAATTCAGAGAAAAAGAAATGTGGGCATGATATTAATTAAGCTGGTAATTTCGACTTTGAGGTACGGTAGGTGGAGGAAATCCATTCACGTTGCCAAATATCCAAAACCCTCGTAAGGAAATGGCCCAAAAGAAAAGAAAAAAGAGGGAAATCCAAGGAAATTAACTGTAGCCAAGATCACTCACTAGAACCGTTGAATGAAGAGAGATCCAACAAACAGTTGTTATCATAATTAAGAGGTCCATATGAACAATCCATGCTGGAGTACAACAAATTAATAAGTTATAGCATTGAAAGAAATAACATTAAAGAGTTATAGTTGTATTATGTCCAGAAGTATTACGTAGAGATAAGATTCACTTAATAAGAGAAAGGTTGGAGTAGATATATTACATATTAAAAAAAATTGACATTGAATAACTACGTACAATAATCCAAAGATCTACACCATAAATGCTATAAAGTCATCTGTACAATTATGTGAGTGGGAATAAGGTAAACGATATTAAACCATATAACTATGCAAATCTGAATCATGCAATTATGATTCCAATGTGCATAAAAAGGTTTAATGGAAAACCTAGTGGAGGAACGAATCCCTCCATGAAACCATTCACTATATATATGAGTTCGAAAAGTTTCATATAATTAGATATAAAACAAAATCGAATATATATATAAAAAAATTATAAGAACACTTATAATTAGAATTATGATATAGGGACATACATATATGTCATAAGAGGTACTTTTAATATTAGTTAAATTTAATAAGATCCAAGAACATAATTACAACTTTAGAGTTGAGGAAAGTTATAGAGGAAAATTTGAGTAATATTAACTAAATATTGACTAAGGAGATGTGAAATTTAATTAATTCTTAATTTAAAGTTAACATGTGAGACTTAAAAATATTAACAATAGTAAAAATATTCAATGTGAGTCATCAATAAAATATTTTGGCATGTAGGATTAAGTAATATTGACCTATACTTAAAAGCATATTAATAAAAAAGTGCCAAACTAATGTAGATAATAGCTATAGACAAACATCTCAATGAACATGTAATGTAAAATATTTTGATGTGAATATAAATAAAGAAATTGAAAAGATAAATTTTTTAATGGTATAAATATCTGTACTATTTTAAATTTTGAAAGAAAAATGATGTACAAACACTATGGATTATGTCTATATAATCACAAAATAATTACCATAAAAGAAATGTGGGATTTAATTATTAATTCACTTCAATACAAGTAAATTTTTTAAGGGATGATGGCAGAAATAAGTTAATTGTTGATTAAACTAATAAAAAATACAGAGACACAACTATAAAAAAATTTAATAATATCATTAAAAACAATCAAAACCAAATAAGATATTATAATGAAACTAATAAGGGAAAATTTAATACTATAAAAAAAAATTAATAAGCTCAAATTAAGAGACCAAAATCATATATATATATATATATATATAAACAAAGTTACACAAATTTTATATAATCTATATGAAATTCCCATGAAAAAACACTCTTACACGAATTATATATAGAAAAATAGGTTATATTTCAATTTCAAAACTAAATTTTAAAACAAAATATTTTGAATTAGTTGGAATACCAAATAATTGCACTTATAAATCATGACAATATTTTAGATAAATGAGGTACTATTAACCACTTTTAAATCAAAATAAATTGGTGAAATTAAAACTTTAATAGCCTTCACTAAAATGTTAAGTATAACAAAGACATTACTACACTAGGGATTCTATTTTGTAAATCTACCTCAAATGACTTTGGGTTCACTTTCCTATATTAAGTCATAATTATATTTTATGAATTTTTCTTCTTAGGAATAACCTATAATAAATAACATAAAATATTTACGTAATAAGTAAATTTTATATAATAAAATAATCATATTTTATATCCTAAACCTTTGAAATTTATATAGAGGCACTATTTTATTTATAAATTCAAAAGGTTTTCCCACATCTTAGAGTAACTAAGTGCTACTTAATTTTCTCAAACCATTCAAAGCATACATAGTGTTTGTGGGATCATGTATTACAACTCATCCATACTTTCTTCCACCAAAAAGATAGAAGATAAAACTCAATCTTCAACACTTATGGATGGATGGAAGAATCATGGATCAAGAATGCATGAATAAGAAATGTGGGACTACTCACTTGTGAATGACTGGAAGCTTTGACGCATAGTTAGAGCATCGAGCTCAAAAGCCTGGAGAGTGGGATGAGAATGAGAAGCCTAGTTTGAATTAGCCTTCTTAGAACAACTAATTGTTATTAAAAACCTTAAGAAAGCATAGTAAGAGTATGCAAGCTTAACTAGACTAAGAGTGGGATGAGAATGAGAAGCCTACTCTAGGAGTGAGTGGGGGTGGGATGAGAATGAGAAGCCTCCTCTCAAAGTGAGTGGGAGTGGGATGAGGATGAGAAACTCGAAGGAGGCCAAAAAGACCAACAACTCCAATTTTTTATTTCCATTGCTCCAATGTTTTATTTCCATTGAAGTAATGATTGAAAGTATCAACAAGTCAAACCAAATGATTCAAATATTATAAGTAACATAGAATTTTATAAAAAATCTTGCAACACTTCATTATTTTCAACCTTGTTGTTGTGAAGAACTAAAAACTTGAATTTATTGGAGTAAAGTTAACAAAGCCAAAATCAATTTTAACTATGATTATTAATTTTAAGAGTCAAAAACTATGAAATGAAGTTACTACTTTATTAAAATAATAAAAAATTAAACAGTAATTTTTAAAATCATTTTAGTGAAATGAGAGTGTAAAAGTAGATTTAGACAATGCAATACATCTAAAAAAAAGAGTATCTAAAAATAAATTTGTACAATATATCTAAAAAGTACAAAATATGTTATATTAACTTAATATTAATTGATAAAACATTACAAATCTATTCTTGAATTTAATTAAAACTTCATGTGAATGAGTTATTTATATGCCCAAACTCATTTTGAGTAAAAAAACAAAGCGGTTGAAAAAAAAAATTGTAACAGCTATATAAATCTATATCTTTCCGTCTATACCATACAGGACAATGAAAATTAAACATTTATTTAACATTACATACAAATAAATAATACTCTAACAATACTTCGCCAAAAAACACACCATTATATATATTCTCGAACACCGTGTAAGGTAAAAGCAAATATTCTTTATGTAGCTAACTCCATATATTCTAACCACAGTCATCTTTCAATACTACTCCTTTTTCGGATTCCAACCTATTTGTAAAACATACCAACCTCTCTCACATCATTCCAATTAAAAACATAAAAAAAACCTCTTACAAATTTGCCAACTATGAAAGGATTTTCCAAAACCCTTGCTGCACCCCATGGGTAAGCAGTTAGTGGCAAACAAAACCACTGGAAATAATTCAAATTGAAATGGGACAACCTAAGACCTTCCAACAACATAGATTTTCTACTAGACATTGGAAACAGAAACTACGGCTTCCTCGATCATTCCTGTCTCAGCGTCTGACAGACCTCTGTATCGAGGCCTCTCCCTTCCATGACAATTAACATATAAGCAGGGGCAAATCATATGAGCGTAATCACACCTGTATAGTAAAACGAAGGAAAAGAACAAATCAGAGATTATTAGGGCAAAAAAACATGTTGAAACTGTGGGACGATTATTCACCTGTTAATGGAGTAGCCGCTCCACCACTGTCATTGCCATGCAATTTTTTCATGGCAGTGACCCATTTTGAACTCCTGAGAATGGGGGCGTTGGAAATCCCTGAACCCAAGAAATCCTTCACATACCCTTCGTTACTAGGAAGTGGTCCCATTGGGCTAAGCTGATGCTTCCAGGAAAGGCCATCAGACGGATCCTGAACAGGAAGACTACCCATCCTCATTTCTGATTCGTGAATCATTTCTCTTGCAACATTCATGAATATCCCTTTGTACCAATTCGACCGATCCTTGGGACCGGAGGATTCCAACAAGTCATTCTCAGATGAATGAGGAGCAGGAGGGCCGCAATCATCCCTCCATTGTGTTTCAGTGTAGTTCAGGGACTTCTGATGCAAATCTTTGAGAGGAGACGAGGTGAACAGACCTGGCTGTCCAAGCTTCTCCCCATTGCTGACCAGTGGTCTATCCATTGGTTCCACCATGCCGATCACATGAGCGGAATCACATCCTGTGTTGCAAAACAATATAAAGATGACATTCAAAAACTGGTAGTGAAAAACATTCGTTGAAACTATCGGGTGACTGTTTACCTGTAATTGAAGTATCAGTTTGGCCGATTTCGTGCAGTTTTTTGGCGGCGGAAACTGAAGATAAATGGCCGCTGCAGGGCCCGGCAACATACCCTGTATCGATAGTGGTGAACAAATCCGGCCTATAAAAGCCATTAAACTGATCTTGGAAGGGAAGTGAACCCATCGCTTCAAGGCGAGCCTTCATACCAAAAATTGCGCGGGTTTCAAATTCAGATTCAAAATTCAAATGTGCGTCCCATTAAATGTGGTAATTTGTATATACTGTATTGTATACCCAACGTTCACAACACCGTAGTGGTGGCGATGGCCATCAAATTCTTCCTCGTCCGTATTGCTATGCCCATCCATGCTGCCTCTGTATGATCACTGATACAAACCCATATGTGATGCAATGGCATGGAGAGGAGGAGACCCGTAAATAGAAACTCGCCGAAAGGGGGAAGCCGGAGACTGTCAAATCAGCTACCGTTTGTCCCAGCGTCAGTGGTACTCTTAAGGGGCATTAATGAGTCAATAGCAGCTAAAATATTGGTTGCCCCAAATGACAGAGCCTCTAGGGTTGGCATGGTTAAATTGTCTATTTCCCGCCAGAAATAATATCCTTAGATCTCCAGTAAAGCAACGGTGGGATCAAATGGTAGGTGGCCATCGAGAATCACAACGAATCACAGGAAATCCAACCTATGTCAATGAAATTAATTGCCAGGACGATCCATTCATTCAATAGCTCTGATGTGCCACCAAATCCTCGGTATTCCCAACTACGGATCCAATGTATAAACGAGGAGTTAAGGTAGGCATTATATGGTTTAAGGTACAACACTTATAAGGTATGGATTAATAGTCGATGGGTTTTGCAACATAAACAATATATGCATTCAACCAAAGTTGGTAGTATTGTATTTTACCCAAGTTTTGTATATGGTATTGACCGAATGAAAATTACAAATATAACCAATAATAAATAACCTTTGGTGGTATTGATACATATTAAGTCCAAAAGGACAGAACATAAGGAATTTGATTAAATTATGATAAATGTATAAATAACTGTACCGTAGAATATAAAGTTAAAAAGTTTTTGTTTTTTTTTTTGTTTTTTTTGTTTTTTTTGTTTTTTTTTTATAAATATGGTGGTGGCAGCTCTCAAGTGCAATACCTTTCTTTGGGGTTTGAAGATAATAGATAACCCAAATTAAATGACATATGAAGCAAATAATTTATACATCAAAAAATCAGTTCTACATATAATAGTAGTTCTTATCTGAGTAATATTTCAATTTGGAATTCAATTCTTTATTAATAAAGTTATTTTACTTAGTAGGGAGCACAATAATTTTGTACTCAAATAATAGGAGAAAACATATTCACAATATAATTTACTTGAATAAATAGATGTGTGTAAAATATTTTAATAAGAAACTAGATTTGTAATTATAAAATATAAAACTATAACTTAAATTTGTGAAATTACTTTGTATTTTTTTTTTTCCTATGTATATAGAGAAAGACTAAACCAAGATTGGAGTTAAGAAAATAAAACATAACATAAAGAACAATATCTCCTTCCAAAAATATCTCCATATTAAAATGACATTCACTTCTTGTATACCAAGACTATTGTTCTTTATATACAATTTCTAAATTAACACTCAGATATTTAGATGAACTTGGAGTAAATTCTATTTTTGTTAATAAAAATTCTTTTTATTTACATCTATGCTATATAGATTGCACTTGAATGTATTTAAAATATCTTATTTGAGTTACATGCTCATTTCATGCTTGTTTTGGAGGATTATTAATCACCAAAGAATTTTCACCCCCAATTTCCTATTTTAGTATCTATAAAAAATTTTGTATATATGTGAACATATTATGTTGGTTTACATATATGTTTTCACCCATAATTGCCTATTTCAATATCTATAACAAAATTTTCTAGTTGATAACTCTTATCATCACGATTTGTTTCCATGGAAGCAAAATCTGTATTTCATTCCTTCAAGATGGCTCCTTCTGTATAGCAACTTATTTCTTCTAGGCTACTCTTTCCTATGCTATTGCATTAAGACTTTTCTTTTGCAACATATGGTGCAATTACTAGTACATAATCCCTAAGAATTATATTTCTAACAATTAACTTACATCCACACTTATTAATTTTTACCATTCTTATCACTTTTACACATTATACTCTTTGTAATCCATAACACAAATTTACCTCTAGATAAATATTAATAATTGAATTAAACTAAAACTTAAAAAAAAGAAAGAAAAAGAAAAAGAAAACCTTTAACCTTCTTTATATTACCATATAAACACTTCTTTATGTCTAACATACCATTTTCAATTTCACTCAAATTTTTAAATATCATTGCAACGTTTACCAAAAAAACCTCAACAATTTAAAATTGTTCAAAGAGCACAATTGGAGATAAAACAACACATTTAGAGTTAGTTAGTGCATGGTTACGCTTATTTGTACATAATTTTTACATTATTACAAAATTGTTCAAACAACACATTTAGAGTTAGTGCATGGTTAAGCTTATTTGTATATAATTTTACAGTCGTACAACTTAATAACGAATGAGAAATATGCATAGGACAAATCTTATAATACATTGTGAATGATCGTATCAAAAACTAAATAACTTTCCATAGTCCTATATAAAGCGATTCGAACAATGATTTTTTTTCTCCAAGGTGTGTCAATCGAGGCATTCATGATTCCTTCATGCCCGAATCAACCTAATGATTTCATTTGGATTTGGGAACCAACGGGCGGTGGATTTCAAAGCAGCAAAAAAGCGAGCCTAATAATAATTTAAATCTGTGACTGTTAGCAATCGAACCTACATAGAGCTTTTCAGAGACTTCTTTTCTTCTCTTCTTTTTTTCTTTTTTTTTTTCAGAAGAAAAAAAACGCTGTATATTAGGTGAAAATATAGCAGTACATAATCAATCATCACATCGTTGCTGTAGAAACAGCAAGGATATCCAGATTTCCAATCAACATGAACAAACATCCTGGAGATGGATGTTCGATGGAAGTGGCAAGCAACATTACGAGCGGTATACCAACCCCAAATACAGATGTACATATCATCCCTGTAATCATTATAATACATACATGAGAGGTAAAAGCATCAAATAAGAAGCAGCAAGGCAATGTATGTATAGGAAATAAACTAAACCAGGGATGTGAAAACCAAATAAACAACCCGGTCATGAAGATCAACAAGAGACCGCTAACATCCACCCGAATACAAAAAGAAAGCCAGAGAAATGGCGAAGACCGAAGATAGAAAACAAAATTGACAACTTTGCTGAGTGAAGCAGATAAAATAAACAGGCTCGCTTGTAATATTGCTCAATACAGCACTTCCAGATCTCGCTCGCCTGTGCAAGGTAAGGTACTGAGTAGCAGGCATGTATGTATGAGGGACATCAGATCAATAAACATGACCCGCTCGCTTGATGAAGATAAATCCAGATGCATCAGACAGAAAGCACAATAGAATAAATGTAGCGCCACTCCAGAGAAGTGGCACATACATAAACAATATACCCCTGCCAAATATATTCTCCATAGTGATCCGGAAAGACGCTGCCTCGCCAGGGAAAAAACTTCGCCATACAATAGTATAGGATCCGCTAACAGAGATTCACGAACAGAGACAAAATAAGGAAAGCAGAGAGCGCTGATAAAAGATCTTAACAGGCAAGAACTATATATAAGTAGTTAATCTATGATAAGATAGTAAGAAAATAGGAAGATAATATAAAGCACCAGCCTCCAGCAATCAAAATCACGGCAAAGGAACAATGGAAGTCCATATCACGCCCCCATCTTTGTAGCCCGAGAAATACATCTGTCCAAACTCAGCAGAGATACCCTTCTTGGACAGGGCATCCGCCCTGGTGTTGATTTCTCTAAAAATATGACAGATAGGGGGTTGATTTAAGTTCTGCCAGAGATAGAGAGTCCTCTGCATCCAGCCTCGCAAAATGGGAACATTAAGGTCACATCTACCATTTATCCATTCAATAATCATCTTTGAGTCACCATAGTAATGTGGGTTTTGTATTTTGAGCTTATTTGCCACCATAAGGCCACCCCACATTGCCATGATTTCCGCCTTGTTATTTGTTCCAGTTCCCCCATTCCAGTAGATATGAACCCTCTCACATTGGGATAATTTAGCCCATACTCCACATCCCGTGTTACCCTCCGCAGAAGCACCATCAAAGTATATAGTAGGGAGATGAATCTCATGGGGCCTGTTCCTAAAGGATTTATCCACAACCTGCTTGGGAGGAGCACTCCAATCTATAAACCAGCTCATGATATTGGAAATGATAATATGAGGAGAGAAAATCTTATTTTCAAAAATGAGATTATTTCTCCCAATCTAGACTTCCCAACAGAGATAGAAAGGAAGTGACCTAAATTTACCTTTCAATCTGTCCCAATCCTCCACAGTAGAAATAAAGTCTGATGCCATCCAGTTATGATCCATAATGTGATGAGAGACAACCCTCCATATATCCTTAACAATTGTACAGTTGAAAAAAAGGTGCGTAATAGTTTCAGCCTCCCTGCAGCATAACGCGCATCTGTTTGGCCCTTGAATACCTCTTTTAATTAAGTTATCCCATGTAAGAATTTTGTCTCTCCATATCATCCAACCAAATAAAGTGATCTTGGTGGGTATCCGACGTTTCCAATACTTATAGAAGATCTTGGTAATGTTACCCTCCGCAGCATCGGCGATGATGTGCCTGTAGGCGTCTCTAACAATAATAGCACTCTGCTTCAATGGACCATTCCATATGATTTTGTCTCCTCCCTCCGAATAGCAAAAACCGGCAGATTTGAAGGCTGTCAGCACATTCTCCCATTCCGTAGCTTCGTCCCTCGTCAACCCCAAGAGAGTTGCGCTCTTGAAAGAAGGCGTTCCATATACCCATCCGGATATGGTTTGCGATAATACCATATAGCCCCGTTGTGATAGACAGTGTAACAGTCGTGGGGAGATGTCGTTGATATTAGTGAGGCCCGTGATGTTTCGGAAGGCCATAGGAATCTTCCCTCCATCGCCAAATACCCATATCATCCGATCACATATAAATGAAAAGATCTTTTTGAACCCGCCCCATATGACTGAAATATTAAGTGGGCATATGATCTCCCTGCCCAATAACTGATGTAATATATCTCCGCTGATATACTAATTTTTAATGATGGCGCTCCATATGTTGTCTCCAGTAATCGCGCGCTAGAAAGATTTTATCAATAAGGCTATATTGAAGACTCTTGTGTCCAGTGTACCGCATCCATCAAAGTCAGTGGGTCTACAAATGAGATCCAATTTGCAAAGGTGAAATTTATGATCCATGTCAGTGCCCCCCCACAAGAACTTGGAAATAATCCCATTTATCAACCTCACTATCTTGGCAGGTAAATAAAATAGATGACCCCAGTACACCATCAGTTGTGATAAAATCGCTTGTATTAGAATGAGCCTACCGCCCATGGATAACCATTTATGGGTCCACCTGTAAATGCGAGATCTGAATCGATCAACAAGCCACATCCAGTCTTTGCACTGATAACCACAAGGCTTTAAAAAGCACCCCAAATATCTGAAGCCTTCTGTAATGGGCTGTGAAAGAACCCCCAATAATTCCGCCACATATTGAATCTCCTGTATATCTCCTTTTGCAAATAGAAGAATTGACTTTCCATTGTTCATCCCTAAACCTGTGGCAGATTTAAAACGTGTCAGAAGCATGTGAATATGGAGCCACTGGTTTCTATTAAGATATCCGAAAAACAGCATGTCGTCCACAAAGAGCGAGTGGTTAGTGGATATAGAATCGGAAAATGAGAAACCACTTATATATCCTAGTTGCTCCGCATAGTGCAGGCTCTTGCTGAAACCATCAAGAACAAGGATGAAGATGAGGGGAGAAAGGGCGCAGCCCTGACGTAGACCCCTGGCAGCATGAAAGAAGAGTGTGGGTATGCCATTGATCAACACAGCATATCTAACAGTGGATATACAAGACATAACCCACCTAATGATACCAAGAGGCAGCCCAATATTAAGCAATAGAACCCGGATATATGACCAATCAACCAAGTCGTATGCTTTGTGTAAATCAACCTTCAATATCAGAGCTTCCTTGTTTCCAGCATGGGCAGAATGTAGTACCTCTTGTGCGATGGCAATCGCATCGTGGATCGATCGTCCAGGGAGGAAACCATATTGTTCCATACAAATGTGTTCAGAGAGGATGGATCTGATACGGTTAGATATGATTTTAGAAGTGATCTTATAAATTATGTTGCATAATGCAATCGGCCTGAAGTCCCCGAAAGCTTGCGGATCTGCCACCTTTGGGATGAGAGCAATGAAAGTAGAGTTTAAGTTTCCAGGCATGTGCCCACGTAACCTAATCTCTTCGATCACTGTCGTGAGTTCTCCACCGATAAGATCATAAAAGAATATGAAGAATTCTGCCGGCCACCCATCTGGCCCCGGGCATTTGTCATGAGCAAAAGATTTCAGGACCCCAAGCACTTCATCCCCCTTGATTTCCTGTTGGAGGAGCTCAATAGCTGCCACATCAAATATTTTCGGAACAAGATCCAAAAACCACATTTGATTCTCCGGCTCAATAGACAGTTCTGTTTGATAGAAATCCGAAAAATGAGAGAACGCCTCCTGTTGTATCTCCTCAGCCGAAATGGCAAATGAACCATCCGGTCTTTTTATCTTCCATATCGCATTTCTACTTCTTCTATATGAAGCATATTTATGAAAAAACTTCGTGTTGAGGTCCCCCTCCCTCAACCAATTAATCCGGCTCTTGAGTTTCCAGGTGGTCTCTTCAATCTCCAAGATCTCTCTTTTCCTCTTCCCGAGCTGTTGAAAGAGTGTATACGTCGCTTCCTCCGGAGCCTGACTTACAAAGCCTTTATATAAGATCTCCATCTGCTGTTTAATGTGCATAAGCTCAGTGTTGAGTGCAGATTTTTTCTGGATTTCCCATTGTTTAGTTGCGGCCTTTATTCTTGATAGTTTGTAATGAAAATTGTCTGCTAAAAGGCATTCATCCGCATTTACATCCACATTCCATGTTGCTCTTACCATATTGGTGTACTCAACATCGTCGAGCCAGGCTCGATTAAACTTGAAAGGTACTCCTCTCGTGATGCGCCAAGTATGCCACGATATAGATATGGGCATGTGGTCCGATAAATTGGAGACCAGTACCGCAGTTCTCGGATTACCCCATCTGTCAATGAGCTGATCCTTAATGAGAGCCCGATCCAAATGTTTTCCAATATACTTTTATCCCCTTCTCTTATTTTTCCACGTGGGCATCATCGGGCAGGGTCTAATATCCGTCAACTGAAGATTAAAAAACATGTCATTTAAGAAACTTGACAGTGGATCTCCGCGTGCCTCCTTACCCCATATCTCATCCACCTGTAAGGTGATGTTTAAGTCTCCCATCAGTATCAAATTCGGCAATCTCAAAATGCCAGAATCTCTCATCTTGGTCCAGAAAGATAGTCTTCCCACATATGGCGCATATAAATTTATGATGTTGAGAGTTTCCGCCATCCCTCTCATATGACCAGAGAGAAGAATCCCCCTGGAGAAACTGTAGGCTTTGAAATTAAACCACCTCGGGTCCCAAAATGCCACTAATCCACCAGAGTGACTAGAAGAGTCTATGGCCGCCGCATTCCACCCTTCATGAAAGCTCAAAAAAGTTTTAACCGCTTTTTCCCTTCGACTCAGAGTCTCCTGACCCAAAAAAATGCGACATTTACAGTCAAAAATCAGCTCTCGCAGGCAATGTATCTTGGGGCCATCGCCTATACCCCGTAAATTCAGAGAAAGGATATGATTCATGGCGCACCCAAGTCCGGGTGGCCTGCTCTAAGCGCCCGCTTGACATCCAAATTAACCTCCCCCACCGAGATAGGAATGTCAGAGAGGTTGTCCTCTCCATCAGAGAACAGAGCAATGGACTTGAACTTCCCCTTACCCAGATTTCTGGAGCTCTTAGCTTTTTTCCTAATGGTGACGTTCCCCTTCTTAGAGATAGCTTCGTGGGGTTCCGGATCCTTAGGTGGTCTGTCAAAGACCGTCAGGGCAGCAAGATCAAAATTTGGGTTGCGCAACAAGGATTCCAAATCGCACCCAACTGAGTTCCGGGGGGATTCAGGAGGAGTCTCAGGATTAGAGGGTTCAGAAAAAGGTAGCTTCAAGGAAGGGTGAATCGAAGTAGAGGCAGCAAGACAAGATGGTTCTCTAACCATATAGGTCGAAGGTTTGTATACGACGGATCGTGTTCCAAGATATCATCGCAGGTAGGACCCGATAGGACGGTTGCATTCACATGCGGGGTGACCAGAGGGGAGGAGTTAAAAGCCGTGGAGGTGAAAGGAGGGGCATGCTCAACAGGGGGACCGGACAATATAACTGAGGGTGACTTATGGTTACATGGAAACTGTGTCTGATTTTGCACAGGAGGGGAGAGATGAAAACGATGCCCAACAGCGTCATCCACCGGCGAGACATGCCTCTCGACATTCTCATTAGCAGAAACAAAAGCATCATCTTCTGAAAGAGAGTGAGAAAAATTACCTGGAATTACACCACCCGGGGAGCCTGTAGTAGCCTGATACGGTCTGGCACCATCAAATTCTTGGACGGCTTCAGCGTTACGCGCCTTTCTGATGCAGTAGGGGCATTGTTCCCGCAGATGACCCGTTTTATGGCAAATCAGGAATCTGAATGGGATGCCCCAAAAATCAATTCTCTGTCTATGACGTCGATTCCCCCATAGGAGGTCTACATCCCCAGGCAATCCCCCCACAAATTCAACCTCCACCAACATCCATGCAATTCTTTTTTCAGCCGCTCCAATGATGCTAGGATCAATAAATTTGGTGGTGCCTATCGAATCACCAATTTGCTTCAAAGCTTTCAGGGTCCAAAACTCCAATGGCAAACCCGGCAACTTAACCCATATAATCCTGCTACGTGGGGCTTCCATTACAGGATTGAAGCCCAGGTACCATGGGATCAGCTGCATATAACTCCGTCCTCTTACCCACATTCTGTTTATGATTTTGAACACATCGCCCTGATCCATAAAGTGGAAAGAAAACCAACCATTGATCAATAAACTGACCTTCGGAGCGTATCCAATAATCGGGCTCCAGTGATGTTTGATCCATACTGCAGTGTTGATTTCATTGTTTTCTGGAAACATCCAGCGCCCTATAACAACTCTTTTCTGTAAGCTCGCCACCCTGGTAAGCATATCTTCGGGGTCCAGATAGATTTCACTGATCTCCATTTTATGCTTATAAAAGTTCTTTTTAATCTTACGGCGTCGTCTGCGCGGATTCCTCTTACAATTCTCCAGGGAATCACTGTATACAGGAAGATTGCACCCCAATGCACTCTGTATGATAAACTCCTCAATCGCATGATCAAAAGACGTATTAGCTTCAGCCGATGAGGATATTAGGTTACCCTTGACGTTGTTTCCCAGCGATGACATCGAAGAAAAATAAATGAGCACCAGATAATGAGCTGTGAAAGGTACAGCTGTATCAGAATACCGCCACTCACCTCCCAATGTGATCAGAAAACATTGTCAGATTACCCAACTCACTGAGCAAAGAGGAAAATATATATATAAAAAAAAACTCCCGTTATTCTAGTCATTCAACATTCCCTGATATGAGTCTGAATCCCAATGTGATGTCCGGTGGCAGATAATAGCAATCCTTTTCCAGGTGGCCTCCAAATCAGCAATTGGCAATTAAAGTCGTCATTCCCTCGTTCAGGAACCAAGTAAAATCATACAGCCTGGGTTCAGAAGGTGCCGTAGAAGGATGCCAGATAGCCGTCTGTGTCAGAAGAAAGAGAATAAACTAAAAGGAAAAATCTACCATCCAAAGATATGCGATCCCGATGAAGATAATTCCTGACAAGTCATAAAAGTAAGACCATCTGATGACTCTGCTTCCTTAAATGGAAATCACATCCATTCCAGAGAGCTGTCTAGGGAAGAGGAAAATGTCCCTAAAAAAACACTAAAGGACGCCCACGAAAATACAGACTCTTAAAGAAGACCTAAAATACTACCTAACAATAGTCCTCGGGGTAGTCAGCATTCATCTCCACATCAAGTGATCAAAGATATTTTCAACATGACCACGTCACAGGTAAGTCATCGGATAATTTGAAATATCCCGTGAAATAGGATAATCCGACGCTGATCAATCGGAAAGATCAGGCGACAGGATTCTCCATCGATGATCAGTAACAGTAACAGCAACAGCAGCAGAGGCATCCAGGGATAGCCCACCACCTACCAATAAAGCGACATCCAAAACTTTTGCAAGGTTGGTAAATGGTTATGAAGTTACACCAATAACTCCAAAGACAGTCCCAGGTGTTGGTTCCTGGAAGCTCAGAGACGACAAATTCCAAAGAAGAGTCAACCGAGGAGGACTGGAGGTTATGAGTGGAATCCTCCTTGCTATACATAAATCCTATGTTGCTAATAGATAGTAATGGATCTTATGTATTCAATAAGAAGCATATAAATAACCTGACACTGTTGTGATAGCTAAACCTCACCAGATGTAATCACCAGAAACCTGCAGGTGACGACCAATGCCAAGGTAATGCTCCATGTGATGCTTAATACACCTCTCCCAGCGTTGCTCCGGCTTCTCGTGTATGCGCGGTTGATACAATTTTATCCAAACCGGCCATTGCCTTAACCTCCGAGTTCAAGCAGGAAAAATGGTGAATGCTGGAAAAACAGATCAATAATTAAAATGAATCAAATTCTCCAATTTCTTCTGGATCTATTGTGCAACGGTTCCAAGGCGTAACTAAATTATCTCTTCATGGATTTTGATACTCGGCTCCTTCAAAGCCAAGCGAGCCAGATATGTTTTTACATTTGGTTTATTGTAGTGCTGAATGCAAATATTCCAATGGTTGATGGTGTGGTAGGCTTTATCACGTCATTTTGATTACTGTAAATTTTATCATAATTTAATGTTTAAACCTTTAGTGAATCAGATATGTGCGGCGTTGAATGTTTGGAAACTCGACTCGAGAATGCAAGCGACTCATCTGCAAATTTCTGAAGAAAACTATTTGATCTTTGAACGGAACCAACTATCGCAGCTAAGTCTATAGTTGTTTCCACTCAATATAATTCTCTGCGATTACACAAATGAACGAGGCTTGTGAATGTAGACAACGAGGAATGACAACCACCCATATTTTGGGTATGAGAAATAGGACTAATCTGAATTGTTTGTTGCAATAATTTTGTAAATTACTAACCCTATTTATTAAAAGACAATAAACTACTAATTGTTGAGGCTGTGCACATCTTTTTTTTCAACATAAAAAATACTGTCGGGTTTATATTATATACCAAGGCAATGTTGTTTTTTTTTTTTTGGTCATAAACTGTGATGAAAAAACAACGTTTTATACAAATTTTTTCATTACAAGAGTGAGCTACCATACTAATTTCTTCATTACAAGGTATGTGTCACCCCCTTCCTATTTATATAACAAAAACTGCAATGTCCATAACAGAGGTCACTTCCAAAACGCTACAGCCCCCATCAAAACTAAATCATCTAAAACCAGAAAAATATTCCAGTAATAGAAGATATTATAATATTACTAGTAAGTACCCTCATAAATCTGCTGTAATGAAACATGAAACATGAAAAAATAAAGTTGAAAATAATTATATTATTTTGTATTAATGGAGAAAAGGTTACACAAGTTGTAACGTATCTCCTTAGTTTAGGATTTGTTCCTAGATTTTAGGGGTTTAGTTGCAACTTCCTAATTTCTAGTATTGTACTTAATGATGTAATCTTTCATTCATGAATGTAGAGTGTACGAGAGTGATTTCTCAGTTCTGAGTGTAGTCTCCAGGTGCAGGCCTCACCTGTGAGCTACATCTCTTTCTTTTCAATTATGTTCATATTTTATCTTGGTATCAGACATCAGATTGGGTGAGCCTGATTTTTTATTGCCTTTGTGGCTGAAGTGCCTTTGTGGCTAGCTTGCCTTTGTGGCAGAATCGCCTTTGTGGCTTGAGGTGCCTTTGTGGCCGTGTGTACACGAGAGCTTTGTGCTCAATTGAGCAGGTGGACTGTAGAACACCTGGCTCAGACTCAGATGATTTTTTAATTTTCTGAGTAGAAGGGGGTTGGGCCTCATCTTCGTTTGATGATTTGCAAAGAAGCATATCGGAGAAGTTGCGGATCTATCCAGGAGAGGCAGATCGGATCAGTTTTGATCAGATCAGTTTTGTAGCTGTATTGAAAAACAGTGAATTTGCTCATCAAAGTGAAATTGAACTGCAGATTTTGCTGGATCTGAATCAAAGATACAGTGGGTGGATCAGGAGACCAATAGATCAGTGGTAGAAAAGTGGCAGATCGGGTGTCAGGATTTGACAGGTATTGATTTTTATTTATTTTTACTGTTGGGTAGATTCACTTGCTTCTAAATCAAGATGAGTAATACGATGGAATCTTATCTCCACGAGTCTGGCAAAATCGATGGATCTAACTTCACGAACTGGAAGTTTAAGATTCAGACCATGCTTGAGGGTGCGAATGCTTGGTCCATAGTTACAGGTGATGAGCAGAGGCCAAATTTGAACACAGGGACATAGGAGAAAGCATGGGATAAATGAGAAAACAAGGCGAAAGTTTTGCTGAAGATGTCCGTAAAGGACAACATTATCCCTCACATCAGAGACTGTAAAACGTCTACGGAGATCTAGACGACTATCAAAAGGCTGTATCATACCCAGAATACAAGCCGAATTATGGCACTTAAAAACAAATTATTCTCAATGAAGATGGATGAAAGTGAGACCGCTGCTGCATTTATCGCGCGAATCATAGATGTGAAAGATGGATTGGGGGACATTGGGGAGAAGGTGTCTGACTCTGATCTCGTAATAATCACAATGAACGGGATGAGAGATGAATTTCAAATGTTCATCACTGGATTGGTGGCAAGGGAGAAAGTGCCCACATTTGAAGATCTGACAGGGATCTTGTTGCAAGAGGAGGAGCGGCGGCAGAACTTGAACCCCCAGAGTGATGATCTTGCGCTAATGGCGAAACGGCGACCTTTCAAAGGGAAGCAGCCACAGCAACAATCACAGTCGCAACTGCAGCAGAAAGGAGGTACATCACAAAAGAGTCCATATAAAGGTATGCTTGCAAATAATCCTGTAAAGAAATGTTATTATTGTGGAAAGAAGGGTCATGTACAGAATGTGTGCTTTAAGAAGAAGGCTGATGATGCAAAGAGGAAGCTGGCAATCGAAAAGCACAGAGGATACTTTGTTGAAGAAGATATTGAAGAATATGTAGATGAAGATTTCAGTCATGATTTTCGACTGTTCACAGTCAACTGTGCCCTTTCAACATCTAATGAGGACGATATCTGGTATGTCGATTCCGGAGCATCCTCTCACATGACAGGTAAAAAGGAATTTTGTGAAAGTCTTGAAGAAAGTACATATGGATCAAAAATCTATTTAGGAGATGATAGTGGATACGAGATTAGAGGTTATGGGGTTATTCCAGTGAAGTTACCAAATGGTAAAATTAGTCATCTTAAAAATATTTTATATGTACCTGGAATTAAGAAAAATCTAATATCTGTATCCATGATAACTGATCAAGATATGTAAGTCGAGTTCTTCAAGACTCATTGTGTCATAAAGGATTTCAGGAAAGAAATTGTTGCAACAGGCGTGCGCGTTGGAAGCCTATACAGACTGGATGTAAAGAGTATATCAAAGCGAGCCATGGTTGTAGGTGGATCGACAGCCGAACAACTCTGGCATCAGAGATTCGGTAATTTGAATTTGCAGGACCTCATGTTATTGCAGAGAAAAGGTATGGTTGAGGGGCTCCCTATCTTTCGTAATACTCAGTTAAATTGTGATGGTTGTGCATTAGGTAAAATGCATAGAGAACAGTTTCCTGTGCATGATAGGAGGAAGGAAACAGATATTTTAGAACTAGTGCACACTGATATATGCAGACCTATGCAGACAAGGTCGCTAGGTGGAGCGTATTATTTTCTGTTATTTACTGATGAATGCACCAGATATTCATGGGTTTATTTTCTAAGTAAGAAAAGTCAGACTTTCCAGTGCTTTATAGAATTGAAAACCTTGGTGGAAAAAAAGTTTGGTAAGAGTATAAAAATTCTCCGATCTGATCAAGGGGGAGAATACAAGTTAGGGGAATTCATGAAATTATGCAAATCTCACGGTATTGTACAGCAGTTTACAGTGCCACACACACCACAGAAGAATGGAGTTGCAGAGCGTCAGAACGGAACCTTAGTGGAATGCGCAAGGAGCATGTTACAAGGTAAGGGTCTATCTAATATTTTTTGGGCAGAGGCTATTAATACTGCTGTATATTTAAAGAACAGAAGTCCTACCAGGTATCTTGGCTTCAAAACTCCTTTTGAAGCTCTATATGGATTCAAACTAGGAGTAAACCATCTAAGAGTATTTGGGTCAAAAGCATTTGCCCATATACCCAAAGATGATAGGAAGAAATTAGACCCTAAAGCTGTTAAATGAATCTTTGTTGGTTATGGCATAGAATTTAAAGCCTATAAGTTGTTCAATCCTTAGTCTGGTAAGATATTTGCAAGCAGGGATGTAGTGTTTCATGAACAGGTTCAGGAAGGGAAAGATGACATTGGTGATGATTGGCACATTCCATTGTTGATGGATGAAAGCAGCGAGGATGAAAGAGGGTTGGAGCATAAATAGAAAGAAGAAAAAAAAGAAGAACAGGAAGAAGGTTATAATGCAAGCCCAATTAGATCTGAAGAAAACCAATTTGAGGTAAGTCCCCTACTAAGGAGATCAAGTAGGAAGACTCAAAAACCATTAAAATTGAAAGACTATGCTTTGATGTCAAATGTTTTGAACATTGTAATGCCCACTAATTACAAAGAATCCAGTCAATTTAAGGAGTGGAGGGCTGCAATCAATGAAGAGATAGAATCTATTCTTAGAAATGACACTTGGGACTTAGTTGAACTGCCTAATAACAAAACACGCATAGGATGTAAATGGTTGTTTAACCCAAAAATTAATGCATATGGAAGTATTGAAAAACTGAAAGCTAGGTTGGTTGCAAAGGGGTACTCACAGTAGGAAGGTATAGATTTTGATGATACCTTTGCACCTGTATAAAAGTTAAATACAATTAGAATGCTTATTTATTTAGCTACTAAACATAATTGGGAGCTAAACTAGCTTGATGTCAAATCGGCATTTTTAAATGGTGAGTTAAAAGAGGAAATTTACTTAATACAACCAGAAGGGTTTGTAAAGCAGGGGCAGGAACATCTTGTTTGCAGATTGAAAAAGGCTTTATATGGCTTAAAGCAAGCACCCAGGTCTTGGTATGAAAAGGTTGATTCTTTCTTTTTAGAGTATGGTTTTCATAGAAGTTTAAATAACCCAAATTTGTATACCAAGTGCAATAAGCAGGGAAAAATTATTCTGATTTCTTTGTATGTAGATGACATGATTATAATAGGAGATGCAGATGATTTAATCAGAGGAATCAAAAGGCTTATGGCACAAGTTTTTGAAATGAAAGATCTCGGAAGTCTTCATTATTGTCTAGGATTAGAAGTATGGAGAGATACTGGGCAAACTTTTCTTACCCAAGGGAAGTATGCTAGAAATCTGTTGGAAAAGTTTGGCATGCATCAGTGTAGGTCAGCAACAACACCTTTGCAGCAGAATCTGAAGTTGTGCAGTGATGATGGCACTAAGGAGGTTGATTCCACGATGTACAGACAGTTGGTTGGCAACTTGATATATCTTACAACAACTAGACCTGACTTGGCATACTCTGTTAGTGTGTTGAGCCAATTCATGTCAAAACCGCTTGAAAGTCACTGGGTAGCGGCAAAAAGTGTGTTGAGGTATCTTTGTGGTACTGTTAATTATGGCATTTTATACACTGACACATATGATGTTATTCTAGCAGGTTTTTCAGATTCAGACTGGGCATGTAACTTGGATGATTGAAGGTCCATCACAGGTTATGCATTCAGCATAGGATCCGGGGTCATAGCATGGAGCAACAAGAAGCAGAGTACTGTAGCACTGTCTTCATGTGAAGCTGAGTATCAAGCATTTGGTGTAGTGACGTGTGAGGCGATCTGGTTGAGAAGGCTTCTCAATGATGCAGGAGAAGAACAGAAGAATTCCACTTCCATCAAAAGCAATAACCAGAGCACTATTAAACTGGCATACAATCCAGTGTTTCATAAAAATACCAAACATATAGACACTCAGTTCCATTTTGTCAGAGAGAAACTACAGTCAAAATAAATTATTGTTGAATATTGTAAAACTTGTGACAATGTGGCTGATATTTTTACAAAGCCTCTTGCACGTGTGAAGTTTGAATTGTTTAGAAGGATGCTAGGAGTCCAGGACAATCCTTTCTCCATTAAGGGGGGGAGTTGAAAATAATTATATTATTTTGCATTAATGGAGAAAAGGTTACACAAGTTGTAACGTATCTCCTTAGTTTAGGATTTGTTCCTAGAGTTTAGGGGTTTGGTTGCAACTTCCTGATTTCTAGTAATGTATTTAATGATGTAATCTTTCATTCATGAATGTAGAGTGTATGAGAGTGATCTCTCAGTTTGAGTCTAGTCTCCAGGTGCAGGCCTCACCTGTGAGCTACATCTCCTTTTTTTCAATTATGTTCATATTTTATCTCCAATACAGTCCATTCTCATAATTTCTTAGGATTAACTGTAGTAGTATTCTAATAATTTCTGAGTAAGATCAATTCATTTCTGAGTAATAACATTTCTTAGGAGTAACAACAATAGTATTTTGATAATTTCTGAGTAACAACAATTTATTTATTAGGAGTAACATCAGTTTAAGAGACTCGGCAAACATGCATGGAGGATGTCATTTTTCAGGTGTAACAATAACTCAAATGACTTGGCCAACCTACATGGACAATGTACTTATGTCAGTGTGGACATGTGGCCAACAAAAATACTCACTCTATCATTTGCTTCTGCATGTGTGTCGATCACGTGTCAACGCATTATAGTTTATCACATTTTCTTTCTCCAGGGTTGGGCAGTTCTTTGACCAATGTGACACTTCTGCATTCTTTAAAGGAATTGACTTTTGCGTTCATGTTCATATTCTTTATGCACATGTATTTTTTGATTTTTTGATTTCAAAAAATTAAGTGATTGGAATGTTTGAATTGCATTTTTGATAATTCAATATCATAAAAATCTTTAAAGTATCCAAAATACTGAAATTTAACAATTATAGATTTTTAAAAATCTTTACCCAAAATTTTAATAATCTTACCAAAATTGATAAATTATTCTATAAATTTTTTTATAAGTTATTCTATAGATTTTTTTTTTTTTTGACTACGGTGTTTTTTTCGTGATTGTTTTTCATTAGTTAAAATTCTAAACATCATTATAATTGAACTAAAACTACTAAAATATAACTTATTTTTCTAGGATAAGTTTATTGTGAACAAATTAGAGAGATCTTAACCATAAATTTATTACGTTCCACCATAGTATGATAAAACTTTCATGATTTTGGATGAAAGTATTTGTCTAGGATAAGTTTATTGTGAACAAGTTAGAGAGATCTTAACCATAAATTTATTATGTTCCACCTTAGTGTGATAATTTTTTCACGATTTTGCATGAAAGCGCGACAGTTCTTTTTTCTTATAAAAATATCTTGAAATATAACCATCATGTCTTGATATATAGCCATCATTTTTGGTAATGAAGCAATTGAAATATAGTGCACTACCAGAATTTCCTTATATCCCTAGATATTTTTATACAAGATTATAATACTATAAAGTCTATTAAAGTTCTCTGGAGTTTAAAATAAAGACAATGGAGATGAACGTTATCTTTTCTCTAGTATTTCACAAAGTGCGAGCATTAATTCTCCTCTGCATACCGACCATGACACAAACATTGCTTCCACTCTCTAAAACAACATACAATTTCATCCAAATAATCTCTAGATTACAAACATTACCATGATAATGGCCTTAGCAAAACAGATTCAGTATCATTCATTTTTTTTCGATGTGTCTGATCATTCAAATGGCAACTTCTGTACACGATGAAATTTTCATACAGAATAAGAGATTGGCATCTTAAATTTTACATAGAGAATTAGAGATTGGCATCTTAAAGTTAATCGTTGTTTGCCAGGATGGATGACTAAGGGGGTTATGAGTGAAGCGTGGGTTATAAGTGAAGCGGTAATCTAGTGCCCAAATATTGCTACTTACATTAATTAATATTGGCATCTCAAATAACATGTTGTAATTATGTCGTCGCCATTCCATCAACGAATGGAATTAAAACTCATAACTTTCTTTCATATCTAAATCACATGTTTAAATCATACTTAAATTAATTTTTTACAAAACATGATTAAAAATTGATTGTGCCTATTGTTGATAACCACACATGCTAATTGAAAAAAAAACACAGTGGAAGTTGCTGCGATAAGGGGAGCTAGGGTTTCTTCCCTTCTGCAACAAAGCTTCTGCAACAGCGCTGTACCCGCCGACAGGTCTGCGCTAAGTTTTCAGTAGACAGGTAGCACGGCCGCCCTACCGTTTCTGAACACGAGCTATGGTGACCACGTTGGGGGGTGGCGTTCAGCCCCTCCCCCCCCGCACAAAAGAACCACCGAACAACAAAAATGATGAACGCAAGGAGTACATCCCAGGCACGGAGGAGACACACTCAAAAAATGATTTGACCAACTTGCAGGCCGCTAAATCCACTCGGATTCCCACAGTTGCTACTTCTGCAACATGCAAACCCATTGTAGTGGAGAGACCGAAGATCGACCTTCCAAGCCACCGCATAAATGCCTAGATCCAGTATATGAAAGATCATGCGCTCATAGGGAATTTCATTGGCTTCTGGCCCACGGAAAAAGCTCTGCAAGGCTGGATAGCCTCCAAATGGAAACCCAAAGGCCAGGTTATGCTTCAGCTAGGGCCGAAAGGCTTCTTTAACGTGGTCTTTAACTGCATAGAAGACAGGAATAGGGTTCTAGATGGGGGACCCTATTTTTTCAACTCCGCAGGACTGTATCTCAGAGATTGGGTCGAACGATTCAATCCAGACAAGGAAAATTTCAACTGGGCGCCAGTTTGGATCAGGCTTTACTTGCTCCCTTTGGAGTACTGAGATAAGGAATCTCTCATAGCCATAGGAAAAGGCTTAGGAGAATTCATAAAAATTTCTGAAGAAACCAAGCTTCGACGGTACACCTCCTATGCACAGATCTGCGTCTTCATGCAGCTGGACAGAGCACTTCAAGATGCGGTAAGTTTATTTCATGACGATTTTGAGTGGATTCAGCCCCTAGATTATGAGCATGTTCCTTTCAGATGCCGTAGATGTCATTCTCATGGGCACATGTTCAGAGACTGCCCGCTGAATATTGAAGCCAAGAGCACTGATGCAGCCGAGAAATCGGGGGCAGACGGATTTACCAAGGTTTCCAGCCGTAAGAAGCACCACAAAAGACCTCCTTCTGGTAAAAAAGCATCCGGTCCACAAGGTTCCACTCCCTCTACCAGTAACAGTTTCGAAACCCTAGCCCAGTTGGACCCCTCTGGAGATACTAACCCTGCTTCCACTGGACCCTCTCCTAACTCCTCCACTCAAGCTACACCTCCGAACCATCCTCATTCATCACCAAATCACGCTTCATCTAAAAAAGGGGATCCCCAATCTCTCAAGCTCCCCCTCGAATCCAGCTCTGTAGATGCTAATTCCAAAGGTATGGAGGTTGATAATGTCCTGCCCAATCCCATCCCCACTATCCTTGAAAATACCGAGAGCAGTCAGCTCAGTCTCATGGATGAAGATTCTGAAGGCTTCGAATTGGGAGAATTGGATCTACCAAGTTTGGAAGATGCTTGCATTCGACAAGACTTCGATAATATCAAGCCCAACCAGATAGATACTTTGGAGGTGGTGCTTTCCAAAGCACAGCAGCAAAAAAAGTTAGGAATACAACCAAGAAGTCACTGGGATGGCCTGAAGATAATAAAGGAGTCAAAGAAGAGGGGCAGAAAACCAGACTGGCAGCGCACCATACTGCTGGGGGAAATTCTGGTGGAGTCTGGACGTTATCCCAAGCTCATGAGGTTCTACAAACCCCTCCCTAATGTTTCCTCATGAAGCTCATATCATGGAATGTAAGAGGGCTTAACAGCCACAGAAAATACAAAATGATAAAAATTATGATACAGCAAGAAAGATCGCAGCTTATCTTTCTTTAAGAAACTAAATGTAATTCTGAGGCCCTTGGAAAAATCCTCTCTAAAGCCTAGCCCAATAGTCACTCGGCTGCAGTCGATGCCTCTGGATTCTCAGGAGGTCTAGCCATAATATGGGATACACAAACTCTCGAGCTTGGGGACTTCCATGCCTCTCACAATCTCATCCAAGCCTCTTTTCATCTAATAGGTACCAAAATCCATGGTCATCTCTCTAACGTCTATTTTCCTCAAGATCTGGCTAGCAAGACTGCGCTTCTGAACACAATGGAAGTCCTAAACTCCAATAGAACTCATACGCTATGGATTTTAGGAGGAGATTTCAACATGATAACCAAATCAGAGGAAAAAACAGGAGGACGCACCAGACTGGAACCGGATAGTGCTCACTTCAGAGATTTCATAAGTAGAAGTTGGCTGATTGACCTTCCATTCACTAATGGGATGTACACTTGGAACAATAAAAGATCTGTCAATCATCACATTGCTTCCAAACTAGATAGATTCATTATTTCTGATAACGCTATTCATATGGGCGGGGACATTATAGCTTCCATTCTTCCCATCACAGGTTCTGATCACTGGCCCATTGCTCTACAATGGAAAAGGCCTAACCAGCACACAAAGCGGCCCTTTCGCTTTGAAGCCTTTTGGCTTGATCATCCCTCCTTCAAGGACATGGTCCATAATACATGGAAAAGCTTCATTCCACCTCAAGGTTCCAAGATGTTTCAGTTCCAATAAAAGCTCTGCTACCTTAAAACCCAAATAAAAAGCTGGAATCATCCTATCTTTGAGAACATATTTCAGGAGAAGAAAGCCCTCGAACTCAAAATGGCGGAAATCCAATTAAAAATCATCAGCAAAGGCAGATCAAAAGACCTTGACAAACAGGAACAAACACTACAACAACAGCTAAATCAAATATACAGTCAAGAGGAAATCTTCTAGAAACAAAAATCCAGGGTCCATTGGCTTAAGGAGGGTGAGCGCAATACAAATTTCCTCCATCGCTCCACTATACAAAGAAGAATGAACAATCGTATCAGTCATATCACAAATCAGCAACGGGAGAAGTTTGAAAACCATGAAGACATGGAGCGCGAATTTCTGAACCACTTCAAAAGCGTGCTCCAAGAACCTCAGCCCAACAGGATCTCAGCTATTGACTAGATCACTCATCTCATCCCCAAGCTAATTATGGAGGAACACAATCACATGATACTAAGACCCATTTCTCTACAGGAGGTCGAAGAGGCTCTGGCACAAACCAAACTTGGTAAGGCACCTGGGCCTGATGGTTTCACGTCCAATTTCTTTCATCATTTTTGGGAACTCATAAAGCTAGAGGTCTGGAATCTTGTTGAAGAATCAAGAACCATGCATTGGCTGTGTTGAGTCTCAAATCTGCATCTTTTCCATACACTTTTCTATACCTTTCTCACTCACCTGAACCTCCCAAATTGTCAATATCATTGTATATTGATTGCAAAAGAGCATCTAACATGGTTTTTAACTATATTTTTGTGTCTACTGTTTGATTTAGATTTTGTTCATTTAGCTGCGGAATCTTGCCACTTTCCGTAGCTGCTGCAACTTTCCGCAGCCATTTTCTGAAACTCTATGTTACAAGTGTCTACAGGAAAAACGAGCCACATGGGAAAGTCTGAAATGATGTGGACATGGATCGTGTCCTATTGGCTCGAGCAAATCCATATGAAGAGGCTGCGGTCAAAGGCGTCCACATGGAAGTCAATCGTAGAGTCCCACGGTGACAGGACTTTGTTTCGTGTCACGTGAAGGTTCATATGGCCATTTCTGAGTTGCGGAGGACAAATCAACATCTGTACACGGCTCCATAGCCGAATTCAAACATCCACTCCTCATAGATTTACTCTTCAATACGGCCATGATCCTAGATCTGTGGACGTAACGGTCTACGTGTTCTCCATCAGCATAAACTTTAGGAATTAGTTATGTTTCTTTTGTTATAAATAACGCGTTTGCATACGCATATGGGATTAGTCTATGTTAGTCTCTGTTATCTTTTATTAGTCTGCTCTGTAATGTAATTACGTTGCACTTGTGCCGTAATATCAACTTTCTGTTATGACTGCATTTTAATATAAGAAGATTGTTTCCAAACGTAATTCGTACTTGAAGATTGTTGCCAAGGCTGGTGTAGAGGGCCCCTGCACTTGCCAAGGTTCTGTGCATTATTGTATAGTTCTTGTTTTATTTCTTTAAATCTCATTGTGCCATAATCCATTCACATGTTTATACATTGCATCTTTCATGGTATATATGCTTCATTTCTGTTTATAATCTTTCATGCTTTCCATTTTACTTCTGTCTTTCATGTTTTATGTTATTGATAACTGATCAGTGTTCTTGTTTCAGGTTATAAATAGGCAGCCCGGGCATTTGCATAAATTTTTGACTAATGACATGGAACTAACATTGTTCTGCTGCTAATTTGTTTTTCTTAGTTTCTGTTTAATTTCAGTACTGCTTTGTTTAATTCAGTTTTGCTCATTTGCTTCAGTAGTTAAATTTAGATATATTAAACTGCTCATAACATCTTCAGTTGCCTCTGAAAGCCACAGCTGGACCGATGGTGAGGGATTGTATTATGAAATGTGCAGTTTGGTATTAGTTTCATTTCTGCAAATTTAGATATATTAAACTGCTCATAACATCTTCAGTTGCCTCCGAAAGCCACAGCTGGACTGATGGTGAGGGATTGTATTATGAAATGTGTAGTTTGGTATTATTTTCCTTTCTGCAAGTTAGAAATATTAAATTGTGCATGAAATCTTCAGTTACCTCCGAAAGCCACAGCTGGACTGATGGTGAGGGATTGAATTATGAATGTATGGTTTGATATTAGTTTACTTTCTGCAAGTTAGATATCAGTTACTCAAGTTGTTTATGGTTACTTCCGAAAATCATGGCTGGACTAATGATGAGGGATCAGAAGACAAGTTGATGTAATCTGATTTAGATTTACTTTGTTGCAATTTTGGATTTCTTTAAGCATAGTTTCTTTTGTGTTTAGACAGCAGCAAGAATAGTTTAGTTTTCATGCTCAATAGTTTACTGTTTTGATTTATTAGACTAGCAGCACCTTTTCATTTCAGCAGCACATTTTCATTTCCTTTCAAGTTTTGTCATTGTAAGTTTCAAATTCCTTTTTAAGTTTCAAGTTGGTAAATCATTATAGAGGATATCATTTCCTTGAACAAACATAACCATACTTGCTTTTATTTTAGAATTTCCATCTCACCTTAGAAAACCAAAAACGACAAAAGTTAAGAAATAGGTTATCTTGCACATATAGTGTGCCGCACTTCATCAGCTTACGAATGCCGGATTGATAAATTAATGTAGCAATTTAGGAAACACTAAATTGACCAAACAGGTTGCTTCCTTCCCTCAATGCCACTTTTATTACTCTGATTCCAAAAGAGGACCAGCCGAGCACTCCTGAAAAATTTCGGCCAGTTGCTTTGTGCAATGTGATCTATAAACTAATTTCAAAAGTCATTGCTAATCGCCTCAAGCCTCTTCTACCCATGCTCATCTCTCCTGAAAAAACCCGCTATGTGGAAGGAAGGCAGATTCTTGACGGGATCATCTTGACCCACGAAGTCATCCACTCCTTAAAGATCAGCAGAAAAGCAGGTATGCTACTCAAAATTGATCTATTTAAGGCTTTCAATAAATTGAGTTGGACGTATATTCAGAGGATTTTGGAAGCTTTTGGTTTCAATCATTTGTGGATAAGATGGGTTATGAACCTTATCTCATCCACCTTCTACTCAATTCTGATCAATGGGATTCCTTCTCCTCCTTTCTCTCCCGCCAGAGGCATTAGACAAGGAGACCCTCTGTCCCCCTTTCTTTTTGTACTGATGGCTGAAGGTCTGGGTCGACTCATCCAAAATGCTTCCCGTGTCTAGCTTCTGAAAGGTATATCCCTTCACGGTCTCCCTCCTACTACCTACCATCAATTCGTGGATGGCAATATGCTCTTTGGCCATCCCTCTGTCCAAGAGGCCCGTGCCTTTAAAGCCCTCCTGGAAACGTTCTCTGAAGCCTCAGGAACCTATGTTAACCCTACCAAATCTCAAATTTTCTTCTTCAACACCCCTGCTGTCACTCAATCTAGCATAGCCCGTATTTTAGGCTTTCCCATAGCCTCTCTCCCTGCCAAATATTTGGGAGCTCCCCTCATTGATTCGGCCATCAAACACTCCTCCTGGAACATTCTTCTTGAGAAGCTTGAGGCCTGTCTCTCCTCCTGGACTTTCAGAACCCTCAGCATGGCCAGTCGGCTTGTTCTCATTAAATCTGTTCTCCAGTCTATGCCTCTCTATCTTTTTTCTGTGTTGGCTACTCCGAAATGGGTCCTAAAGAAAATCAAAGTGTTACAACTAAGATTTATATGGGGCTCCTCTGGTCAAAATTGGAAATGGGCTCTGGCTAATTGGAACACCGTTTGCACTCCAAAAGAAGCAGGGGGCCTTAGACGCAGGGACCCTACTCATAGTAACATTGTCATGGGGGCCAGGCTGTGGTGGAAATGGACCTCAAAGCTGGATACACCTTGGGCCAAACTGTGGAATGCAAAATATGCCAATAATCGGCCTCTTGAGGAACTGATCTGACTTATCCTTGAAGTCTCCGGTTCTCTCATCTGGAATGCCGCCAAGCAGCATAGCGACCTGATTCAACAACATAGCTTTTGGGAAATCAGGAATGGTAGCATTGCCAGATTTTGGACGGACGCCTGGCAACAACAACCAAAGCTCTTGGAGATCCTCAATCATCTTCACGGAGGCAATATCAGGATTCAGCAGGAAGATCTTGTTAATCAACACTGGCTTGAGGAGAATGACAATGGCTACAGACAGTGGAAACAGACTACTCTCATTGCTCCTAACGCTCAGGACGACATCAACACTACCATTTAAGCTAAACTCAGCCACAGAAAAATCAGATGGACTGATGATCCGGATGTTCTCAGATGGGGACACTCTCCTAAATGGATTTTCTCCACCAAGGAAGCCTACTCCCTCCTTCTTTCCTCCTGCAATCCGCGAGATCCAATCTGGCAGTGTGTCTGGGCTCCTGGTGTATGGCCCAAAGTTTCGACCTTCCTCTGGCTCCTCAGCCACAAAAGGATTCTCACCTGGGATAACCTGATCAGAAGGGGATTTATTGGATCGTCTCAATGCCCCAATTGTAAGCAATGTAATGAGACTGCTCAACATCTGATGATCTCATGCAATCTAGCCAACACTCTTTGGGAGAAAGTTTGTTTCCGTTGTCAGAAAAGTAAACCCACAGACGATCTAATCTATCACCTTCGCAACTGGCCCCTGACTCCCTTCTCCAGTGCTCTTCTCAACACTCTGTGGACTCTCACTCTTGGGCTTCTCTTTTGGACGATCTGGAAGGAACAGAACAAAAGGGTTTTCAGAAACCAATCCTCACCCATGGAGATTATCTAGAACACCTTTTGCAACAATATCCAAGAGACTATTTCTCTCATCTCTTGGAAAGAAAAATACTTGCCCTCCAAACCTAAGGAACACGCTATCTGGGAGAACTGGCAACTCAAAATCAGCCCTACCTCCTCCTCCTCTGCTAGAACCAATGTTAAGATCCCTGATAGCTGGTCTCCTCCACCCTCTGGTGTTGTCAAATTAAACTTTGATGGGGCATCTAAGGGCAACCCAAGGTGTGCTGGATTTGGGGGAATTTTCAGAGATTCCAAAGGATCTCCCTTGCTCATTTATTATGGTCATCTTGGCTGGGATACCAACAACTCGACGGAGCTGGAAGGTCTGTTGCAAGGTCTCTGCTTAGCTCAGTGCCACAATATCTTCCCTCTTGTTGTTTAAGTAGATTCACAAGTTCTTATTAACATGGCCCAACATCTCCTAACAGGCTCCGCTGCCATCAAGATTTCCACATGCTGGAGATTAGTGGCTAGACTGGAACTTATGGAAGCCTGGCTCAAAATTTATAACGTTGTTTCCTTCTCCCATATCAGATGCAATGGAAACAAATTCGTGGACCTCCTTGCCAACTTGGGAGTAGAAAGCTCTGCAACTGTTACTCAAGGACCACTCAACATTATCAATGAAGCATCAAAACTCCAGGAATGCAGCATACTGGTGCAACAGGACTCCACAGCACTGGATGTGGTTTCCTCCATTTCATCGTGATGGGACTCAAGTCCCTCGTCGCCTCCCGAGGCAGCACAATGGGGCAGGCCATGTGGCCTCCCACACCTCCAATAACTGTGGCATTCAATTCTCCACCCCATACCACATTAACTGCTATCTCTGCAATCGTCTTCGCAAAGGGCTCTTCATAGGCTTCACTTCAGCTCTTAGCATGGATAGGGATTATATGCATGGCGCCTGCTCGGTTTGCTCTGCTGTTGAGTTTCACGGTGTTTCTTGCCCGTCTGCCTGCTCGATGCCCAGTGCTCGAATGCAGACCGGCAGAATGTGTGAATTGGTTTGTTGTTTGGAAACCACTCCATATTTTAATTTCTCGCACAGTCATTTTTGTTTCTCCAATTCGCTGTATTGCTCCAGTGGTACTGTGTATTCTCTGCCTTCTTGTTTGTTACATTCGCCCCCCACCACCATGCCTCGCTTACGCTAGCGCATGCGCTGTCGACGAGGTTCTAGTCGGGGCAGAGGTTATCATTCTCCGTCGTCCCCTGTCTCTGAATCTACCTCGGACTTTTCTTCGGAACCCAGAGGCCGTATAGGCCGACCTCCTGGCCCTCACTCCATGCCTCCTTCTGAACCTCCGATGTGCACCCCTGAAGCTCCCCCCGCCCCTCATTCAATCGTCCAGTTCTCAAGGCCTTTGTTACGGTTTCGTTCAGCGAAGAATCCACTAATTTTATGCTTCCTCTGACTTCCGCTACTGAGCCCTCCGTCACTTTCCAGGTCCCCTCCGGTCCCAGCCTCATTCTTGCAGACTTAACTCAGTTAAATCTTGCCCCAAACGTTGCTATGCAGGTACAGAATGTGGAGCACGCGGATAAAGACCCAGTACCACCTTCTGCGAACGACGAGGGAGGCAGAGACAATTGGGGCTGCAGAGTCATTGAAGAACCGCCCTCCGCCACTGATGCTCAGTAATCAGAAGATTTCTTAGAGGTTTTGGTTTTCCAGGTTCAAGGTCTTCATGCTCTTTTTGGTTTTCTTGTGGTTTTATCCTCTGCTTGCAGAGCGGCTTCTTAAAATTTTGGTTTTTTTGACAAACTATTGGGATGTAATGCTGGTTTCCTTCACAAGGGTGGTGAATGTTAATCTTTTGGGACTGGTTTCCCCATGCTGGGCAGTCCAAACCATGGTTTTTCTTGACACTCAAGCCCTATGCCCAGGCTACCTTAGCTGGGACAGTGGCAGCTCTGTATTATTATGTTAATTATTAATAGAATTAGTGATACTTACAAAAAAAAGAAAACCACATATGCTAATTAGTAAGAAATGAAATTAAAAAAAAAAAACTTATAAAAGATGCATTGCAACGTGGATTAATTTTGAAACTTATCATGGTTTACACTATCAAAACATATTCCACTTCGCAAGTGTGCTTTTAAAATATTTTCCTCCACTCCATTACCTCAGTGGTTAATATGCATGCCATTCAAATGTATGCCCACTCACAATTTACTATAAAGAAAAAAAATATCATTTTATTAAAATATTCTTGCTGCGGTGGATTGACTTTTTATTACTTTAAAAAAATTGTTGTTGTTGGTTACTCAAGTCTGATTTTTTAATACTTTAAAAAAAATTGTTGTTGTCTACATGCTACTCATTTCAACTTACTTCCTTAATGTATCCATAACAATTAAACCTAGAATCATTAATATGGTTGATATGATGTATGATAATAAAAAATAATTAGAGTTTGATATTATTTAAAAAATATAATGAATACATAGTAAATGGTAGGTTTAAATTATAATATAGTTTTAGGTTTCATAATGTAATGTAAAAACAAAATTATGATTATCATGTGGTAATATATCACCAATTATACATCATTTTGTATTAGAAGCTCTCATTAATAATAATATTTCATTATTACACAATTGTCACAATTGCAATATAGAAACAACCCCTAATATTAAATTATAATAAAATTATTTTAATACAATAATAAATTGTAATATTAAATTATAATAATTCTTAATTGTTCTATTAAGAAATTGTAAGATTAAATTATAATAATTGTTTTAATACAATTATACTATAATATTATATTATTAAATTATTCTAAGGTTTAGAGAGTAGTGGTCTCTTATGCATGCCATTCAAATGTATGCCTACTCACAGTTAACTATAAAGAACAAAATATTATTTTATTAAATTAATTAAAAAAAAAGTTGTTTTTATGATACTCAAGTGTCCATGCTACTCATTTGGACTTCCTTAATGTTGACTTACTTTACTTAATATGATGTTTCATATTATTTAAAAAATATAATAAATAACTAATAAATTGTAGGTTTAAATTATAATATAGTTTTAAATTCTTAAATTAGTTGTAAATAAATTTTGACTATCATGTCATCTTAGATAATGCAATTACACTTTTTGTTTTAATCAAAGTTTGGTGTTTTGAAAGATTTTCTTAATAATAAGATTTCATTAACACATAATTTCTATATAAATAATAAACCTTAAGATTAAATTTTAATGAAATTATTTTAATACAACAATAAATTATAAGATTAAATTATAATAATTATTTTAATACAATTATATTATAATATTGTATTATTAAATTATTATTATTATTATATAAAATAATAATAATAATAGGTTAGAATTGTACTTAAATGTTTTTAACTTTAAAATATTAATTAAAACTTTTGAAAATATATTAATTAAAATATTTATTTAAAATCTTTAACATTAATTTAAATATGTTTAAAGAAATGAATTAATACCACGTGAATTAATTAAATTATTAAAACAATAATTAACATTAATATTAATTAATTAAAACATTAACATTCATTAATTAATTTTTAACATTATATGAAACATTGATAACATTTTATAAAAAGCATTAAAATGTTTAAGAATATTAATTAAAACATTTATATAAAAATGTTCAATTATAATAAACATTAATTTTTAACTTTTTAAATCAATATTTTCATATTAATTAATAGTAATATTAAGTTAATTAATTAAAATATTTAATAACATTAAATAAAATACTTGATAATATATTAATTAAAATATTTATATAAAAGTCTGCAAGGTGAGCGAAGATGAAACCTCATGAGGGGTGGTTAAACATTGAGACAAATATTGGGTATAATATGAAAGTTTATATTATTGGGTTTAATAATAAGTCTTATAATATTTGTTTTAATATTACAGTTTATAATATTAAGTTTTGAATATATATTGGGCTTATAATATTTGGTTTTAATATTATGATTCATATTATGAAGTAATATGTTGGGTTATAGTATATATTTTAATATAGGTTTATAATTAGGCTTTAATATTGGGTTTATAATATTTCGGTTTAATATTAGGGTTTATAATATTTTTTTTAATATTTAGAGTTTATAACATTGGGGATTATAATATTTCAGTTCATAATATTGATTCTTAAGGTTTATTGATCTCTTGAGTTTTTAATATTGATCCCTTGGACTTATTGATCCCTTAAGTATTTAATATTTATCTCTTCGGTTCATGAATTTATTTGGTTTGTAATATTAAATCCTTGGGTTTATCAGTTCATTTGGTTTATAATATTAATAACCCCTTGGTTTTATTAATCTCTGGAGTTTAAAATATTAATTCTTAGGGTTTATTAAACTCTTGATTTTAAAGTATTAATTCTTATGCTTTATTACTTTCTTGGTTTATAATATTAATATTTATCCCTTCAGTTCACCAATTCCTTTGGTTTATAATATTAAACCCTTGGGTTTATTAGTTCATTTGGTTTATATTATTAATAATCTCTTTAGTTTATTAATCTCTTCACTTTAAATTATTAATTCGTAGGGTTTATTAATTTCTTAGGTTTTGAGTTTAAGATATTAATTATTAGGGTTTATTAATCCCTCGAGTTTCTAATTCGTTGGTTTGGTAATATTAGGCATTAAATACTAGTCTTGCACTTTAATATTAATGCATGGTCTAATGTCACATTATGAAAAACATTGTCTCAATATGAAAATCAGCCATGGGCTATCATTGTTAATCATAGTTAGTCATAGTCAATGAAGGTCTTCCATGGTAGAATGTCACATTGTGACAAAGATTGTCTGAATATGAAAATCAACCATGGAAAACTAGGTTATTCTTCGTCCAATGTCGCATTGTGACAACAACTGTCTCAATGTTTTAATCAAGCATGCTCAACCATGTTTATTTTATGGTTTATAGTATTTATCTAAATATTTTTATATATACTTGAGGTTTATAATATTTATCTAAAAGTTTTTATATACTTGAGTTTTATAATATTAATATCTTAGGTTTAATATTAATCCCTTGTGTTTATAATATTAATAATCATGTGATTTTATCAAACCTTTTTGTTTAAGATATTAATGTTTAGGCTTTATTAATCACTTGTGTTTTTCGTATTGATCCCTTCACCTTATTGATCCCTAAGGTTTTTAATATTTATCCCTTGGGTGTACCAATTCTTGTTGTTTATAATATAAAACCCTTGGGTTTATTAGTTCTTTTCATTTATAATATTAATCCACCCTTGGGTCTTAGAATCTCTTGAGTTAAAAATATTAATTCTTAGGGTTTATTAATTTCTTCATTTTTTGAGATAAAAATGTTAATTCTTAGGCTTTATTAATCTCTTGTGTTTTTAATATTGATCCCTTGACCTTATTGATCTGTTAAGTTTTTAATATTTATCCCTTCGGTTCACCAATTCCTTTGGTTTGTAATATCAATGTAATATCCCCTTTCTTGATCCCGTCAAAGTGGATAGAATTGACCCATGGTATTAACCCATGGCATTTCTTGATGGTATTTTCCCATGGTATTGACCCATGGTATTGACCCATGGTGTTTCTTGTTGGTATTGACCCATCAAGCCTATAAAATGGGAGAGAAGCTAGGCATTGAGGGCATTTTGGATTATCTATTTTATTATGTTTGGGTTGAAAACGTGGCCTGGCCAGTTCTTTTATTGATCCCGGGACGAAAACCCCGCGGTAATGTTTATGTGGTGGATCCATTCAGGATTCACAATTAGGCTTCAATTTCTTATATGTGTTGTGTTCTGTGTTTTTTATCACAATTATTTTAGTTGGAACACTAGATTGTTGATTTATTTAAAATTTTGATCCTTGGGATATTACAGTGGTATCAAAGCTGTGCATCCTGCCAGCCTGAAAGTTTTATGCAAGGAACTTCGGTGAAATTTATTTTTCACCCTAGCTAGCATTTCTCACTTCGGTGATATTTATCACCCTAGTTGGAATTTTATTTTTTAGTAAATTATTGGGAGACATAAGTGAATGGAAAATCATTTATAAATCTGTGGGTTAAATTTGTGAAAATATTTGAAGGCATGATTGACAAAATCATTTATAGCTTGTATATGGCCTCTTATGAATAAATGTACCCATGATATTTATTCATTTGTATGGAATATTATAAATGTACCCATGATATTTATTCATGTGTATGGAAGATTCATATCTTTCTTGCAAATATGGTCATTGTTGAAAGGCTGGAAAGTTATTGCTAGACAGGGATCATTCTCAGGTTTCTCATTAGCTAAGTATTGAGATCCATTGATGTCAATGTCGTCATTTTATTTTTGGAAACGCCACAAGAATCAACATAATGATATATCAGTCGATTCTCTGAGCTACAATACTTCTGTGGATCAAAGATGGCAACAACATACAAATCAAAAGCAAGAGCACAACAACAGGCCTTTCTCTCGAAAGGTCCATGTTATCCTTCAGCAGTCAAAATATATCAAGAAGGAAGATGTAACAAGCAAGTATCTCTTCGAACTTGGATCCAAATTGCAGGGTACAAAGTCAAAATATGTTCTCCTACAGCTAGACACATTATATGCAGCTTTGAATTTGATAGATAAATCAAAATGGGAAGGGTCAAGTTGGGCCTTGAAGCCATCCATGCTTGCTTTGATACAACCTAGGTTCTTGGAGCATTCTTGTGAAAAGGTTAGACTCATGGTCGCCTCTTGTCTCAGTAAAATCATAGCCTTAACAGCACCGCTATTGCCCTACAATGATGACATCATGAGGAGGACTTTTCAGGTAATGGTAGAAGCACTCCAAGGGTTGGAAAACACCACCATTCTTACTTTTTACCAGAAGCGCAAAATTTTGGAACGCATGGAGAAATTAAGATTTGGTATGCTTATGCTGCATCTAGAGTGTGATGATTTAATCCTTCAGATGCTCCAATACTTCTACAATGGAATTACAACATCTCATCCAAACTACATCAAAACAGACATGCAAAAGATCATGTCTCTGATCTGAGGAGAAGATAGGGCCATCTGCGAACAATTGAGATCCAAATTGTTGGCCATTTGGAGGAAGGAGCTAATTGCATCACCTGCTGCTTATGAACTAGTTGAGGGGTTGATCAAATAGAGCATCAAACTACTTAGAAAGAAGTTAACCAAGGAGGAACTAACAAATATTTGTGGAGACAGTAAGAATGAACTAAGGAGGAAAGGCTTATGCTTTGTATGCAAGGGAGTTTGGGCACTTGACCATTCATGTCCAGACAATAAGGAGGCAACAAGGATAGCAAAATTAGAGACTTCTCCAGATCATGGGGATTCATCCATTGATGGGTTCGATGGTTTTCATGAGAGGACCTATGAAGGATCTGAGCAATCAAGTACAAATGGTGAACAACAACACCATGCTCTTCAGAGAAACTTGCAGGAAAAGTTGATTAGTCAACTTGACAAAGTACATGACGAAAGGAAAGATGCAATTCCTCCTGATGATGTGGTAGTTGAATCTATAAATACAATGGAGGACATCCATAAAGAGTATGGGCAATCAGGTATAGACAACAGTCCACCAGTACACCCAATTCCACCAATGCATCTATGTTCAACAGTTGAAAGGGATGAACAAATTGTCTCCACAAATGAAGAAGACTTGGGATATTTGAGTGAGGATCCAGCCATAATGAGCCAGCATGATGAGTATGATCACGAGGAGCAACATGACAAACATAATGTGCAAAATGGACCATTCCTAGAGAGTTGGTCAAAGGCTCAAGTTGAAGATGTGGTCGTTGGGCATCGAGTGCAAACAGATACAGAGACAGTCAGCACGACACTAGAATTTCCAGTAGAAGACTTTCGGAAAGGATCAAGAATTTCAAGAAAGATCTTATGTTGTTGAAGCAGAAAGTCTGGACAGTCCGAGACACTGCCTTATAGGAGAACAGAAAAATTGAGGAACTCATAGGGGTATGTGCCGAATCAAAGACCAATTTGTCTAGTGTTGAAGAACGACTCAAATCCATTATAAGGCAGCAAGAGGAGTATGATTGGGAGTTCCAGAGCAGCCCTCTACAGGAGTACATAGATAAGTCTTGCAACACTACCAGCAACCCACCTTTATACATTGGGAAGAGAAGGGAAGAGTTCTCCAACTACATCATGTTGGGTAACCAAGTAGAGAAGCATGAATTGAGCATCGAACAACATCAACATAGTAGATTTGTAGATATTCATTCTTTTCCAAGTATGGATTGGCAAGAGATTATGAGTTGGTATTCTATTGATGGGTTGATTACTTGGATGATAACTAGAGCCAAGGGAAAATTACAGCTTGGACCATTTGGTGTAGGCAACGATGGAGAGCTAAAATGGTACCATAACCCACAGGTCCCAGGATTTAGGTGGCATTGGGATCCAGGAGAATCCATTGGGGGTAGGATTGGCCAAAGGATTGTTTGGGATCCAGGTAAATCTATTGAGGGAAGGATTGTTCAGAGGATTGTTTGGGATCCAGGAATCAAAGGATCGGATTGTATGGATCCTGGTATCAATGTGCAAATGCTTTTGTTGTGGATAGAAGTGGATTGCTTGAGGACAAGCAATCTTTGGGAGGGTGGATTTGTAATATCCCTTTTCTTGATCCAGTCAAAGTGGATAGAATTGACCCATGGTATTTCTTGATGGTATTTTCCCATGGTATTTGTTGTTGGTATTGACCTGTGGTATTTCTATGTAGCCCGTCTATAAAAAGAGGAGGAGGAATGAGAGAAACTCATGGAAAAACAAATTGGGATCTTTCTTTGTGATATTTTTTAGGGCTCAGGCGAGTTTTCAAGAGAGGATTTCAGGTGAGATCCTCAAGCTTCATTCGGTGAGATTTGAGAATCTCACCCTAGTAAGCAAACCCAACTTCGGTGGTTTATCTGATCACCCTAGCTAGTTTAGTTTATTTTATTTCTTCAGTAAAGGGAGAATTGTGCATCATTTTAATTTTCTATGTTAATATCATGCCAAGCTCACGATTCCACTTTACCGTGTGATTTCCCACCCTTCACGCATGGTCAAACTGCCTTGGGCTGAATAGTAATAAAGTGTTCTCTTGAAGTCCATTTATGTGTATTTAAATGGAGATTCTTAATACATCGTATGCACCTTTATGCTTATGGATTTTATGGATATTTTAAGCATGCACCTTTATGGATTTTATGGATATGGGTATTATAATCAAGTTTATGCTCATATTATTTTATGGCATTCTTTCCATATATTAAGAAGTATGTTACTCTAGTTTGTCATTTTATCAAGCATCATTACAAAAGGGTGTCATTTCTTTACTGAAGAATATTACACCTTGGGTCGATTCTGAGAATCAATCCCCCTGGGATGATTCTCAAAATCTGCCTCCAAAATATTAAAAAAATATATATATTATTTTTTTTCCAAGGGGGTTGGAGAGATGACATGTAAAAAAAATTAATTTCTTTTTTTCCAGTGGGGTCGGGGAGAAAATGTAAAAAAATATATTCTTTTTAAAATAACTTGTTTTAAATTTAGGGGGAGTTATTCTTAGAGTCGGCCCCCAAAATAAATAAATAAAAAATTAAAAAATTAAAGTAAAAATAAAAATAAAAAAATTGAAGTTTTTTTCGAGGGGGGTTGTGGAGATGATATGTAAAAAAAATCATTTTTTTTTTCTTCCAATTGGGGTCGGGGAGAAAATGTAAAAAAAAAAAATCCTTTAAAGGAACTAGTTTTATATTTTGGTATTGTGGATGAATTTAAATGCACAATAGGCCTTGAGGCGATGTACATGTTTCTGGTGTGTTTTAGTTTTTATTTTTATTTTTTCGTTTTTTTTTTTTACATAAGACATTTTTTTTGTGATTTACTAATTTATATGTAGATATATATATGTTTGCAGGAAAATGGCATTAAGGAAGGTTTCTGTCAATCTTTCTGGACCAAATTCAACAATTGCATCATCTAAAGCTGCAAGTGGACCCTCGAAAAATACTTCTAAACAAACTACACCTCAGTTAATTACTGAAAATGTAGGAGATGCCTCCACAAAAGAAAATAAGTTGGTTTCATACTGGAAGAAATAAACATATGTGAATCGTACAAAATATTCATGGTTTTTGAAAGATATAGAAGACAAAACTCTGCAATTATATCTATATGCTAGTAAGAATTTTGATGATGCAAGCTATGAGCTGGTGAGAAAATTAGTAGACCTATATATTTTCCAAATACAGAAAATGTTTATATACTTTAAAAACCACCCAAGTCACATGATAATCTTAGATATCATTTTACATTAGCAATGTATAACACGGGGGAAGATTCTTCAAGGATATGCAAACAAAGTGTACATAATATTGCACAGAAGATTATGAGTATTTTTATTTACACTTATGTGTTTTGCGTTATTCTAATTGTATCATTATATTTTTAATAACTTAGTTATTATTGACATATTATATTTTGTTTGACCAGATTTTGTTGTGATAATTTTATTATGTTTGGGGTAATCTACTATATATAGTGAGATATTATGAACGTTATCGCCATTTTCCATGAACATGAAGAAGAAGATATGGGAAAGAAGCAAAAAAAAAAAAACTTCATAATGCTACAAGACTAAATCAAAGGGATCAATCTAGTAAATCTAGATGTGTTACTTTTGAAGAGGAGGAAGTTGAGGTTGAAGCTGAAGATGAAGAATGTGTTTCCATTGTTGAGGATCATATTAGAACTAATGTTAGAAAGGAGAAGGGCCATAGAAAAACAAAAACAAAAATACCCAAGAATGTCTCCCTTATATTTGATGATGAGGGGATTGCTTCTGTTGAGGAAAATGTCATAACCAATAGGAGGAAGAAACATAAAATTTCTCATTCTAAAAATATCATGGATAGCAGTGAAGGTCGTAGTGAAAAATCAAAAGGAAGCAAGGAAATCATTACACCCGAAGCCGATTTAGAGGATGGCATTATTAAAACAAAAAAAAATGTCATTCAACATCATTTGTCGAGGAAAAATTGAATTGAGGATGGTTAGTCATTTCAACATAATGTCATTCAAGTCTAAAAGCCAGATGAAGGACATTTCAAGTATCAAATTAAAAATCCATGCCATTTGCATGTTCACAATTTGAAAACATTGATGAGGTGCAATCCTTTTGCACATGTGGTTGATTATGTTATTCTTATTGATCTAATTCAGGTTCCTAACAAAGAAGCATTTGATTAGTCAAAATGCTTTGAATACAATTATTATGTACTTGGGTGCAACAATTTTGTAGAAGCTCAAAGGAAATTTATAGATGAATATCCCAATAACCGATGTTTTGAAACAATGAAATGTATCATTTATGCCAGTTTAACAGATACATAAGAAAAGTTATTGGAATTTGATCATAATTCAGATAATGAGTATAAGATGTTTATGACTTTCATCCAAAGGGTCAGATTTATTCATAGTTAATTTGAAGAAAAATGTGGTGGGGATAAGACAAAGGTTGATCATGCATTTTAGAAGCAATGTTTTATGGAAATCGGTTATCAAATTGAAGAAAAAATAAATTCAAAAGGCGGCAAAGTAAATTTTGAAATATTCAGAGGTATGGATATCATTTTCCAGTTGGCATTTAGAACTGGAGAGATATGGGAATTTATTGATCATATTTTTGAGTTGTGGGAGAACATTGGCGTAAAAAGTCAGAAGGTCAAAAATTCTAAACCATTTTTATGTACCAGCAGTAAATCGGGTTATGAAATGAAGCTCCTTCTAGAAGATATGACTATCACACCTTGGAGATCAATGCAAGGAGTGAAGGATGAAAACTTGCCAAAAAAATATTATCTCGTGTAAATTCAGGAGAATTACCAAAGGAGGAAATGTTTGAGGAATTTCTAAAGCAAGTTAGTTATTTTTACTTATTTATGGATTATAATATTGTGTTAAATATATTATATTGTTGTTGGTAGTATTTGTTATACATATCACTATATTAACATTGCATACTTTATTTATTCAGTCACAAGGTTTATATGAAAATAAAATAACAAATGGTTAAATTGTTGAATGAAGATAGTTGGGATGATGTTGTATGCAACTACCCAGATTCAAGTTCTACATCAGTGCTAAAAGATTTGTATCTTGCATTTAAAAAGGTATGTTGATTTATACATTCATTTCTATTCATGTCATATATTATTTTATTTTATAACTTATACAAATATTTGTTTATTTCATTAAAGATGAAGAAGGATGAAAATGGATCACCAGATAATTTCATAAGCTTTATTGAAAAAATTAAAATGGAAAAGATGACAAAACAACATCTTAGTGATGCTTAACTTGATCCCAGTATTAATCATTTCATTTGGAATGGGATCCACACTATCCAATATCAAATAATATCAGGTGATAGTGAATGCATTGTAAAACTCATACCTAAAAAGGATTATTCCCTAGTTATTGTAGATATTCCTCATGGTTTCAATATCCAAAACATTTGATATGATAGTGACCCTTATGCTTATCAAGATTTTAGTAAACTGGTTGTGGGATTTCTAGAAGTCACAACATCACCATTTTGGATATTTATGACATTTCATTCAGACACACGATTGGGGTTGTTATTATCAAGCTTCAAGGGAAAAGCAAAGTCAAGGATGCAGCTTACATGGCAAGATGTTGAAATTTATATTTGATTAATGTAAATAAAATCATTCGTATCCAAGTTAACTAAAAATTTTACTATTTTAGGTTACGTTAGGAAAAATTCAAATCTTATTTTATGCGGAAATCAACCAATTATAAGAGATTGTGAGTTTATTCATGTTGAAAGTTGGACAAAAGATGATAGTTATAAGCCTATTATTTTCAATCAAGTAGATGGAAAGAGTCATAGCCAAGTATTGGTTCATGATGTTGTTGTAAAAAAACTAGCATATGAAGATAAAGAAGAAAAAATAAATATAGTTAACATATATCAAAAATCATAGTCATTGATTAACTATTTTTTAGATTTATGTTCAAATGAAGGAGACTGGGTTTTAGATTTATTTTCAAGCTCAAGTAAGTTTAATTATATAAAAATGAATTTAAATATTTTATTTTTTATTTTTTATGTTTTTATACTAATTTACTAAATTATTTCTTTTGTACTTGATGATTAGGTACGACACTAGCATGTTGCTTACAGAAAAGAAGAAATTGCATTTCCATTGAGAAAGACCCAATACAATGCAAATCTATTCATGAAAGAATTAATTCTCTTCAATTTCTTCCAGATGCAATTCAAGAAGTTTGTTTGAGGAAAGGGGATTTTAATGAATCCCATGTGGCAAAAAAAACAAAGGAACCTCAACCACCATTAGATGGAATGATTGAAAAGGCATACTTTGAGACATTCACAGACATCAAAGATCCATCAGAAGAAAAAAATAATCTAACTGAAGCCAATAATGAAATTATTGTGGAAAAAGATAATAATGAAACTCTTGAAGATGAAGAGTTTGGGTCACATGATATTATTGATTAAATTTTAGTTAAGCTTGCAAATAAAGCTTATTTTTTGTAACTATTAAAAAGTTATACTTGTAATGTTTTGACTTTGACATTTTATGAGAATAATAAGTATTCAATTGTTGTTATTATATGTTTATTATTTATATAATGTGATTTTCACTTCATTTTTATGTGAATCATTTTATTTTAAAAAAAAGTTGTTATTATTATTATTTTTTGATATAAAATTCATAAAAAATTCTATTTTTTAATACTTTTTTGTTAATTTTTTCTATAAAAATGGTTTATTTAACATGTCACTTCTAGGAAAAAGACTCAAAATGTGTATTTTTTTAGTTATATCTATATTCAAAATTTGTGTTTTTATGTAAATTGTTAAAAAATCTTGTTTTTTTAGTGACAATTATTTAATGTGCAATGAAATATTATTTGAAAACATATAATTAGATAGAAGAACGAAACGTTAAAATTTTGGCCTTTTTTTTGTTGGCAATATAATTCCTATGTCTTAATATGTTGTCCTTGATGGAAACTCTCTAGTTAAAATATGGATTATATGTCTTCAACAGAAGCTCAGGAGTCTATCAAAAGAAATGTGTAATATTCAATAGAAGAATTGATTATGTTCATATTGAAGATTCTATATGCGGGTTTGTTCAGGCCAAGCCGCGTATACATGTGGATAAGAACGATCCAAGTCATGTGTGCCTTTTTTCACTCTAAATAGAAGATACCAGGGGGCATTACCATGGTATTAGCCCGTAGTATTGAGAGTTGTGTCGACTATTTGATTCCGTCCAAGAAAACCATCAACAACAGTATGGTTTTGATTCATGGTATTGGTAAAGGCTAAATCTATATAAGGAGAAGAAGATCATAGTGCAAAAGTGTTCATGTGTAAGGGTTATCACTAATATTTCTCTCTGAAGTATTTCTGCATAGGATGAACTCTGTTTTATTGATAAATATGAAGTTATGATGCACCCTTGGATAGATTGATGGATCAAGATCTCTAAACCTAAAAAGACTATTTTCTTGTATGATCCAATGAAGAGATGATTAGATATGAGACCTGGCGCATGTTTGCTAAAGTGGAGTGAAGAAATCTGGGTAAGTTCTATAGATCTGAAAGCATTCTACTGAATTAATAATTATAGATCTATATGCTAGTTAATCTCAGTAAAAGCACGTATATATGTGGGTTTTATTCAAAAAAGCCGCGTATGGAAGTTATGGTTTTCTGAAGCATATTGCATAGGTTTTTCTATTATTCTTGTTATTTTTCTAATGTCTGTCAATGAGGTCTTCACGCAAATCTGGGTTTCTTAATTGTTGTATAAGATGCTAAGGTGATTATGAACAAATCTTATCAATGAGTAAGAAAATATGTTTTATGATGACTGACTGATCAAGGGTCCTGCAATTCTGAAAAGATATTTGACTGAATGACTCAGATCTAAATATGAGACAAATAATATTCTGAAAAACAATATTCACAAATCTATACACAGGTTGGTGTGAAGGAAGGCATGCATACACACGGGTTCAGTGAAGCAAAGTAGCATATGCATTTTAAGATGATGAATGTTCAGGGTTAAGTTTGATATTACATATTGATTCTAAAGTCTGGGTTAATTTTGAAGTTATGGTTACAATTGTCTCACTGTTCTGATTGAAGTTTTGGGTAAATTTTATGATTATTAATGTTTACGAAGAGTTGTGTTGATGCTGTTTGATCCAGTATGAAAATTGATGAAACGTTTTCTGTAGTGTTTCTAAGGGTTGAAGCCTTCAGTATGGAAGTAGAAGATTTCTTCCAGTAGAAGTTGGTGTTTTGATCAAGGGGTTGAAGCTGCCTTCCAGCAGTAACTGGTAAACGAGATTAGGGGGTTGTAGCTCCCTTCCAGTAGTATTTGGAAAATGAGAGAATCTTGTAGCATTCTGCAGGTAGATGCCTGCATACTGATATGAGTATGCTTCAGTACAATATTGTAAACAATATTCTGTATAATAAATATTGACGATAGAGACGACAACAGCTGTGGTTTTCTCCCGAATTGGGTTTCCACCTTAAATATTGGTATTCATGTGTGTTTCACTTGTGTGATGATTTATACTACTATTACTGCACATATTTACTGATTATCTAGTAGATGCATAACTGGTAAATTGAGTTAAATATTGTTCCTGAATTTTTTTTTCTAATCTGTAAAAATTATATCAGTATACGCTAGTTTCCTTTAGTATATGGGCACGTATACCCAAGTTGGGTTCATCAAATCTGCGTATGGAATTTTGTAAAGAAAAAGTTAAATCTTTTTAGTGAGTTCTAAATACTGATTCATTCCCCCTCTTAGTATTTTTCCCAACAATTGGTATCAGAGCAGGTCCTTCTGAAGAAGCTTAATAGCTAGAAGGAAGATCAGCTAAGATGAGAAATCAAGATGGGGCAACATATATCAGGGATCCTCACTTCATTTAATCTTTTGGAAGACAAGGAAAATATCCTATCTTTAGTCTCTTGGAGCAGATGTATGGGCTATAGTTGAAGGAGGTTATCAATATCTAGCCTCAGTTCTAACAGATGCAACTGAAAGAAAGAAATATGAAGTTAATGAAAAGGTAGTCAATGGATTATTGGGAAGTTTGACTGAATCAAAATTTGTTAAAGTCATGAAATTGAATACAGCAAAGGAGATATGGGACAAATTCATTCTAAGCTATGAAGGTGATACCAAGGTAAAAAGTGTTAAACTCCAAACTCTCAGAATTCAATATGAAAATATCAGGATGCATAATGAGGAAAGCATTTCCAGTTTCTTTTTACATCTAGATGATATGGTAAATCGTATGAGAAATATGGGTGAAACCATAACTGACACTACTCTGGTAGAAATTTTTTTAAGATCTCTAAATTCCAAATTTGAGTCAAAAGTGTCTGCTATTGAAGAAAAGTAGGATATACAAACTCTTAATATTGTTAAACTTCATGGTATTCTTATTTCTTGTGAAATGAGAAAAGGAGGTCCATATGAAGTCAAAGAAGATGTCTTTAGAGCTGCTGCAAAGGAAGTAAAAGAAAAGGAAGGATCGGGGTATGTTTAAGAAGAAGATGAGGTAAATTTTGTAAAGAAGCTACAACTTGGCACTGGAAGGTTCAGAGGTAAGCCTCCTTTTAAATTATTTTCTTGTGGAAGAGTTGGCCATTATGCTGCTAAGTGTCCCCATAAAGAAAATCATGAAAAAGGAAAGGAAGTGGAAAAAGGAAATAAGAATCGGTTTATCAATAGAACAAGTTATTATACTCATGAATATAGTGATGGGCTATCAAATAGTGAAGAAGGTGAATCTTATAAAGATGTTAGACTACTCATGGCTTTTTAAAAAGACTCTAGTGAGGCTAAAGATACCTTTATGGATGTTCTATAAGAAAATTATTTTCTTGAAGAAATTAATCAGCTCAAAATATGTTTGGAAGAAAAAAAAATTACCATAGATACTCTAAAGAACAACTTATAGAAAAGGAGAAGCATAATGAGAAATTATAATGTGAAATAGTAAGTCTAAGAAAGGAAATTGTGAAAGAGAGAACTTTACATCTTAGATTTGCTAAAGGAACTGAAACCTTAAATGAAATTATCAAGGTTCAACGCTATACTTTTGTAAAGATAGGTCTTGGATATATCGGAGAATCCTCTCAGTCTTCATCACCAAGCTATCTAAATGCAACTAAAGCTAGCCTACAACATTTCGTCACTCAGCAAGAGAAAAAAGAAACTTCACCGGTAAAGCATGACCACTTTAATACAAAGAAAAATAGCAAAAATATCAATCATAGAAATACCAATCAGCAGGTAAACACAAATATAAGGTTTCATGGTTGCAGGAATTTATTCTTTAATGGGCAATGTTTCTCATGTCATAATTTTGGTCATAAATTTGTTCAATGTGTTGTATACAAAACCATAATGACCAAATAAGCAAGAAAACAAAGAAATGATATTGAAATAAAGAAGAATACTTATAACAACTTTTCTCCTCTTCAAAATGAAATTGAATGTGCTTATTGAAATAACTTTGGTCATGAAGAATCTGAATGCAGGAGCAAACTTCAACCAAAAGAGCATATACCTTCAAATTCCAAGGTATGGAGAAAGAAGGACTTACAGGTTGAGAACTGTGGCATAGCCTTATTTGCAGAAGGGGAAGAAAATCAATGGTACACTGATAGCGGATGCTCAAAGCACATGACAGGTGATATAAATAAACTCCTTGCATACAATGCTCTAGAAAGAGAAAATAATGTTACCTTTGGAAATGATACTCCTATTGTCATTAAAGGAAAAGGTTATGTTTTTCTAAAAGAAAAGGTAAAAGCTAACAATATTATGTATGTGGATGGATTAAAATATAATCTCTTAAGTGTGAGTCAAATTTGTGATCAAGTAAATGAAGTTGTCTTTAGTTCAAAAGAATGTGTGGTATGTGAACTTGATAGAAGAAAAAAAGTAATAAAAGGAACTAGAACACCAAGCAATATGCATGTATTTAAAGGTTTCAAATAACAATGTTACATGGCTAAATATTCAGAAAATTGGTTATGGAATAGAATATTGGGGCACTTGAGCCTCTCTCAAATCAAAAAATCTAGCAGACTCAAATTTGTTCGTGATCTTCCCAGCATCACTTTGCTTGAAAACACCATATGCAACTATTGCCAATTCAGTAAGCAAACCAAAGTGCAATTCAATGACAAAGAAGGATCAACAAGTAAGCCTCTTGAACTCATACATACTGACTTATGTGGACCTATGAGGAAAAAGTCACCCCGTGGAGAACAATACTATATTCTATTTATTAATGACTTCTATATAATGTGTTGGATTGGGTTACTAAAACACAAAGATGAAGCATTTGAAAATTTTCAGCCTGGTTGAAAATGAATTAGATCTAAAAATCAAATGTCTTAGATATGACCGAGGAGGGGAATATATATTAGATGAATTATTTGATTTCTGTGAACAACATGGCATAAAAAGATAGTTTTATGTAGCTGGAACCCCACAAAAAAATGGCATGGCAGAAAGGATGAATAGAACAGTTCATCAAATGGCTTGTGCTATGCTTGATGCTTCTAGAACACCTGATACCTTTTGGGGAGAAGAAACACATACCGCAGTAAATTTTCTTAACAAGGCTCATGTTCATGTGAACAATGATAAAAATCCTAATGAGCTCTAGTATGGTAATCTTCCAACTGTAAAGAATTTTAGAGTTTTTGGAAGAAAATGTTTTATCAAGAACAATGATGAGAAACTTGGTAAATTTGAACCTAAAGTAGATGAAGGAATATCTCTTGGCTACTTTTCTAGAATTAAAGCATATAAATGTTACAATAAAAGACTTCAGAAGATTTTTGAATGCATTGATGTTGTAATTGATGAGACTCTCTTAGCTCCTAAAAGGGAAATACCAACAAAAAATTAAGACGATGATGATGTATATCCTCCTACATCAAATAGCAACAACATGGAAGGAGAACCCTATTATTCGACAAAATATGATATATCTGAAAAAGCTCCATCCAGGTATGTTCAAAAGAATAATTCAGAATCTCAAATTTTGGGAGAAAAGGGATCAGGTGTCCAAACAAGAAGAACTCTTGTAGGATATCCTAGCTATCTGGCATTTCTATCCACTATTGAAACACATAATCTCAATCAAGCTAGAAAAGATGAATGTTGGATTCAAGACATCAATGAAGAACTTGATCAGATTGAAAATAATTACACTTAGGAATTAGTTCCAAGACCTCATGATAAAAATGTTATTGGAACAAAATGGATATTCAAAAACAAGTTAAATGAAAATGGAGATGTTATTAAAAACAAATCTAGACTTGTTTGTAAAGCGTATGCTCAACAAGAAGGTATAGACTTTGAAGAAACATTTTCTCCTGTAGCTAGATTGGAAGCCATAAGAATTTTTATTGACTTTTCAAGCTTTCAACAATTCAAAGTTTATCAAATGGATGTTAAGTCTGCTTTCCACAATGGTGATCTATAAGAAGAAGTTTATATAGAACAACCAGAAAGATTCATTTTTGGAAATGATGAAACTTTTTTTTGCAAACTTAAAAAGGATTTATATGGTCTCAAACAAGCTCCAAGGGCATGGTACTATCATCTTGACAAATATCTTCATCAACAAGGTTTTTCAAAAGGGATCTGCTGATAGCAACTTATACACAAAAAATGAAAATCATAAACTATTGATTGTATTTGTATATGTTGATGACATCATTTTTGGGAGTAATGAAGAGTCCATGAGTTAGAAATTTTCTTCTGTAATGCAGCACGAATTTGAAATGTCTTTACTTGGGGAACTAACATTTTTTCTTGGCTTACAAGTGCAACAAGCAACATATGGCATATTTTTATCACAAGCAAAATATCTTAAGAAAATTATGAATAAGTATGGGATGGAAGACTTCAAACCTGTAAGTACACCAATGGTAACTGGGTGTAACCTCAGTTATCATGATTATTCTCCCACGGTGAATCAACCAGAATACAGATCAATGATTGGAAGTATGCTCTATCTAACCAGGACAAGACCTGATATTATGCATGCAGTTGGGATTTTTGGATGATTCCAAGCTAATCCAAAAGAGTCACACCTTCAGGCTATAAAAATAATATTCAAATATCTACAAGGGACTCAAGACTTTGGTCTATGGTATCCAAAGAATGTTGATCTCACTATTCATCCTTACACAGATGTGGATTGGGCTGGAAATGTTGATGTTAGAAAAATAACTAGTGGTGGTGCATTCTATATGGGACCCCGATTAGTATCTTGGTTCAAAAAGAAACAAAGTTCTATTACCTTATCTATAGCAGAAGCATAATATGTGGTTGATGCATCATGTTGCACACAACTACTTTGGATGATGCAGACTTTACAAGACATTCAAATCAAATGTTCACCTCCCATCTCCATTTTATGTGATAATACAAGTGCCATTAGTATCTCAAAGAATCCTGTTATGCATTTCAAGACCAAGCACATTCTTATCAAGTATCACTTCCTACGTGAACAAAAGGTTAAATTGGAGTATGTTCCCTCCAAAGAACAAGTTGCTGATATTTTTACTAAACCTCTTCCTAGGGAAGCATTCAAATATCTCAGACAGAAGCTAGGAGTTGTCTCTGCCTCTCTGATCAAATCTGCTTAATTTCAAAAGATTAAATTCGATACACATGTTTCATAAAGGAGAATCATGGATATACGCGAGTTTCTGTGCATAAAACCACGTATGGGTTTTGCTGACAGATATTATCTCGGTCAGCATTCAAACCAGATGTGATGCTATTGGGTAATCTCTATTTTGATCCAGTATTCATCTTTGTATACCATTCTCTGATATTTATCTCCTTGACATATATTATTTGATGAATTTGTTGTTGAAAGTGTTCAAGATGCACAAGCTTAGGGGGAGCACCTACCTTGTTGAAGAGGATGCATTGTTGGCATTCTAATTTATGATTTCTCTCTTGAGATCTTTTGGTCCTAGTTATGAAAATCCATTTCTGTAATTTGATGCAAAAGGAAATGTTGATACTCATGATGTAAATTTTTATATTTAGTCATGTAAGGAATTTTTCAAATTGTAAACCCACTTGGTTGGGTAGTTGAGTCAAAAATTATAAACCCACTTGGTTGGGTAGCTCAGTCAAATATGAAATTCCACTTGGTTGGATCACTGATGTGAGTATGAATCCTTGGTGATAGGAAAGGTCGTACTTGGTTGAGTTATAGAGTCATGTACTTCATTGAAAAATCTGTTTGAAGATTTATCATGAACTCAGGGGGAGCATGGTCAATACAGTGCACATCATATCTTCTGAGCTCTTCTTTCTATAAGGAAAGAGAAACCTTGTTTCGGTATTGATCTGCCCTTTTCCCTTGATGTCAAAAGGGGGGAGTATTTTGGTGTTTGAATAATGGTTATGATTAATGTCTTTATCTGTTATGGTGATTAAATACCATCATGGTTGCCATCAAGTCCAAAGGGGGAGATTGTTGGAAATACGATGCAATATGTTGTCCTTGATGGCAACCTACTTGATGAAGTTGTCCTTGATGGAAAAATACTTGATAAGTTTCCTTTTGATAGCAACATATTTGTTAAAGATGTAAAAATGATGTTTCTACAGGTTAGTTCAGATGTGACAGAGAAAGGAATTCCAATAAGCGCAAGAAAAATGAAACAAGAAATATTTCTCAATGTATACACAGGTTTGATGAAGGCAACCCATGTATGGATTCAATGTATATGCTACTTTTATGAAGGCAACCCGCATATAAATTCAAAATTAGTAAATATGTTGTTTTTATGAAGATAAGTTGTGTATCCACGTGGATAAGGATGATCCAAGTCGCGTAGGCCTTTTGCGCTCTAAAATTATGATACCAAGGGGAATTTCCATGGTATTAGCCTACAGTTTTGAGTGTTGTGTAATCTATTTGATTCCGTCCAAATAATACCATCGGAAGTTGTGTGGTTTTGACTCATGGTATTGATAAAGGCTAAATCTATATAAGAAGAAGAATATCATAGTGCAATGTGTGCATGTGTAAGGGCTATCACTAATATTTCTCTCTAAAGTATATCTGCATAGGATGAACTCTGTTTTATTGATAAATTTGAAGTTATGATGCACCCTTGGATAGATTGATGGATCAAGATCTCAAGACCTGAAAAGACTATTTTCTTGCATGATCCATTGAAGAGATGATTAGATCGGAGACTTGGCGCATGTTTTCTAAAGTGGAGTGAAGAAATATGGGTAAGTTCTATAGATCTGAAAAACATTCTGCTGAATTAATATTTATAGATCTATACACTAGTTCGTCTCAGTAAAAGTGCATATATACGTAGGTTTTCTTCAAAATCGTCACGTATGGAAGTTACGGTTTTCTGAAGCTTATTGCAGAGGTTTTTCTATTATTCCTGCTATTTTAGTGCTGTATGTCAATAAAGTCTTCATGAAGATCTAGGTTGCTTAATTTTTTTATACGCTGCTAAGATGATTGTGAATAAATCTGATCAATGAGTAAGAAAATATGTGTTATGATGACTGACTGATCAAGGGTCCTACAATTCTAAAAAGATATCTAACTGAATGACTCAAATTTGAATATGAGATAGATCATATTCTGAAAAATAGTATTCACAGATATATATGCAGGTTGGTGTGAAGGAAAGTACATATACATGTGGGTTCAGCAAAGCAAAGTAGCATATTCATTTTAAGATGATAAATGTTCAGGGTTAAGTTTGATATTGCAAATTCATTCTGAATTCTAGGTTATTTCCGAAGTTCTAGTTATAGTGGTCTCACTGTTTTGATTGAATTATTCGGTAAATTTTATGATTGTTAATGTTTATGAAGAGTTGTGTTGATGCTGTTTGATCCAATATGGAAATTGATGAAAAGTGGTCTGTAGTGTTTCTGAGGGTTCAAGCCTTCTGTATGGAAGTAGAAGCTTTTTTCCAGTAGAATTTGGTGTTCTAATCATGAGGTTGAAGCTCCCTTCCAGTAGTAACTGGTAAACGAGATTAGGGGGTTGTAGCTCCCTTCTAGTAGCAGCTGGAAAATGAGAGAAAGTTGTAGCCTTCTGCAGGTAGATGCCTTCGTACTGATATGAGTCTGCATCAATACAATATTGTAAATAGTTTTCTGTATAATAAATATTGAAGACATAGATGAAAACAATGGTGGTTTTCTCCCAAATTGGGTTTCCACCTTAAATATCAGTTTTCATGTGTGTTGAACTTGCGTGATGATTTATACTGTTGTTACTACACATATTTACTGATTATATAATAAATGCATAACTGGTAAACTAAGTTAAAGATTATTCCTGAAATTTTTTTTCTAATCTGTAAAACTATATCAATATACGCTAGTTTCCTTTAGTATATGCGTGTGTATATGCAAGTTGGCTTCATCAAAGTCACGTATGGAATTCTGTAAAGAAAAATTTAAAATCTTTTCAGTAAGCTCTAAATATTGATTCAACCCCCCTCTCAGCATTTTTCCCAACATCATTCCCATGAATATTTTCACTCTAAAATTCATTAGGAAAAGCCTTAATGTGGACCAAGCCCATTTTTTTCCTTCTAAGAAGGGATATATGTTTAAGTTGGGAAGGATCATGGGGAATTTTATTGTCAATTCTAGGCAGGCCTTCAAGTAGTTGAAGGATTACTCAAAAAAATTTATTTTGATCTAGGGGACATCTGACATTATGACCCTCATTATTTCATTGCCCAAAGAAGAGATAAGATAAAGGATTCAAATCATGAGCATGAATCTAGGTTTGAGATCGAATGCAAATCTAACTTTGATTCATGGCCTATGAACACATATATGGAGATCGAGACTCCAACAACAAAGGATAAAGCAAAAAAGAGGACTGTGGATCAGATTGGAGGTACACAGATGGAGGATGTACACATAGGTAAAAAGGAAAAAATGCAAGAGACTGAAGAAGAAGAACTTGAGACCAGGTTAGTGGAAATACGGCTAGACCAACCAAGTTTCCAAGTGACTTTGGAGGATCCATTATTTACTGTTGCATCATCCTCTTCAGAAGTAGCTATTTTAGGTTCAAAGGGAAGTGCAATTGTTACCGAGTCAAGCTAGCCTACCAGAAAGGCCATTGAAGAAAGAAATAAGAAGGTAAGGGAATAGATTCAACAAAAAATTGCATCTTATTCAGTCCCATATTAAACCATAATTCTGGCTTCTATGGACTTAGTGAGAAATCAAATGAATTTTTCACTGAAGCATCCATTGGAACAATCATTTCCCCTAGGTTCTCACTTCAAATCCTTGGATGTTTCTCTATATTTGACAAGTTTTATCGTGCTAGATAAGATAAATTTACATAGGAAAGTAGGAGAGATGTTTTACAATGAGCTCAATAGGAATGCAATGACTATCAAATAAGATGAGAATCTACTCAGAAAAGCTACAATGAGATTAAATCATGAGAGAGAAAACTACTGGGCTCTCCACATGAAAAATGAGAGCTTCGAAGAGTTGACTGTGAAGATGGGCGTGAATCCAGAAGAAAAAATTTCCTTCGAGACCCTTCTCCAAAGTTCCCAATAAGAAATATAGGAGCTGGGGAGTAAACTGAAGATGCCAGGTAGTGATCACATGCAGTCTAAATAAATTGTGTAGGTTAAGGAAGAGAAGGAAATCCTGGCCAAATAACTGATAGAAAGGAATAATGAAATAGTAGCCCTCAAGCAATAGGAAACACATCTGCAAATGAGAATATACACACATATATATGTAGTAATTGTACCTAAAGATCCCCAAAAACCCACTGAAAAAATAACCATGACCCTTACTCAACTCCATCTTTATGAAGGGGAGTTTAAAAGGGTGAAAAATGGTTTGGATATTGCCCATAGAAGTGTAGCGCAAAAAGAAGAGAAACTTTAGAATACTAGGAAAAAATGCAGACATCATTAGTAATAACCTACAAGAAACAAACCATGAGGTCTCTGAGGTGAAAGGAAACACATCTCTGTCGCAAGCCAAGCAACTAGTCTGGGATGAGATCATTGAAGAGATGAGAAAGAACTAGGAGTACATAAACTTTAAGCATGGACATAAAATTGTAATCAAGGATTATGAGTTCTTCATCCTATCAGCCAAAGAATATGGATAAAATAACTTCCATATTTCCAAAATTTTCATTCAGTTTATGAATGAAAGGCCACATAGTGAGTTGAGGCCCATATATGTGGTGGAAATAGTAATTGCTATCATGGAGATCTCTAAAGTTGTCCAAAAGGAGTAAGATAGAGTCAAAGCCGAGGAGTGTTTAGAGGTGGTATAGAAATATGAGGCTTCTTTCAATGCTGAGTTTCAGAGGATTTTTAGAGCATGATTTCCCAACTGATGGGACTCTGTGGGAGTACTGATCTAGTGTGATAAATACAATCAAAGACTAGTGGAGGAAAAAATCAAGTGGATTCTTCTAATGAGAATACTTCCACTCTAGAGGGTAACATTGTATTTAGTTATTTGAAGAGGTATTTTCCGCTATTGCGAATGGTAAAGACCCTGTTTTTCCCTAGACTGAATTAAACATTTCTCACCAATCTCAAAATCACATATGAGCAGTACTTCTGGGCTTCTCAGCTTGCTCCAACGCTTTGGTAAAGATGTGAGAAGTTTGTCGATCCTGTCGTGCTCCAGATCATCGAACCATAAACATTTCCTCCACAACATACCTATCATGATTAAGGATACTGATGATCGTGTTGATCATGATACTTTGATTTTATGCTTTATATAATTTTTTTATTTCAAAAGAAATAATGTCATTTAGTTAGAATTCGGTTAGTATAGTTGTGCCACAGAGCACACTGATATTTCACTATTATGACTCACTGTAAAAATAAATCAAGAAGGAATATTTTGTAACAGGCTCTCCCTCTAAGGACTTATAAAACAATTTTATGATACATAACCAAGGGGTCAAATTTTTTCTTTTCCAAGAGAGTAGCTCTGTAAACTATCATTGAAATATATGCTCTATGGAAGATTAATATTTATTTTTGGCGATTTTGGCCCATATGAATGTGTATTATGTATTGTTTTCTGTGTTTATTCCATATGTTCTTATTATTATTCTCTGATTACATGTAATAGTAGTTCCTGGATAAGTTTTCATGAATTTATGGATTCATCTAAGTCAAATTATGATTAAATATTCCTATGCTAATATGAAATCTAATCCTTAAAATTCACTCCATGTCTCTTAGCATTCCATTCAAATGTCTATCTCATCCATTTCATGTTGAACTTCAATGCACAAAATTGTTAGCTTTAAGGCCTGTGTATTGATTATCTCTCCTACTCAAGTATTCTACCAAAGATACTATAACAACTGATAAGCTACAGGTCCATGTGATGTTGGTCACCGTGAGTTTGATATTAATTCTTCTGTGAGTAATAGTTTGTCTATTGCTTTGAATTTCTCCACTTAAGGAAGGTTCTTAATAAATTTTGTCTCAAATATGTAAAATACTGAGTGTGATAGGAATTCTAGACAAATATTTAAAGAAATCATCAATATGTCATATGCACTAGTCTCTCCTCAACCCAGGGGCTGTCTCTAGGAGCTATAACAGACCTTATGGGAAAAATCCACAATATCCTCAATATTTTCCTCAATACCATCCTTACCCAACTCCATGCTATCCCTACCATCCACCTCCACCACAACCACAACCTCAACCACATCCATATCAAAGGCCCACTCCCACTCAAATACTTGTATCACCATTTCCAAACCCAAACAACGAGGTAGCTCAGCCCACTTACAATTTTGAGGTACAAAACTTCCAAACATATCCTCTTAATCTAAATTGTATTCATCTTAGCTCAGGAATAATATTGCAAAAAATATATTTTTTCTGATGTGATTGAAGAGGAAAATGTAGAAGAAGAAGATCGAGAAGAATTAGGTATCACATTTTATTGAGAGCAACCATTGGAGCCTGAGATTGAAGAGTTTATGTTATGCTTACCATCAAATCCTTTATGTGTGAAAGGGAATAATCAACAAAAAGTAGAATATTTGAATGGAACAGAAAAAAGATACATGAAGAATGGTTCAGATGACTAAGCGAACTAAGGGTACCAAAACAATATTAAGGTTTGGCTCCAAAAAATCAACAAGATGGAGCATCACTCTCTTCTTCAATGATGATTGATATCATCAAAGTAAAAGCATTTGGTCTCTAATATTCAAGTACATGTCAAAGCATATGTTTTGATCCTACACATGAGTTTACTTGTCATCTTGTTAGGCGCATGGATCCATTGGAAGTTTTACTAAACTTGAAAGAGATTTTGTTTTTTCAAGTAGAGTATATTAGAAAAAAAAGAAATCATAATATGGAAAAAGAGAGAAAAAAGGGAAAATAATTAAATCTTAAGTGAAAACCTATTTTGAGGCACCTGAGATTGGCTCACGGATTGAAAACCTCCTTGAGGTGGTCAATGGGTTGGAAAGAAAAAAAGGAAAATATCCTAGGTGAAAACCTCCTTTGAGGTGCTTAGGGAGACCTACTAGTTGAAAACATCAATAAGTATACTAGTAGGCATAGGGAAAAAAATAAAACAAATAGTTTCTCCATGTATCTTTCTCTGATGAATGCAGGTGATCTCAAACCTTTGCAAGAAACAAGAACAATTTAGCAGCAAAAGAAAAAAATGATAAAAAACCTAGTCAAAGGAAGTCAAACTTGGGATTTCTCCTCCTTTGCCAAAATGCTCTAAAAGGACCAAGGCCATGTTAATCAATCACCCTCATTCATTTCCAACATCCACCCATCATTTCCAAGCCTTTGCCATTCATTTCCTTCGCCATCCTAAGATGCTACATGAAGGTTCTCTTTTGCTATAGGAGACCAAAATACACAGGGAAAAAAATATTTTTACCATATCTCAAAAATCATGCATCCATTGGATGATCTATTTTATGAGGAGATGCATATGGATGAAGGTAAATTGTTCAAGGAATTTCAAAAAATTCCATTGCACACTTTTCGAGAAATTAGCCCCCATCACCTACAACCATTTTTATTTTTTCTCGAGAGTCATACATCCATTGGCCAAGATTTTTCATGGGGATATGCATAAGGATGATGAAAATTTTATCACCAAATTTCAGGTCAATCCAATCTACTGGTTGAAAGATATGTATAAAACAATTATGCTATAGGAACATTCCATAATTGCTATAAGAGTATCTATATTTGCTATAGGAGCAAGATATGCTTAGAAAAATGGGTCAAAATCATGTTTTCCCTTAGTAAATGTCAGGAGAGGTTCATAAAATCTCCTTCACCTCTCATCCACTCCATTTAACCAACTTCTTCTCAATATTCCACATTTTTTCATGAAGGAAAAATTAAAAAATGAAGAAAAGAGACCTTTCCTTCACCCCATCTTCATAATATTTCACCACCATTAGAGCTTCTATTCCTATCCCAAGGATCACCATGATTCATCCAAGTCACTAAATGAATTTGATAAAGCAACATAATTTTTGAATGAGGTTTTTTAGGGAACTCTATGACTGCTACAAGAGATAGATCAATCCTGTAGCAGCTTGCACAAATCCAACAAAACCAAGAGAATAGGTTTGTTTCAACTTCACAATAAATACCTGCCATCCCTGAGCATTAACAAGTCCAATCGTGATTTTTGATGAAGCAACACCACCCTTGAAGAGGCAAAAAATCCAATCCAATAGAGGCAAATCGAGAAATGGAGGGCCCTACATGAAAAAGGGAAATTTATTATTCAAATACCTATCAGAGAGCATCATCAAGTTTTCTGAAATAAAGACTTGTGCAGGAGGAAAGAATGAGGAAGAGAACCTTCATGGAATAGTTGATTGACCACTGGTTCAAAAAAAACATGCAAGAATTTACAAAAACTTTACATCAAGTAGGCACAAGTATGCATTGTTATTCACCTCTCCTGTTGAGCATATTATGGTTAAAAAATGTTTTCAATGCACATTAGAGAAGGTTTTATAGGGTGAAGGTGGCCAATAAACTTGGCCACCCTCAACTAGTAATACTGCATTTTACTCAAAAACCCATGCAACATGGAGAAGTCAAAGTGGGGAAAGTGATAATTACTAGGAATCACGACAAGATCACCAAGTGTGCTAGACCCACTATCATAGAAAGAAACAAAAGAACAAGGCTCAAATTCATTTGTATCGATGCTCATTCCCAAAACAATTAGGGAGGCTCATTAAGGCATCAAAGGTCAAACTATTTTCTACCAGCGGCTTCCTAGGGTACTACATAAGAGATACAAAGTTGATTTTTAGGTGCTACATGATCTGGAATAATTGCTACAGGAGAAATAGGGATGATACATGATAGACATATTGTGTGCTACAGGAGAAAACAAAGATGTTACAAGAATGCAAAAGTTGCTGCAAAAGACCCCGATTTTGAGGAATTTCACCCCCAAACCCTAGGATTTGAAGGACAACATATAAAGGAATGGTAAATACATATATCTCCTTGCCATATGTGAACAAGAAGCCTACAAAATTTCCATTTTTTTTAGTAGTACAACCTATGGGAAAATTTTGATAAAATTTTACATATATAAAAATGAAATGTGGATTTTTCCTTTGAATTGAGCTTGATAAGAAAGGGATTTGAAATTATTTTTGGGTGATCATGAAATCAAATTTCCTCTAGGAAATATAAGAAAGTTGTTCTTTTTTCGTCCATCTTAAAAACCCTCATTACACAAAAATATCTTAAACTTGTAGCAAAAATAGAGAATTGGCTTGCCAACTTTGGAAAGTTATATTGAAGGCTATGGGGGATAGATTTAACCATAGAAATACCACAAAAAAGAAGAAGGAGAAGGATAAGATAATGAATAAGTAGAAGAATATGGAGAAGAGGGAGATTAGACAAAAGAATAACTCAAGGAGGAAGGAGGAGGAGCGGAACAAACTATGCTAAAAACCAAAATAGCAGTGCCTAAGAAATATGTAATCAAGTTTTCTATGAAACAAATAGCGGAACAGAGAACTCTAGAGCCCATTAGGAAATCATCTAGGCCACACAAGAGAAGAATAATGCAACAAAAGGCAGGAAGGAATTCACCATCAAAATAGAAATCAAAACACAAATATGAAAAGAGGCTTTCCAAGAGGTCTCTAATCTCTTTCTAACTTGTGTCCAAGGCCTAGAAGATGTTATATTAAGGTAAGAGGAAAGAATTAAGCATGATATGAAATTTCAGCCAAGATTTGATATATTTTGTGATGTGCTACAAAATTATACCAGTCTGCTGAAGGTCTCCTAAAAGATGCTCTTTATTGCTACACAATTGCATTCAAGGGTGCTTTGAGGGATTCAGAGGTGTCCAAATGGTGGAAAAAGGTATCAGGAGAATGGAAAAGGATGTCGAAGACCTTGCCAAACCAAAAAATCTTCAAGAACCAATCTTTCACAAGGGGAAAAAGGTAGGCTAATGGTCTCTAACAAAAATGTGATTTTTTCTATCCACACAAAGTTTTGGAAAAATGATTGAAAATGGGATGAAGGTGTCAAGGGCGAGGGTGTGAATGAAATGGACCTGCAAGCCAACTTTAAAAGTTATGTTTTTGTGCTTGAAAGACTGCTAAATAATCATGAAAAGAACAACTACATTTTTGTGATTGTCCTTGTAGAACCTACAACTAATATTCTTAAGAGAAAGGACCGAGGAATGTACAAGAGAGAGGACACTAGGGCCATGAATGAGGCATAATTAGGTCACTAAGTTTCTTAGAGGATGAGCAAAACTTTCAGTAGCGAGGTGTGATAGACCTCCAAATTAGACATAAATTAAGGCCAATCTGATCATCATTCAACACATTAAACCTCTCTTTTGGAATATATGACATATTTTTAACTTTAATATGTTCATTAGGAAGGTTTAGATATAATTACGTATTTGTGCCTAATATTATTTATTTTTGTAGAATATTGTGAGAATATTGGGTAGATTATGAATATTTGGAGGACGAGATAATCTAGGGACTTTATCTTTACTACACAATGGACCAAGATTGTATAATAAACGAACACAATGTTACACCATTTTTTGGTCATCTAACTTATTATCATTAGATGGACCCAAGTACACCATGTAAGACCAGTTTTACCCTAAGTAAAACTGCTTTCACTATGTTAAAACAGGAAACCCCAAAAGGAAATATTAAACAAACCCATATTTGTTTGATTTTCCCCATGGAATAATTAATTAAACCATAATTTAATTATTATTCCCAGTCATGTTTAACCCAAAATCAAAGAAATTAATTAGATAAACCTTTATTTATCTTATTATTTTCTAGGAATAATCATTTAAACCTTATTTAGATGATATTCCTTGTTAAATATGACCAAATCACCCACAAATAATTAAATAAATCACTATTTATTTGATTATCTTCTAACCACTTCCTTAAAAAGATAAATAAAACATTTATTTATTTATTTTTAACAAATTAAGGGATTTGACCCAAGTCAAATACCTTTTCCCTCCAACAAATATAATAAAATATTCCATAAAAAGTGGATCTAGATCTGGTTAACCCATGCACCAAGATCTAGAATGACCCAATATTTTATTATAAATAGGAGGGTTTTTCCTACCATTCTTCACCTTTTGTTGCCTATTAGATCACTCTGGATCTATACACTTGGTCACCATTTTCTGCCATTTTGCTCCCTTTGAGCTCTACTTTTTGCATTGGGTTTTCTACATCAACTAGAGAGAAGAATCTTAGATCTGAAGTGCTGAGGACTTCCAAGAACCCATCCCACTGAGGGGAATTGGATACTCCTTCTAGTTTTCCCACAGGTGCCCCATTTAATACAAAAATTCTTTCAAAAATTGTTCTTGTCTTGTCTATTGGTATATGGAGCAAACCCTTATTTTTACTGCTTAATGTCTTTCCATACATAGATCTGGTGTTTTGCAGCTATTTTCTTGTCTAACTAATCGCAGATCTGAAGATATTGGCAGCCACTTTTTTTGTTAGGGCTATTAGTTATGCGTAGCTAAAGTGGTCCTTTTTCGTACACTTCGACAAAGGATTCATACTAACAAATGGCGACTCCACACGGGTTTTAAATTACGACCGATGTCGTTTTTCATATTCCTGCATATCCAGCTACTTCAGACCCTAGGGTTTCTTTTCAGCTGTTTATTTTTCCTATTTTTATGTTATTTTTCTCACATAAAACCCTAAAACATTAAATTTTCTAACTTTCGTGTGTTTCTGGCCCTATTGCGCAGGTAAGCGACACCAGCCGCAACTGAGACGGCAACTTTTCTGAAAATCTGTCGCCGAGACAACCGGAATGGGGGGTCGCACTTTTTGGCCCAAAAACTGCGACCTGGACCTCCAGGTCGCACTTTTCTACCCCTTTTCTGCGACCTGCACTGAAAACAGGTCAGAAACTGCGACCTGCCAGTTTTTCAGTGATTTTTCTGCAATTTTTCTGGGTTCTGTTGCAGCTTCTGTCAGGGTCTTCCAGCCTCTGTCTCAGCCCGCCTTGACCAAGTTCTGATCTGTTTTTACTCATCTAAGTGGAAACCTAGCCCCTTAGGGCTTTAGTACCCTCGACTTTTTGTGGAAGAGTTTTAGCTGTTTCAGCCGTCGGTTTTTCAGAGCTTCAGCCTTCTTTTTTCCAGATCTGTTACCTCCCTTTCAGATCCTTTGAAATCGGCCTTTCTTCCTTTCAAATCACCTCCTGTCGTTATGTTTGGACCTGCTTTGAAGGCCTCCGCCTTGCCCCCTTCGGTTTTTGCTGATTTCCTTCCTTTTTCCAGCCACCTTGCCTCTGTCTCTTGGCTGTGATCTACACCTCTTTTCAGCAGCTTTATCCTTTAGATCCCTGTCCCTTTTGACCTTAGATCTATTGGCCCCTTTTCCGTGTGTTTTACATAGATTTTTCCCTTTCTTTTCAGATTAGTTTTGAGAGACCCACCTTCTTGGGTTAGATAGATGCACAAGTAGCTGTTATTTCAGCATTATATAATGTTCTCTGTAGGTTTATTTTCAGCTACGCAGCACACTTTTTTCTTGCTCTCAAAACGGAAAGGGTTTAAAAATTAAAATTAACGCACGCCACACACTGACCCTAAGCGAAGAAGCGCCTGGTTAACACCACCTGGAAAAGACTCTAAAATCAGTCGTCACTGCACCTTTTCTGCCCTTGACCTTAATTGATTTTGTCCCTTTTTGCCCCTGTCAGTTTCCTTCTTCCTGTCATCATTGCGCCCCCAAGGCGCCTTTCCTAGAGACTTCTTGGCCTTCATCCTCAGTTTCCGGTCGATCGACCTGCTCCGCCCCGCCGTCGTCGAGCCAGTCCTCCTTCGAGTCCGCACTCCGACTCCTCTCCTGATCCATCGGGTTCTCCTTCCCCTCCTGGTTCTCCCCCTGTCACCTTCACTATGTATGGTCCAGGGCCTAACGCTAGCGGTTCTCCTGGCCCTAATGCCGGCCCCACTACTAGCGGAACCGCCACAAGAACTACCCCAACCACCCCTGTGCTGCTGTACATTGCAGGCCTCAGCCTCCCCGATTTCCATCAGTTGATCAATGACCCCATTCACCACAATGCTAATTGGCCTGCTATGCCAACCAAGCTCCCCTCCGACATCCCTAAGTTTTAGGGCCTTAATGGCGAAGATCCAACCAATCATGTTCGATCTTTCCACATGTGGTGTTCCTCCAATTCCATTACCAATGACTCCATCCGTCTTCGTTTGTTCCAACGCATGCTTACCGGCGAAGCTTCTAAATGGTATGTCAAACAAGCCACCTCTACCCATACCACCTTTGAGACTCTTGCCCAAGCCTTTTTGTCGTACTTCCAGCTCCCTCTCTGATACGATACTGGCACGGAGCTCTTGACTTCCTTCAAGCAATCCTCTTCAACACGCCTTTCCGCCCATGTTCAGGAATGGCGAAGAAGACGGAGCTTATGTCGAGCCCCTCCCTTCAAAGATCGGGTTTACATGGACTGGTTCCTTCGCACCCTTCCCGCTCCCATCGGCAAAGATGTCGCCTCTCATTTTCCTCAAACTGAAGAAGCCGCCCTCCAAATAGCCTTGAAATATGACCTAATCTACACTCAATCTGGTTATGTTTATACCGTTCTTCCTGACCTCCCCAGGCCCGGTGGCGCTAATGCCCCGGGGGCATCTCATTCCGCCGACGGTATCATTGGAGCCCTTTCCCATCCATACGCTCAACCTCCTATGTGCTATGGTCTCCCTCAGGGAGGGGCCAGCTCCTCCAGCACTCTTCCCCCTCCCGGTAGCATGTATCCAGGATACGGCATGCCTCCTCCTTTTGCCCAACCTCCTGCTTACCTCAATGTTGCCCAACCTACCCATTACCCTTATCCGCAGCCTGGTGCGCCAACTCCTCCAGCATATGCGCTTCTTCCTCCCTTGCCTCCTCAACCCCAACACCAGCACCTACAACCCCCTCCAGGGCAAGTATTTGCACATCGAGGCGCGACTAATCCCCCTTCTTCTCAAAGAAGGCGGAGAGGCAATCCAAACCAATCTGCCCCTGGTACCCGTGGACCCAACCCTGGTGTGGACCCTAACACTGCCAACGAGCAACAGGGCACTCAGCCCAAGCTAGACAGGCCGCTTCGCACAAGTAAGCCTTGTTCGTGTTGCGGTGTTTATGGTCATTACACCCACGATTGTCCCCTATTACCCCAGATGCGGCAGATGTGGGAGTATCAAGCCACATTGCGCAGACATCATGCCTCCCCTCATGCTCCTCCTAATGTGGCCACTACCCAGCCAGCTATGTTTACTGATCCTTTCCCTGAGCAAGGATTCGTGGCTACCCAACCGCCCGACAGCCAGGTAACCACCCCCCCTTCCCTTTCTGGTTCCTATGATTACCAGATCCTTATGATGCACTCCGATCCTAACCCATCCGTCGATCTTCACCTTCAAACTCGATCTCGCCAGTACTCCAAGCCTCCTGCTCAGTCTACTCCCGAGCCTCCTTCTTCAGGTTCTCCAGAGCCTCTTTCGTCACCCAGTGGCCCCTTACATATCCCTCAACCAAAAGTTGAGGTTCATACCAAGATACCTAAGGGCCCACTACGTCGAAACGCTGCTCCCAGTCGAGCTGCCCATTCATATAGCATAGTAGATGATTTGGCGCAATCTCCTGCCGCCATTTCCACACTGGAGCTCCTCCAGTCCTGCCCTTCCCAAAAGAAGGCTCTACTATCTGCCGTGGGCACTGTAGATCCTGCTGATGACCAAATGATCATTTTCGACACCACTCAATCGGACCATCCTCCTCTCCCTCCTTCTATCGCCTTCCAAATCCCAGTCAAAATCCGGAATGCCAATGTGTCCCGGTGTATCATTGATGAGGGGGCATCCACATGCGTGATTTCCACTTCGATTTGGAAGCAACTCGGATCTCCTGCGCTGGCCCCTTCCACGATCACCCTTCGAGCGTGGGACGGTCATGCCTCCCAGCCCATTGGCCTGTTTCGTAATTGTCCTATCACCCTCGCCGGTAAGACTATTTGCGTTGACGTCGAAGTCATCGATGCCCCGCTAGATTACAACATTCTATTGGGGTGAAGCTACACCTATGCTATGTCTGCTGTCCCATTCGCAGTCTTTCGCAAGATGTCTTTCCCCCATAATGGAAAGATAGTCACCATTGACCAGTTGACATATCATGAGCCAAAATCTCAGACCTCCCCTGAGACGACCATCTCTTATGTAGCCAACAAGCAAACCGTCGATTCCTTGACCAGTGTTTGCCCCGGCGTTTACAAAGATTCATCCCTGCTTGGAACTTTCCCTAACCCTCCTCCTGCTCCTATCACTGATCCCAGCTTATCAAATATTTGCATGATGCAATCGTCTCAGGCTGCTCTTAAGCGACCTGCCTCGGCTAGTCAGCAACCTCCCCCTTGCCCTCCGCACCCCGCTCCTAGCCATTCCTCTTAGCCAGTCGGACCTTCTCCTTCTGGCCCTCCCCCTACAGCTGGTATCCCCGAACCCCTTTATCCTCCTGGAACGGTTCCCCCTGGCCATAACCACCTCGGAGCCGTCCCTCCTGGTCATTACCCTGCTGGGCAGATACCTTTCCTGGCTCCCCCTCCCAGAGTATTTTCTGTCCCCGTCATGGTCACCCTCTCTCTCCCTAACCTGTCCATCGGCCTACCCGTCTGGTACATTGACCCTCCAGCCGCTACCCCTCCCGGTCACCCCAAACCTTACCTTGCTTTGACACCGGTACAACCGGTCCCCCTCACCTCCTCCGGGCCCCCAGCACCTCCACAGGACCCTACCGCTGTGGTGCCAGCGCCCGGAAAGAAAGGCAAAGCTCGTAAGGGGGCAACCCATCAGAACCAGGCCGCCCCGAAAACTCTTACCCCTCCGCGACCACCAAAGCCCGCCATCCAATGCGCTTTGTGTGATATCGTTGGTCACGCCACTCACATGTGTCCTGAATTGCCACACCTCAAGCTTCTGGTCAACGAGACGTTCCCCGACTCTGACATCCCAGAAGTCTACGTCACTATCCCTGACTCTATCCCGAAGCTAAAAAACTTGCGCACAAACCATCCTTGTGCCTTGTGTGATTTTCACGGCCATTACACCCACCTCTGTCCCTGCCTTGATGAGTATCGTTCCTCCTTGGACATGTACTGCCAATTCAAGGCCACTTCGATAGGACCAGAGGACCTTCCTACTCCCATTCAAATTCCTCCTCCCGCTATCGAGCCAACAGAGCCGTCAACCACCATTTTGTACCTGTCATCATCCTTGCGAGATAGTTCACCTGCCCTTCAACCTGCCGATCCTCTCAGCTCCTCAGCCGACCTTGGATCTGTTGATATCGGACATCTGAACCCTTCTCCTCCTGATGACCCGTCACACATCACTACTTCCTCGGGTGACCCCTCTTCCTCCAGTCTTCCCATCTTCCAATCTGATGAAGACATTATGGAAGCCATGACCAACCCGGACTTTCCCTGGGATGATATGCACCATCGCGCATACTTCCTCCCACAACAGTCCCATGACCAATTTGCTGTGGAAACCAAAGACTTCATCCCCAATGCTGTCGATTGGTTCAAAAACCCCATCCCTGCCCCTGATGCTTTCGAAGAAGGAAACATGGCCAACATCTCTCCTACCATCAAAATTGACATTTCAGTCACCCTAGGTATCCAGGAATATATCACCTTAGGTGCTCAATGCACCTCGGAAGAAATCGAAGCTTACACCAAGCTCTTTAAATAATTCCGCGATATTTTCACCTGGTCCTATTCTAAAATGCCCGGACTCGATCCCGCCATTGTCGAACACCACATCGATACATGGTCGGACGCCAAACCAGTCCGTCAAAAGTTGAGACCCATTCATCCTTCCAGACGTGACACTATCAAAGCCGAAATCGACAAGCTTAAGCAGGCTGGTTTTATTTACCCCATTGAATACACCACTTGGGTGTCCAACCCAGTTCCCGTCCTTAAGAAACAAGGCACCATCCGTGTCTGCATGGACTTTCGCGACTTGAACCAAGCTTGTCCCAAAGACAACTTCCCCACACCGTTCATTGACCAAATCATTGATGAGTGTGCGGGGCATGAGGTTCTATCCTTTATCGATGGTTTCTCCAGATACAACCAAATTGCTATCCATCCTGCTGATCAACTCAAAATCGCGTTCATTAGTCCGTGGGGAACTTTTTCTTACCGGGTCATGCCTTTCGGCCTCAAAAATGCCGGCGCAACTTTTCAATGGGCCATGTATTATTGTTTCAATGACTTAGCTCACATTATCCTTGCTTATTTGGACGACCTCACCACGCTTTCTAAGCATCGGGCGCAGCACCTCCACGATCTGCGTACCATTTTCCTCCGATGTCGCAAGTACAATATCCACCTTAACCCGTTGAAATGCATCTTTTGCGTTCCTGCCGGCCGTCTCTTAGGCTTCATCGTGTCTAAGGATGGTATCACTCTTGACCCCTTGAAAGTTAAAGCCATTCTTGAACTTCCCATTCCACATACCCTCCGCCAGCTCCAAAGTCTCCAAGGAAAAGCTAATTTTCTTCGACGGTTTGTCCCTGACTACGCCACCACTGCACATGGGTTCCTTAGACTCCTCTGATCTTCTATCCCTTTTGTTTGGGATTCCTATGCTCACGAGTCTTTTGATGCCCTCAAGCAGGCTCTCACATCCGCTCCCTTGATCCGCCCTCCCGACTTTGATCGGGACTTCATCCTGTATATCTCCGCTTCCACCTATTCAGTCGCTGGAGTCCTCATCCAGGAAGATGACAATGGTATCGAGCATGTGATCTATTATGTCAGTAAGAACCTTGTAGGACCCCCTGTTTCCTACTCACTCGAAGAAAAATTAGCGCTAGCTGTAGTGTTCTCAGTCCAAAAACTTCGTCATTATATCCTCATGCGCTCCACCAAGGTTGTGACTAATTCCAACCCCTTGGCTTTCCTATTGAGTCGTCGTATCCTCACTGGGAAATATGCCCGTTGGATAGTTATTCTCCAAGAATTCGACCTCGAATTCGTCACACCAAAGAGTAAGAAAGGCTTAGCCCTCGCTGAGCTCATTTCTGAATTACCTACTGGAGCGCCAGATACCCCAGTTAATGATGACTTTCCTGATGAACACTTATTTTCCATTACTTTTGACGACCCATGGTATGGAGACATTCTTACTTACTTGCGAACCCAAAATTTCGCCCTTCACCTTGATCGTGAGGCTCACCGACACATCCGACACCAAGCCCCCCGATACCTCCTTATCGGTGACGACCTCTATCGTCGTGGGGTTGACACCGTCCTTCGTCATTGCCTCACACACGCTGAAGCTGAACAGGTCCTTAATGCCTGCCATAGCGGCACTTGCGGTGGCCACCTCTCCGGTCTCGCTACTGCCCAGAAAGTCATGCGCGCTGGGTATTTTTGGCCTTCTCTCTTTAGTGATTGCATTGAGGCAGTTAAACACTGTCCCAATTGCCAACATTTCGCCCCTAAGGCGCGAGCTCCACCAGCTTCCCTCCATCCGGTCGTCTCAACCAGCCCCTTCTGTAAATGGGCCATCAACTTTATGGAGTGTCGCCCGCCATCCACTGGTAACCATAAGTATATCATCGTGGCGGTCGACTATTTCACCAAATGGGCTGAGGCCATGCCAACGTTCAACAACACGGCAGCTACCGTAGCCCTCTTTTTCTTTAACCATGTTATAGCTCGATTCAGGGTTCCCAAACAACTGGTCTCTGACCATGGCAAACATTTTGAAGATGAGATATGGCGTGAGCTATCCTCACTGTTGGGTTTTGAGCACCAATATTCCTCCTCCTATTACCCCCAAGGTAATGGCCAAGTTGAAGCAGTCAACAAAATCCTCAAAACTATGCTTCAAAGAATGGTGAATAAGCACAAAACCAACTGGCATCTCATGCTCTTCCCTGCCTTGTGGGCCTATCGAACTTCTGTTAAAACCGCCACCAGGTTTACTCCTTTCCACCTGGTTTTTGGAGAGGAGGCAGTCTTACCGATCGAGTGTGAAATTCCTTATCTACATCTAGCCGTTGAACTTCTCCCTGACACCCAACCTCTAGAACAACGACTTATCATGCTTGAGCGTGCTTCCGAAGACCATCGTGTTGCCTTGCAAACCATGGAAGCAGCCAAAAAGCGCACCAAAGCTCAGTATGACCGAAAAGTCTAGCCTCGCACTTTTCACGAAGGTGACCTTGTTCTAGTATATGACCAGGCCCATGATGTCCTTGGTCATGGGAAGTTTGACTCATTATGGCTAGGTCCTTACATCATTAGTAAGGACCTCGGTAAGGGGGCATACCTCTTAGAGGATTTCGAAGGCCATCCCCTTCCTAATCCTCGCAATGCACTCTATCTTAAGAAATATTACCCTTAGCATTTCCCTTATGGAATGCATGTTTTATTTTCTTTTAGATAGCCAGCATCTGTCTTTTCATTTTTATGATTTGCTACTTCACCCGGACCCATTTTTTCCAAGAAGGGCCACTTCACCTACACTTTAAATCGAATTTCCTCACTTACAACACTTGTATTTGGGGCATCACTTTGCCTCCATACTCGTCCATGTTCGTGTTGATTTTCGTCATGAGTTCCCACCTTGTACTCATGTTTCCACGGTCCCCCATTGGGGCCTTTACTGTGTGGCAGCACCGTCAAGTCGCCCTTGTTCAGAGCATCCAAGTTGAGTCATCATCACATTCATGGAGTCTATCCCGAGTCCCTTTGTACCCCGTTATAGCCCTCCACCATTTATTGCTTGGTCTCTCTCTTGTGTTGCACATTATGGCCTTCAGTCCCACTATCCCCTATCCCTTATGATATCGTGTCAGCCACTGCCAGGTCATTCATGCCCTTTATTCTCTAACAAGGGAATTCGTCCATTGGCTACTCAGTCCTTTCCACTTCACTATCATCATTAGTGTCAGTCTGTCCGTCGCTCTACTCTTTTCTCTCGTGCCTTACTTGAGGGTCTCTCATTACCTCAACTATGGCGGACCTCCTTCTGTCGACATCAGCTCATTTATTCCAGAAGCCAGGTCTAGAGGGCGGTGTACCTTGGTTCCAGCTTCCACTCTTGTTCGGTGCCTCGGATCAGGAAAAGGGATATCTCCTTTCCCTTTGGCTTGATTTTTTCTCCAGCTCCTTCAGCATGATCGAGATTCGTATACTTGATGGTCCAGTGATTCAGTAGTAGCTCTTGATGATTCCCGGGTGTGTGTGAAATGTTTCAACCCTCATGAGGGGGTGGCCCTGCAGGTAGCCCCCCACATGCCCGGATGACCTCTTCTTTTCAGCCTTCGATGCAGCTCCAGATATTTGATGATGTTGGCCATAGCCACTTGCAGCGCCTCTTCGATTTGCATGTATCAGTCAGATTTTGTGAGCCCTTCCCCATTTGCAGGGGGAATTTCGGTTGTATTTGTATCTCATGTACTCAGATATTATTGTACAAGTCCTGGTTGTTATCCCAAGCACAGCATGTATGTGGGATTCCTCATTGTATTTTTATCTGGCTCATGATTATGCAAGCTGTATTTTATGGTTCAGTCCTTTGTTTACTGGACACACTATTCTTTTGTACTTTGTCTCGGCGGGCATAGGTATGCCTCCCCCGCCGCCTTCAGCACAAGTACCCTCTCATAAAAAGAGACTTGTTGCACCTGCGAGTCTCATCTCCTTAGGGTCTAGTCCTTCAGCACACTATCTACCTCACATTTCTCTCTCTGACACCCCTTTTGTTGTCTAGTGATTGTGTTCTTACAACGTACTTCGGTCATACGATTTGCTCCCGACACTCGCACGCTGGGGGGCAATCTGTTACACCATTTTTTGGTCATCTAACTTATTATCATTAGATGGACCCAAGTACACCATGTAAGACCAGTTTTACCCTAAGTAAAATTGCTTTCACTATGTTAAAACAGGAAACCCCAAAAGGAAATATTAAACAAACCCATATTTGTTTGATTTTTCTCATGGAATAATTAATTAAACCATAATTTAATTATTATTCCCAGTCATGCTTAACCCAAAATCAAAGAAATTAATTAGATAAACCTTTATTTATCTTATTATTTTCTAGGAATAATCATTTAAACCTTATTTAGATGATATTCCTTGTTAAATATGACCAAATCACCCACAAATAATTAAATAAATCACTATTTATTTGATTATCTTCTAACCACTTCCTTAAAAAGATAAATAAAACATTTATTTATTTATTTTTAACAAACTAAGGGATTTGACCCAAGTCAAATACCTTTTCCCTCCAACAAATATAATAAAATATTCCATAAAAAGTGGATCTAGATCTGGTTAACCCATGCACCAAGATCTAGAATGACCCAATATTTTGTTATAAATAGGAGGGGTTTTCCTACCATTCTTCACCTTTTATTGCCTATTAGATCACTCTGGATCTATACACTTGGTCACCATTTTCTGCCATTTTTCTCCCATTGAGCTCTACTCTTTGCATTGGGTTTTCTACATCAACTAGAGAGAAGAATCTTAGATCTGAAGTGCTGAGGACTTCCAAGAACCCATCCCACTGAGGGGAATTGGATACTCCTTCTAGTTTTCCTCACAGGTGCCCCATTAATACAAAAATTCTTTCAAAAATTGTTCTTCTCTTGTCTATTGGTATATGGAGAAAACCCTTGTTTTTACTGCTTAATGTATTTCCATACATAGATCTGGTATTTTGCAGCTATTTTCTTGTCTAACTAATCACAGATCTGAAGATATTGGCAGCCACTTTTGTTGTTAGGGCTATTAGTTATGTGTAGCTAAATTGGTCCTTTTTCGTACACTTCGACAAAGGATTCATACTAACACACAATATTTTGAAATTATTGCACAAAATTTGGAGCTCCGGTGATTGAGAAAATCTAGGAATGTGGTCCCTGTCATTTAATGCAAATTCCTAGTGTTGCGAACCAGGTCCACTATTTGAGGGAATTTGGAGGGTATTTATTCCTCCTTTCAAGGATAATTCTTCCTCATCACTTTTTATAAGTACCAATTCGAATTGGCCTCTAGGAGCATGTGATTCTTAGTCTTCTTATGGAGAAAACTTGTTATTTAGCAGCTCCGCTTTCATTTCTAGCAGGGATGTACTTGGATTGATACAAATAATCAAGTTCGGTGACATTTTTATCTTCTAAAGCTTGGTTTCCTTCATGGGAATCCAATTTTCGTTGGGAATTCCATCCTAGGATCATAAAATCCCTCTTGTACAATTTAATTATTTTCTTTAAATGCCTTTTTCACTTGCATCTCTTATTTATGCATTTACTATTCATGCTTCTTTTGTAGTAGGTCATATTGGTTAAATGATTTAAGTGAGTTATTTTTTAGGTTATTTACAGAGTCAAAAACATTATTCATCCTTAGAATAACTTTCGAAAGTCATATTCATCATTGATATACTTGGATTGATTTACTAGTTCAAAAATCTAGAATTTTGTAAGTCCCTTGTAGCAAAACAGTGGTAATTTTCTGATATTTTTAGAACTTATAAATGGGATTCATTTGAGTTTATTAAACTTGTATTGGGTCATAAAAAATTCAAGTTAATAATTTTTTTCACCCCATATCATTTTCAATTGATTAGGTTAGGCATTTGATAGGTTAACTAGCTCACTAGTTCTTGAATTTCTGGTTTTTAGAGTAAGTGATTTTCTGCTATTTTGGAGTGATTCCACTTGGAATGGAGTCCTAAGTTGTCTTAATTAATAAAAAATATTCCATCTCATTTTCATTTTATTTACTATTGAATTCAACAAGTTATTTCTCTCTTCAGAAAAATAGGGCCTCCTGTAGTACCTCCTATAACACCTCTTGTCGCGCGTGTAAAATTGACCAGATCTGCTCCAAAAGCTTGGTTTTTGTCCCTTATGCTTAAATAATGACCCATAGGATCCAAAACCATTATTGAGTAAGACCAAAAACCTCTTAATCCTTGTCTCTTCTCCATTTTAATTCACCTTTGTAGTTATGATCAATGGACAAATTCATGACTTGAAGAGAATAATGACGATTTTCATATAAAGCACCTTATGAAATTTGTTGAAAAAATATATCTTGAATGCAGTGATTGAAGAGTGATTTTATTTTGTCTCATACATATTAATCTATAGTTTCCATTTCCAACATTTTTGTTTCTATTGCATAGATTAATGTCTACATTTATGCAAAGAGGATTAACATTAGATTCATGAAAAGTAGAATATTCTTTCTTTTCTACAAATGTAACTAGGATTTTCTCTCTGCAAAATTAATTAGGTTTCCTTCCTGCAAATAGATAATAATTTCCTTTTCTGCAATCAGTTTAGGTTTGATTCCATGATATTCACTTCATTGCACCAAATCAATGAAAGAAGGACACATTACATGCTGCACATGTAGTGCTGCCACCCCTTACGTTTCTTTAAAAACTGAGTTTATAATTTAAGTTGATAGCCCTAGGAGTTGCAACATTCTTTTTGCAATAATGGGGATCATCACTATAATTGAAAAAAAAAACACCTAGAAAATATAAGATACAAGTAAGAAAACCAAGTGGACCAAAGGGATCTTCCCTTAGTTGGATCTTGGTGCATGATGGCCCAATTTAGTTGTGAAGGTATGGCTTGGACAATTACCTTAGCCTCCTACTTAATGATTCAATTATTGGTGAATGTAACCTTTATTATGCGTGGTATCCCTCCATGGATATCAATAAATTCTGACCAATGTATGTCCCAATTATGGTAGGTATGCTCCACCTACTTTCAGTTATGTGAGTTCCCTAAGATTATGGCCACTAAGGTTACCACTTACAACCAATTGATCTAGGGGAATATTTGTGGATTAGATCCACACACAAAGGTAACGTATTGAGTGTATAACCTCCCAAAGGAAACCACTACATGTGCATAAACGAAACCGTCAAGACAAAATGAAGTGGGGCTATCTCTCCACTGATCCCAATGCGACCTTGTGCTTGACCCTTGTCTTATAAGGGCTTCCGAAGCAACATCTCATTGAAAATTGATTTTAGTCCTTGACTCAAGATTCTAGTGTTTTCCTTACAACCTTTGGGAGTGTCCTCTCAAACTTATTCCAATGTCCTAAAATTCTAAGATAATGTGAGTACACTACCATAGAATAAAAAAATATCTAGTTAATTTTATTTTTATTTCTTTTAGTATTGTTGATTATGTGAGGGGTAATGTCATGAAATTAAGATGGTGTTGATTTGACTCTTCAAAGAAATATGTGCAAGATATGATGATGCAAAATTTTATCTTTGATGAAGCCAAATTAGAGTAGTATTATATATTTTGAATGCATTGATGAAATGAAAGTCCTTACCACACTCCCTTTTATGACACTAAACATTCACAAACAAATATTGAAATGAAACATGCAAACAAACCAAGAAAATACAAGGAAAACCAAAAGAGAAAAATGCACCAAAAATAAAATATGCCTACCTACAAGCAACCATGCATTTGAAATATGAATATGATGACTCTACAAAATCACTATAATAGGAAGAAATATAAAAATTATAGGACAATGATGGTAGCATGGTTACACCCAACTCCATTTTCTCTACAATGAATCAAACCCAAGACTAAATGCAAGACCCTAAAGATAATTTCTCACCCACTTATTTTAAGTGAATTTGAGAGTAAATGATTATGTAGAGACTCTTAGGGAATTGCTATAATATTGATCCATGACCTCAGATTAGTAGCCTATAGGAAATAAAAAACACTTTAGAGAAAGAGCCATAGAAAACCCTATTGGAGTACTTCAATACTTTGTAAAGGAATTGTAAGAGAGTTTCAATGCTCCACCAATGAGATAACATGGCATTGAATAGAAATTCAACATTTTTTCAATGCCTCATAGCAGAGTTGAGAAGGTTTTGAGCTCAATTCTCCAGTTTCCAAGAATATTTTTTTTTAGGGATGATTATCCTAGAAGTCGTAATTAACACTCAAACATAATAAAAAGGAAAGAAAAAAAACAAATGAGAAATTAAATGACCGAAAAATCATAAAAGGGTACTGCTTGATAAAGTTTTCAAAAAAATTTATTCAAAATTTTCTTTGTTTCGAGAGTACTCATCCCACAGGCCTTCCCAAGACCTATGATAGAAAATGTACCTAATGATCTACTCAATCTAGTTTTACATGCATGCAAAAAAACTAGAATTAGCATATATATGGATGAGGGGCATACCGTATCACTGGAGGTTAGTGGTTTATTTCTCCAAATGGTTGGAACCTTTGATATCTATCCACTTTCTCCGTACACTTATAGCTTGTAAACATACAACCAGAAATCACCAAATCCTACAACCTAAAACAATGTTAGCATTAGCATAATCAAAATAATAAAAGCATGAAAATTTGCATAATATGAACAATAGAAAAATTTGGGGAGTGAATAGTTTATTTATTGTACCAAAGGGTTACAATAGTTGATCTCCTCCAAGTCCTTGTCTTCAACTCCTCCTCTCACCAAGATTCACAGTCAAGCTCAATGCTAACATTGGATTATCACAAGGTGAAATTGAGATTTGGTAGCATTTACCTATGTTCACTTCTCTCCCATTTTTCTTCATAGAGACTGATTTGATTCTACATATGAGTTAACAAAGTGATTAGATTAATATGGACACTTTCTTGACTAAGGTTGATTTAGCTCTTTCATCCTTATCTTGTTATTTGATCACTTTTTGACTTTGTTAGGCCTTATCCATGCACACTAGCAAACCTAACCACTTAAACACTATATGATTTTGTGTTTATAGAATTAAAGTCTCTCTTTTAGGCCTATTGGAGCATTGCAATTCTATTTGTTAGTTTCTTGGGGGTGTTGAAGGAGTAAAACATGACTTTTTAAAGGGTTTCGATGAAATTTTTGATGCATTCTAGCATTATTCTTATGCTTTTTGTTTTTTAGACTTAGGGGAGTGTAATTTTGAGCTATAGCAACGATTCTAGAAAAATGGTGACCCTCTTGGACTAGTTGTCTTAGGACCCTCTAAATCCCTAATGCCTATTTTGTGGTGATTTCAACAACGTAGAGATGCAAGAGGATGAGAAGGGATTGTTTCTTTCCCATTTTCCTCTAAGAGAATAAACGGATCGGAATGACCTAAAATAAACTAATAAGTTTTAGTGCTATGAGGACTCACTTGAGATTTGGTTGACATAGTCACAATCACACAAAGTAATAATCATGTCTTACAAATTTTGGATAGATCCATGTTGTTTAAGAAAATATTATTTTTGTTTGAGCATGGCTAAAGAGGATTGTTCCCATTCACTTTTTATGATACCAAATTATTTTTTTTTTTATTCCTTGGGATTTTGACAAATCCAAAATATGTAATACGTGATTTATATTGAACACCTCCCCTTGAAGCATGAATCATGTATTGTAGATATCAAAATAACTTGGAATTTGACACCTCTAATGTTGTAATTTCTAGTGGGAGGATGCCATTAGAAGAGTCACTACCTTTTTGAGGGTTATAATAGATAGATGGGAATGGTTCAAAGAATAAATTATAATGAAAAGTTGGAGGAATTGGATCAAGTGTTAAGGATATTATAGCTAAACCATTTTAGTGAGAAACTCCATGTGGGGGAAACCAATCTTGACCCAAATTGGATTAAGGATAAAATGAATGTGTTATATTTAAAACCAAATGAAAGTACAATATTACAAGAAAAAAAAAATTTATTAACGAATAAAATGGTGAAAAACTTTGCAATTTACATAGCAATATAAAATAGCTAGATTGGTGGTAGATTATATTTAGGAGTAGATGTGTTAGATACACTCATTTAAAAATAAATCATAACAAGAGGTTAAAGCTAAATTTTATGATAGTGCCAAAAACCGTAACCTTGGATGTTAAGTTGGTGAAATAACCAATGGATTGAGAGAGCTTGATTGGTAGGTAAATATACCGAGGCCATAAATTTCACATATGTACTCTATTTTTGTATTATTTGGGCCACCAAAAGTCTTATTTTCAGCTGCATGGGAAGGACCTAAAAAGCATGTCAAAATTCAATGCCCAAAAAATTGTTGTAAATTTGAGAGAAGATTCAAGACTATATTTAAGATGGTGGTAGTCCCAAATGCCTAGATTAGCCATTCCCTTGGGAATAAATGATCCCCACCAAATCTAATCCTTACATAAAATGGATATTTTTTAGTTGAATATAGTTTTTGGTAAATCGGTTTCCTTGACAAAGTAGTTGTCATGCCTTACTAATATGATATATTTGTATGCTTTGTTGGTAGGTGTTATTCATCTTGATGTCCATAATTTTGGGCTATTATGGCCCATTCATTGTAGTGAAGGTTGAAATTTATAGGGACCAAGTGATTTACCACCTCTAGGGTGTCCAACAGAGGCACAAAGTATGGTTGAAGTGGCTCTACATTAAAGACAACGTCGAAGATTGAATTCAAAATCATTCTCACCTATAATGTTAGATGGTGTAAGGCTCACATTATAGTGGCTATAGCTTCCTATAGGGGATTGAAATTTTACCTTTATAAAAGTGAAACTATACCTCATGAATAACCTAAAACTTGTGTGGAACCTATTGCTTATCATGTTGTTACTTGTACCTAGAATTTTCCTTATACGAAATATCATGAACATGTTGCTGGATGGGTTGGATATGTTCATGAAGTTATATCCATTTTAATTGATTTATCCTTAATATGTTAGGAAACCTGAAACCCTGACCAATAGATTTGTGAGGAGTTTTATTGTAGCTATGTTAAACATTAGGAAGGATTTCATCCCATGTAGGTGGAAATTTGGAGTTGTGTTAGACTAATAATTATATTGAGAGGGGGGGGGGGGTGAATTAGTATATGGCTAATTTTCATCAAATTAAACAATTTTGAAATTAATCAAAAATATAAACATAATAATGCATCATAGAAGATCATTATCACATAAACACATGACAACATCAGATGTATGTGGAAACCCTTGTGAGAGAGAACTACAAATTTATTTATATTCTTGAGTTTTTTACTACATTAATTTACAGGAACCAACCTGCTATAGACACTAACCCATAGAATTAAATTTTTTGGCACTAACTTATTGGAGGATCCAACCTATTAGAGGCACCAACTGCCAAATATGAGCAATCACCAAATTTCTATATGCTACAAATTGATTGAGGAACTGACCTCTGAAATATGTAAGAAACAACTTGCAGTAGGTTGATTGAGGCATCGATATTTGAAATATGGTGGACAACTTTTTAAAATATTTCAAACTAGATCCAAAAGCTCAAGACAAAACCAAATCAATTTTTTCTTTAATCATAAATATTCAACATCTTCTTCATCTTATAACCTATTCATTAGTTCTAGATAAAATTGACAATAACCATGGCCTCGTTTTCTGAAAAATATGTTTACTTCCCACTTTTCCAATCACAAAAAATATAACCAAAACCATTTTTTCAAATTCAATTTGGCCCTCTAAATAACCCATGAAAACATTATAAAAATTAATTTTCCTACATAATTCCCCTTTCTGGTTCGCTTCCTAGAAAATTCATCTTTCATGTGCACAATGCATGTTCCACAAAATGCACATTGCCAATCTATTACTAGTTTAACAAAACACACTTTTGAGGGAAAAATAAAATGTTGGCCTACCCGACTAAACTTGAACATGTGACCTCCCATGGTATGAAAAAACACATCACCAACTATGTTGTCATGTTACACGTTCAATCTCCACAATGAATATCGATGTTATATCTTTGTCGTCGACATGATCACACAATGAGGGCCCGCATCATACCTATAAACTTAGGTTATACACATTTTTTCCATTCATACCCCAGAGAGCTAGGTCGCAAATCATCCATTAAGGAGCCATGTCATACACATTGCACTCATCATACCTCAAAAATCTATGCATAGAAAAATTTAGGGGCTAATATTCACAACTGGGCTAATTTTCCTATGGTTTTTCCAAAAAAAAAAAACACCAGTTTCCCCTTTTTTCTAAAAATGATTCACCAAATTTTTACAATATAAAATACCTTAACTTAAAATTTTCAAAAATTATATAGAAACTATATATAAAATCATTATAAATTTGAATAATTTTACAAATATATCAACAAACATTTTATAGTTTGCATATTATAGACTAGTAAAATTCACTAAGGTTTCTAAACTTTAAGATAAATTTTCATACTTAAAATTTTCCCTGGAGCCAGGTCACCAATCATATGAAAATACAGGTCATATGCAAGAACAATGTCAATATGTTTGTGCAAATCATACAAATATCCATGTCATACATATAGAGTTATGTCAAAATGTTTGCACCAATCATATGAAGAGCTAGGTCATATATACAGGTCCATGTCAAAGAAATTTTGCGCTAATCGCCATAGTCATACCATGACAATCCATATCACACATGGAGATCCATGTCAAAAATTTTGCACCAGTCATACACACAGAGAGCCACAGTCATACTATGAAGAGTCAGGTCATGCATGAAGAGCCACATGAAGTGTCATGTCATATATGGAGAGCCACAATCATACCTTGAAGAGATAGGTCACGAATCGAGAGCCACCACAAATTTTTTTGTACAATCATACCACTGCAATGATGTCTATACCATGAAGATCCAAGTCATGCACAAAGATCCACTACAATGAGGACCATACCTTTCATACCTTGAAGATATAGGCCACGCACGGAGATCCATGTCAAATATTTTTTCACCAATCACACCATATTCATACCATAAAGATCTAGGTCACACACATAGATCCCTTGCAATGAGAGCCATACCAATCATACCACAAAGAGCCACATTCATACCATGAATATCTAGGTCATGCACAAAGATCCATTTTGATGAGGGCCATAATATTCATACCATGAAGAGCCACAACCATACCATGAAGAGTTGGGTCATGCACATAGATCCATTGCAAAAAAATTTGCACCAATCATACCACTGCAATGAGAACCATACTAGGCATACCATGCAGAGGCAACAAAAAACATACCACATAGAGAGCCGCATAATTTATTTTTGTGCCAATCATACTATAGATAGCTAGATCACATGTAAAGATAATCTCAAACCCATGACATCCCAAAGTCCAAGGCTACACTCCCTCAATTATACAAAAAAGGTAGAGCCTTCGCATGTTACTTCACGGTATTCCAAGTTATTTTTTACCTCAAGTAATATGTCCATGTATATGCATGAATGTAAGAACCAAATTTTGGCATGGGGTTGACATCCAAAACCTTCTTTGTACCACACCATGTGACCTAGTCCTAGGCGTCCATGGTCATCCTTATGATGATGTCAACATGACATCACAACTGTCATGTGGATCTCTTTGAGTGGTGCCACGTGTCACCAAAATTTAGCCCTATTGACCAACCAAAAAGTCCATTCCAGCATGCCACATGGCACCTTTTTGGGATACCACATCATCACCATTCTACCTTGTTATCATCCTTAAGCTAGTATCATGATGCCATGTGTCACTGCACTATAATATGTCTAATCTAGATCTTCCACCTATGCATTCACGTTAGAGGGATAAGTCACGATCACTTGTGATGGGGGGGGGGGGGGGGGGGTCCATATGGCATCCAAATATGGGGTACAGCTGATACCTTCCATGTGTCATAGTTAAATTGGTCCAATATGGGGGCATAACCAGCATTAAGCTTCACATAGGTTAATACTCATGAAATTTTCAAGGACCAAATCTTCCATGAGATGCTTGGCCTTTAATCTAGTTAAATAATGAAAAATTTCATGTGCCATTAGTATTTTATTTCTCTCAAAGTCATCGATCCAATCCAAAGATGCACAAGAGTTAACAATTTGGATGTTTTTAATAAAAAAGTTGGATTGTTTTCCTTTTTATCCATTGTTACCTTCAAACTGACTTATCTTGTTATCTAAGAAGTGCTTGACCAAATGTGATATATTGTTGGAAAGGTCTTGGAGTGGACTATCCAACCATACCATCCATATATTAATAACCTCAACAAAAATTCGATGAACTTCAAGCCACCTTATCATCATTTTGATGTGATATTTCAAGTTATCGAACTATTGTTCTCAATAATATGCTTCCTTTGACTTACCATTTGAAATCAATGATAGTGGTTGTCGTTAGTGAAAATAATATGTCCAAAACATTGTATTAGAAACCATAAGTGTATTTTAAAGTAGTAATAATATATTCAAGGAGACTTGGTGGTGTTAAGAAACATTATCATGAAATTTCATAGTACAAGAACATAATTCTCACATTTCACATTATGTTAGATTGATCCATAAACAATTTATATATACACTTGAGTGCATAACTAATGTCCTTAAAATAGTGTTGGTTTGGTCAAATTTAATTATATAAGCTGGCCCTAAAGCTATAAAATAATTTCATATTTATTATCCTTTCAATGTATAGTCAACTCAATTTGACATGGTTAGGACCACCTGATTGACATAAATTGACTAGTTAGTGGTCCTTAGTAAATAGTGACAATTGGTCTAAATATTTCATTCAGTTTAGTTGATCCATATTTTAAATGTTTCCTTGTTGGATTTACACAAGTTCAAACCCCACCCTTATTAAATACAACTTGGATGATCATGAGGTGGCGTTATCTGAACACCCCCCAAAATTATAGCTCCCTACATCCCAGGCATATATCAAAGTTTAACAAAATTCACCTCTATTAATGGCTTAGTAAAATATGAATAATATAATCATATGTCCTACGAAAAATGGAGTAACCATGTTCTCCCATACTAATTGTCTAATGTAGTGTGCATGAACCTTAACATCCTTCATTTTAATATTTTAATAAGGTTATGAGCCACTTGTATTGCACAAAAATTGTCACCATACATGTAGTCAATTCCTATGAGAAAACCCAAGCTCTCCCATAGGGTTGCAAATCCAAACTACTTTAGTTCCGCCATTCATTACTCCTCTATATTTAACTTTAGGAATCAATCGAAAAATAACATGTTATTTTTTACATGACCATATAATTAGACCAAATCCAAGATCAAACACATATCCAAAGTCAACTTTTGGTCATAGTCATAACCATCCTAATAAATTCTATATATCCAACCAACCAATTCAAATTTCCCTTGAAATAATTAATGCTAGGTTCAAATGTATCTTTAATATACTCAACAATTCTCTTTTTAGCCTTTATATTGTTTTCCTTTGTGTCAGGCCAGGAGTAACTCCACAAATTTTATTGTACTTTGCATTAATATGGAACATGGATATATACATGGAGAGGGAGACTATTGGTTTTAATCTCCCAGTGTATCTTCATCTTATAATTCTATTTGTTTTGATATCTAAAATATTTACATGGATTTACCTAATCCCAAATATTAGGTGTCAATATTTCGCACCTTAATTTGAAGGGATGTTGGTGAGTCCAAGCATCATTTTGAATCTTTCAAAAAAATTTCTTCCAAGCGCTTTGGTGAAGATGTCGACAATATGCTCATTTTTGGAACAATGGAGTAGGTGGATTGTCTTGGCCTCAACATGATGTCGAATATGATGGTATTTTTTATTGATGTGCTTCGTTCGATCACGGAACTTTGGGTTCTTGGAAAAGTTTATTACATAAGTGTTTTCAATAAAAATATTATTTGAATGTACTTGTTTCCCCTGCAAATCCTCCAAAAATTTTCTGAGCTACACAATTTCCTTTGTTGCTTCAGCTGCAGCCACATAGTTTTTCTCAGTTGTGGAATCTGCTGGGACTGATTGTTTGCGTGACCTCCAGGAGATAGCTCCTAATTTAATACTCATAACATAACCTGACGTAACTACCCTAGTTTCTTTATCTCCCTCGAAATATGAATAAGAGAATCCAATCAATATGAAGTCACCCACTTGTGTATACTTAAGTCCAAATTCTTCAGTTCCCTTCAAGTTATTTAAAACTCTTTTTTCAGTAGATGAAGGAGCCTCACAAGGATTCTGCATAAACCTGGAGTGCATTCCAACAAAAAATTTAATTTCTTTTCTGGTAGTAGTCAGGTAGTTGAGACTTCCAACACGATGTCTATATTTCATTTTATCCTCAAAGTCTTTTCCTTCAGTGGATGTGTTAGGTCCCTATATTACTAGTGCAGTCCCTTATTGTTGTTAGTGTAGCCCCCTTATTGTTATTGCTGTACCCTTGTAGTCCCCATATTGTTATTATTGTGCCCCATAAAATCCCACTATTATTATTGTTGTGCCCTTAAATTATTATTGTTAGGTTGGCTAGGATTATATTGTGACCCCATGGACTCCTATATATAGAAAGGAGGTTTTTTCATTTGTGTCATCCAAGAATTATTCATTTATGTAATGTAAAGGAGGTTTCCCCTTGAAGTGGCTGATTTATAAGGCACTTATCTCTCTTTTCTTCTATTTTCGGAGTTGGTTTCATAATATTTGGTATCATAGCTTTGGATTCTAGGGTTTCACTGCTACAAACATGTTATCGTGGAATTTTCGCTATAGTTTTTTTTCTACGAAGGTTCAAAAGCTAAAAAAAAAACACATTTGCGCCTAAATCTTGAGGAACTTCATGTAAAAATTTTAGATCTTGGTTCACAATATTTTTAGAGATATGATCTGTGGAAGATAGGGTTTTTGAAGACTTCCAAATTTCATCTCAAAGAGGTGACCTTGGGAAAATAATCATAACTCTTTCTCTGAGAATTATATTGGAATTTTGTAAAAAGTTACCAAAATTAAATGGACTATAGTTTCCTATGTATCAATTTTAGAGCCGAAGGAGGAAGCAGTGACATGTGGCACACTTTACAAGTTCGCTTTACTGAACCAATCCATAATTAGGGCATTGCAGGAGATTGGGCATAGATTTTCCTTGAAGAATCCAAATCAGTTCAGTCCTATGGAATTGGAAAGAATATTCAGTGGGTTACTAAAGGACCAAAGATAAAATCTTAGGGATTCGAAATTATAGATATACATCAGTTTCAATATCTAAGCTCCTTAAAAGCAAGAAAAAGGTGTGTATTTTTTTTTCAAATTACATAAGTCTTTTTTGAAAAATTAGTTTGAAGTGATTCCAAGGGCATATTGAAGCATAGATATTAGTATTGGGTTCTAAAGTGGCCCCTAAAAATAATTCAACACCCATTAATCCCTCATAAGGCTCTACTATGACTCATGAAGAGGAATAAGTGCAACATGATATATCAAAATTACAAGACCAAGTGCACCAAATTTGGATCTCGCAAAGAGTAAAAAAAAATGAAATGGAAGTTTTGAAGAAAGGCATGGTAGCTGAGATGTATGATTTGAATAAAGGCATGGAATCTAAGATGGATGGTTATAAGAATGGCATGGAAGCTAAGATGGATGGCATGGAAGCTAAGATGGATGAAATTGATGAAAAATGAAGGACAACATGGAAGACATGAAGAATGATCTAAAAGTAGACATTGAAGGTTTGACAAAGTTGATACAAGAAATTATTCATAATGGAGAAAAGGTAGTAGAGGAAACTCATGATGAGAAAAAAATAAATTTTAATCGTGATTTCATAAACTCTAATGTTGGATTGAAGACCCACAATGTTCTAAAGATTAATATGAGGAAGTTTGATGGCAAGGATCCTATAACATGGATACTACATATGGAGAAATATTTTGATCTCCATAATGTGAAAAACACACAAACGACATGCATTGAAACATTATATTTAGAGAAAAATACATTTGTATGGTATCAATGGATTTTATCTTGTAAAAAATTTGTCACTTGGTCAATTTTTATGGAGGAAATGATAACACATTATGAGGATACAAAGAGAAATGCCTTCTTTATCGAATTAACAAATCTAAAAAAAAGGGTTTAATGGTGGAGCACATTGAGGACTTCCAAAAAATGAGTATTAGGGTAATTGATATTCTAGAGGAAGACAAGATTGATGTCTTCATAGGGACTTTAAAGGATAACATCCAACATGAGGTTCACCTTTGGGAGCCTGATTCATTAGAGAAGGCATTCAGGTTGGCAAGACAAATTGAAAGTAAACTTATGGAAACAAGGAAGCCTACCACTCACATCTATAAATATGGAATTGTTGCTACTCCTAGACTTCCACAACCTACAATATTGACATCACAACAATTGGAAGAAAGAAGAGCGAAAGGGCTTTGCTACACATATGATAGCAAATACACTAAAGGTCATAAGTGTGTTGAGAAGAAATTATTTTACATATATTGTGAAGAGTAGGAAGAAAATGAACAAGAACTTCAAAAGAAGAGGATATACACCAGAAACCAACCCTAGAGAAATAAGAAATGAGCCCGAACATATCTTGTAAGTAATGCATTGGCATAAATTACCACTCCTCAAACTCTTAATATACAAGGACATATCAAGAAGAAAAATGTAATAGTGTTGATTGACTCAGGTAGTACCCATAATTTTATTCATTGTAAGGTAGCCAAGGAATTGAATTACTTCCTATACCTAGCACCAGAGTTTCAAGTGATGGTTGCAAATGGAGGAACTATAAATTACTATGGAAAATTCCATAATATCAAGATAACCATGGGGGGATATGTATTGAATACTCCAATTCTTTCCATTCCAATGGGAGGTGTTGATGTTTTACTAAGAGTACAATGGTTACAATCTTTGGGTACAATAGCTTTTAACTTTCAAGAACTTTTCTTGAATTATTATTTTTTTTTTCAGAAGGAAAGGAAGTTGAATTACGGGGCATCGCTGGGAAGCCAAGAAATATAATAAGCTCTAATGTCATTAAATATCTTCTGAATAAAGAACAAAAAGGCATAATTTCACAATTATGATCAATAGAAGTTCAAACATCAAAATCATCTATTTCTTCAGATCTCCAAAAAGTCTCGGACAATCATTCCAAGGTGTTTGAAACTCCAAAAGGACTCCCACCTATTCATGATTATGATAATGTCATTCATTTTATTCTGGGAAGTGTTCCTCCAAACATCAGGCCTTACAGACATCCTTATGTCCAAAAGATCGAAATTGAACATATGGTTGTAGAAATGTTAGAGGCTCATATAATTCAATATAGTCAAAGTTCTTTCTTTGCTCCGGTAGTATTGGTGCACAAGAAGGATGGATCATGGTGCATGTGTCCCGATTATAGGGAGCTCAATAAGCTTACTATTAAAGATAAATTTCCCATTCCTATGATTGATGAATTATTGGATGAATTACATGGAGCAATTTATTTTACCAAGTTGGATCTCCGTTAAGGATATCATTAGATTAGAATGAAGGCTGAAGATATTCTGAAAACAACATTTCAAATTCGTGAGGGTGATTATGAATTTTGGGACATGCCTTTTGGGCTTACCAATGCACCTTCTAGATTTCAAGGGTTGATTAGTTCCATTTTCAAACCCTTAGAAAATTTGTGTTAGTATTTTTTGATGACATACTAATCTACAATAGGTCTTGGAAGGATCATGTTCAACATGTTGATAGGGTGCTCAAACTATTGGAGGAGAAACAATTATATGAAAACACCTCCAAATTTTTATTTGGAGTACACGAGGTGAAATATCTGGTTCATATCGTATCTCAGGAGGGTGTTAAGGTAGACCCTAAAAAAATTAAATACATTAAAGAATGGAAAGTCCCCACAACTATAAAGAAGTTGCGAGGATTTCTTAGAGGGTTAACATGGTATTATTGCAATTTTGTTAAGTATTATGGGATAATAGAAACACATTTAACAACATTATTAAAGAAATATGCATTTTCATGGACTCCTGAAGCAACTAAGCCCTTTGAACATCTTAAAGAGGCAATGTGCCTAACACTAGTCTTAGCTACACGAGACTTCACAAAAACCTTTATTGTGGAATGTGATGCCTCATGAAATGGAATTGGTGCTATTTTAATGAAAGAAGGAAGACCTATTGCTTTTGAAATCTATCTAATCAAATGAAATGATTTATAGAAAGCTATTTATGAGAATGAAATGTTGGCAATACTACATGCACTAAAGAATTGATGACCTTACGTAATGAGAAGACACTTCAAGGTAAAAACATATCATGATTGTCTTAAATAATTTTTGGAACAAAGTCTATCTTTAGAAGAGAAGAAAAAATGGGTTACAAATATGTTGGGTTATGACTTTGAAATCATCTACAAAAAATGAAAGCTAAATGTTGTTGTAGATGCACTCTCAAGAAAGGATGAGGAGGTGGAAGCATTGCTTTGTGCCATTTTTATTATCCCACTAGATTGGATAACTGAAGCAAGGGAGGAATGGAAGAATGAAAAAGAAGATCCCAATACATATAATACATTTAGTTGGAAAAATGATTCCTTATGGTATAAATATCACTTATGTCTTTGTAATAATTCCCAACTAAAACAAAATATTCTTTTGGAATTGCACACCTCTCCCTTAGGAGGACACTCAGGATTTTTAAAAACTTACCACATGGTGAAGAAATGATTTTTTTGGGATGGCCTTAAATATGATATTCAAAATTTTGTGATAGAATGTTTGGTTTTCCAGCAAAATAAATTTGAGAGAATTACGAAATCGAGTCTGCTACAACCTTTATACATTCCAAGTCAATGTTGGGAGGAGGATTCAATCAATTTCATCACATGTTTACCTAATTCCAAAGGAAAGAGTGTCATCATGGTGGTAATTGATAGAATTACTAAGTATGCATAATTTTGTGCATTACCTTATCCATTAAAAGCAAGTACAGTTGCTATTGCATTTATGGAAACTATTCAAAAGCTACATGGAAACCCAAATATTATTGTAAGCGATAGAGATCCCATTTTCACTGGAAATGTTTGGATGGAATTATTTTCTTGTTTGAGTACTCAAATAGCTCGTAGCTCATCTCATCATCCTGGATCTGATAGGAGAATTGAGATAGTGAACAAATGTTTGGAAGGATATCTTCATTGTTTTGTATCTGATAAGCAAACACAATGGTTCAAGTGGTTACCTCTGGCTAAATGGTTGTATAAAACTTCCTTCCATACTACAACAAAAATTACCCCATTTATGGCACTTTATGGATATCATCCACCGTCCATCACATCATATTTAAGATAAAATTCTAAGGTTCAAGAAGTTGAAGATTTGATTGAGCATCAACAACAAGTTCTCCAACTCTTAAAGGATAACCTAAATTTGGAACAAAATCGAATGAAACAACATGTAGATTAACATCACAAAGAGAGAAGTTTTGATGTAGGAGACTGGGTATTTTTACCGCTACAACGATACAAAAAAATATCCCTCAAGCAAGCTAAGAAGGATAATAAATTATTGCCGAAGGACTATGGTCCTTACAAAGTGTTGAAAAATATTTGTACTATGGAATACAAATTGGAGCTTCTTGCTTCTTCTCGAGTGCACCCAATTTTCCATGTTTCATGCTTAAAGAATGTTATAGGTTACAAAATTACAGTTCAAACAATATTGATAGAACTTGATGAGGAAGGAAAAATCATATTGGAACCTAAAGAAATCACAGAAAAAAGAGCTCAACAACTATGAAATTGCTCAATTTAAGAGTATATCATCAAGTGGAAGAAATTACCCACTAAAGATTCCATATGGGAGGATGAGAATTTTATACAGAAGCATCAAGAGCTACTCAAGTGTTGAGGACAACACTTTTTTTAAGGAGAGGGGCATGTTAGGTCCCTATATTACTATTTTAGTCCCTTATTGTTGTTAGTTTAGCCCCCTTATTGTTATTGTTGTACCCCTATAGTCCCCATATTATTATTATTGTTCCCCATAAAATCCCACTATTGTTATTGTTTTTCCCTTAAATTATTATTGTTGGGTCGGTTAGGATTATATTGTGACCCCATGGACTCCTATATATAGAAAGTAGGTTTTGTCATTTGTATCATCCAAGAATTTTTCATTTATGTAATGTAAAGGAGGTTTCCCCCTCGAAGTGGCTGATTTCTAAGGCGTTGATCTCTCTTTTCTTCTATTTTTGGAGCTAGTTTCATAACATGATGTGTGCTTTAAGTTCTGTTCCATTGTAGTAGTCAAAGGATTGCACTAAACCATTCCAAACCTATTCAAAATATATCCAATGCACTTCATTTGAGAGAGGAATATAAAATTCAGATGTTGAGTTACTTCAATACCAATATAATAATGAACATAGCCCAAATTTGTTATCTCAAAACATTTCCTCAGTTCTTTCTTTATGGGTGCAATGTACCTCTGATTGTTCCCTATCATCAGAAGATCATCTACATATATGATAAAATATACAATTGTTTTTCAAACTTTATTGACAAACAAAGTTGCATCATCAAGACTGTAATGTTTGAAATTTAGTTTTAGAAGATGCTTAATTAACTTATCATACTAGGCTTGCAGTACTTTCTTGAGGCCATACAAGGATTTTACAAGCTTGCATATTTTATGTTTCTGACGCTTCATAAAAAATCCTTCTGGTTGGGACATTAAAAAATTGTATTTCATATATCCATTCAAGAAAGAAATTTTTACATGAATTTGAAGGACCTTCCAACCATTATGTGTTTCCAAGGCAAAAAGTGTCTAGACGGCAACCCATTTTGTTGTGGGGTAAAAAGTATCCTCATAGTTGACCCCTTCCTTCTATGCAAAACCTTTTGCCACAATCCTGGTTTTGTGCTTTTCAAGTGAGCCATCTGCTTGTACTTTTTTTTGAAGGCCCACTTGCAACAAATTGGTTTGGTTCCCAATGGAGGATCAACCAACTTCCATGTGACATTTTTTATCAAAGCATCCTATTCTTTCTATATTGCTCCATTCAATTCATCATGAGCATCAATTTTTTTGAAGGAAGTTGGTTCAAAATCTATAGAAAAAATTAGTTCATATTCATAAGAAACATCCATATCAAATAGTGAATCAAGATTGTCCACACCACCTCCATTTTGTCTGGTTGATATTATTGTTCCTGTATTTCCAACCTCACTAGGAAGAACACTTTTCAAGTGTATTTTTCAGCCATTTTCCATACACGAAAGTTATTGAATGTTTCAAAAGCTTTAGATTTTTTCTTCAATAAAAAAACCCAACACATTCTGGTGTAGTCATCAATAAATGTCATCATATATTTATTACCATTTGTAGAAGGAACATGCATTGGGCTACACATATCAGAATGATTTAGTTCAAGTTTTATATGTGCTCTAGAATGAGAATCATGAAAATATTGTTTTATGTGCTTTCCTAAGATACAAGCATAACATTGCTTAAGTTTCCTAGGAATTGTAGGTAGACCAGTAACACCATTTTTCTTCAATAAACAAAGTTTGTCACAATTCAAGTTTCCAAATATATCATGCCATAAAAGACTTGATGGAAATGTACCTTCATCATAGTGAGAACAATATGAAAATTTCTACACGAGCAGAGGTTCCTTGCAGCTTCAAAAGTCTTTATTCTTCTATGCCAGTCATGACAAGTCCGTGATCTGATGCTTTTATAATCTCAATTTTTCCATCAAATATGTGAATGGACTGTCGTTGCTAGTGGATTCTGACGAAATAAAAAAAAGTTTCTACTCAACTCTGAGAGGTATAGAACATAATTTAGAAGAAATTATGGAAGATTAGGAAGTTTGTGCTTGATGGTTCCAAGCCCTAATGGATTGAGTTTTGAATTATCTGCAAAGTATACTACTCCATCAACATTGTCAATGAATTATTAAAATAAATCTCTCCTGAAAGTCATGTGGCAATTTTATCCTGAATCAAGAAACCAATAATTTTTCCATGAAGCACATGAAGCATTGAATAAGTATTCAGTTACTAAAATGTTGTAATGTGCTAGAACATTATGAGCGAACAAAGATTTTCCTTTCCCTTTGTTAGGTTTTTAAACTTGTCCTTCATTTCTTTCCTACTAAATTTTGTCCTAGGGAAGATTACATGTGGATGCATAATTTCCATCTCTATTGCATTGCATGAAATGAAGATCATACATTTCTTCTTAAAAATGTCTACCTCCCCTGCCTCTAAAATTCTTCCTTCCTCTTCCTCTTCATCCACCTCTTTCTATAAAATAAAATTGTGCACGATTTTTCTCTTTTTGTACAAGGAACACAACTTCTTCAGAAAACTGAGGAGATGTATTCTTCCCAAATCCTTCACTCTTTCAATAAAATTCTTCTCAAGGGAGTCAAAGGTAATCTCTTTAAGGTTTCCACTTGCTTGAAATGACTCAAGATAATGTGAATAGGTGGGATATAGTGCCTTGACATAAGATATGAGAGGAATACGATATCTCAACACCAATGGCTTTTATGTCATGCATAATGGATCTTAATTTTGATGCTAAGGAAAGAGGGTCACCATTTTCAATTCAAGATTGAAAAACTTAATCATCAATTGACCAAATTCAAGTTTAGAGTGTGAGTCATAAACTTCCTTCAAATTATTTGAGGCTTCAAAGGAATTTGAAAATGGAGAAATATGGTGACTCACCTCTTCATTTACTGATGCTAAAATAAAGGAATAGGCATTGTTGTTCTTATTTTCCCTAATGGCAAGCTCCTTGTCTGAAGTGGGCTTTTTTAGTGCATTTTCTCCTTCTCCTTCACAAATTCCTTTCCAAAAATCATTAAATAAGGATATGTTTTATTTTCCAGGACCACTCATGATAGTTTTGTTTTCCAGAGAGAACTACAACCACAATGGATATGAGTGAATGCATCATATATTCTAAACTAGCCTCAAAATAATTATAGTACCAGAAACAAAAAATTGATATGTCGTTGCAATAAAATTAGTAGTCTTAAAAAATTCATCAACTAAGGATACCATCCAAATAATATATGGGAATTCAATAATAAATCACTTACATTACATACCATGTATCATACATACCGTCACACTTTAATACCATACATATCATCAAATTCCATGGCACTTTCATAACCTATACCATATGGCCTTCAAAAAGAGAAATCAACATAATTTCATGTCATATACCATAAGATATCAATGAACGTCATGAACAATACCAAGGCATTTTATACGCTATCACTCATTTTAATGGTATTAAAATGCTATTCAACATATTAAATAAAATATGTATGAGCTATTGCTTATGTTTACGACCTACAAATGGTTATCCATAAAAAAATTCAACGCATAGCTTAAACTTGCACAACGAAAAAACTAAAATTATATTTATGTCATCCCATTATATGCCATTTAATTTTGTTTATTTTAAAAAAAATGCATATATACAATTACCAAAAAAAACGAATTTCAAAAGAAATCTTACAGTCTTCAAAATGGAGTGAACACAGAGCTCAATGCAACATAATACATAAAATTGTTGATTAGTGGTTGTCATTGATGTCAACCCAAGCAGCACCAAGGGAAAAGTCAATATTGCATGGGAATTTTGACCTACCTAGTTAATATATTCTGGGTCAACAATTATTTTTATGGTTTCCACTTGTTGAGATATTTCCATTGATATATGGCACGCCACATAATTCTTCATGGTTTGAGAGATATTCATGTTTGAAGTTTGTACCCCTAGTTAGTGGGCTAAAACCCCATGGGGTTGTGGCATGGGTCATTGAAAAGTCAATAATTAATATTTTTTAAGCTCCTAAAATCCCTCCCATGTTCACTTGTTGAAGGCACTCTCAACCTAAGAATTTATATAAATTTTGATCCTCATATCCTCCTTATGTAGGGATTTCGCTATATGAAATAGGTCATCGTGGAATTTTCGCTCTAACTTTGTTTCTACAAAGGTTCAGAACCTGAAATTTATATTAGGCGAAGCTGAAATCCTGAGGAAGCTCCTATAAAAATTGCAGATCAAGGTACATAATATTTTTGGATATATGATTTGTAGAAGTCAGTTTTTTTCCAGGCTCCTGAAATTCATCTCAAAGAAGTGACCTTGGGAAAATCGTCGTAACTCTCTCTTTGAGTATCAGATTGGAATTCTCTAAAAAGTATCAGATAGTGCATGGACTATAGTTTTATCTCTATAAATTTATGATCCAATTGAAGAAACAGTGACACATGGCATGCCGTAAAAGTTAGCTCTACTGAAACAATCCATAATTAGGGCATTGTGAAAGATTGGGCATAAATTTCTCTTAAAGAATCCAAATTGGGTCAGACTTATGGCTTCAAAAATATGACTCAGAGGAGTACCACATGACCAAAAATCACATATTGGGAATTTTAAATAACATAGATACACTAGATTCAATATCGATCTCCTAGAAGGAAAGAAAAAACTAGATCATGTGTTGTCAAAGGCTACAAAGGACCAGAATTTCTAGGGAAGCAAAGCAAAGCAAGGTGAAACAGAGGGTAGAATGACAAGAGAAGCAACCAAAGTGTAGAACAACAGCAAGAAGTTCATCACATGAAGTCTTCAAATGGGCAACACTGCATACATTCACTGTAAAGGTATCATTGTACTAAGTCATTGTAAATACATTATTGTAAAAATTCTACTAGTTTCTATCCACCAAGAGTTGAAGAGGCAGTGTCGGGAGGTCTAGGATCATAATTAGGTGGTTGTTTCATAGTTGGGGTTACGGTCTAGTGTGTCTTCTTCTTCTACATCATTCTATATCAAGTGGACCATTTTCCCTAGTATGAGAGTCCTTTCTTCTTTTATTCTTCTATAGGGTGGTGGGGTGGTGCTAGGGTGAGTTGTAGCTCATTGGGTGTTGGGGCATCCATTCAGTTTAATACTGAAGAATCTTGGGCATTGGAGCGTCCATCCAGTGGGATCTGGAGAAGAATGTTTTTCTAGATTCTAGGAAGTTGGAGCTTTATTTTCAATTGGAGTTGAATATTAAAGAATGATTAGAAAAGCATTGTATGGTATTTGTCTCGGAGTGGGTTTCCACCTTAAAAACTATGTGCATTTGAATTCCTTTTGTTTACTGCTATCATTGTATAAACAAAGATAATAATTGAATATTAACTAATGCTCCATTGAAAGGAATACTAATTCACCCCTCCCCCCCCCCCCCCAACCAAGTATTTCCAACAATTGGTATCAGAGCTTGGTTCCTTCAATAGCAGTTTAACAACTGTAAGGAGGTCATGGAGCATACCAAGAATGGTGTACCTGTATTCAATGAAAATAATTATGCACTCTAGAAAGGAAGAATGGAGGTCTATCTCTTGGCACAAGTTTACGGAGTATGGGATACTATTCAAAATGGATTTACATCAACCACAGATGAACAAGGTAAAAAGAATTTGGTAAATGATGCAAAAGAAAAGAATATTATTATCAGTGGACTTATTGAATATGCTTATCATAAGGTGTTGGGTTGTAAAACCACCAAAAATGTATGGGACAAGCTTGAGAATATATATGTAGGTGACTCAAATGTCAAAGAAGCAAAGCTTCTGTTGTGAAGCCAGCTCCAAAAATAGAAGAAAAGAGATATCAACGCCTTAGAAATAAGCCACTTCGAGGGGGGAAACCTCGAATACATTACATGAATGAAAAATTAATGGATGATACAAATTACAAAACCTCCTTTCTATATATACGAGTCCATGGGGCCACAATGTAATCCTGGCCAACCTAACAATAATAATTTAAGGGCACAATAATAACAATATGGGGGTTACAGGGGTACAATAATAACAATAAGGGGGTTACACTAATAACAATAAGGGACTATACTAGTAATATAGGGACCTAACATGTCCCTCTCCTTCAAAAAAGTGTTGTCCTCAACACTTGAGTAGCTTTGGGTGATTCTGTATAAAATTCTCATCCTCCCATGTAGAATATTCAGTGGGTAAGTTCTTCCACTTGATGAGATACTCTGAAATTGATCGATTACGTAGCTGTTGAGTTCTTGTTTTCATGACCGCTTCAGGTTCCAATATGATTTTTCCTTCCTCATCAAGTTCTGGAAATATTGTTTGAACTGGAATATTTTCACCTATAACCTTCTTTAAGCATGAAACATGGAAAACTGGATGCACTCGTGAAGAAGCAGGAAGCTCCAATTTGTATGCCATAGTGCCAATATTTTGCAACACCTCGTAAGGACCATAGTACTTTGGTGATAATTTATTATCCTTCTTCGCTTGCTTGAGGGAAATTTGTTTGTATGGTTTTAGTTGTAAATATACCCAATCTCCTACATCAAACCTTCTTTCGCTGCAATGTTGATTTGCCTATTGTTTCATTTGCTTTTGTGCCAAATTCAAGTTATCCTTTAAGAGTTGGAGAACTTCTTGTTGATGATCGATGTGATCTTCCACTACTTGAACCTTCAAATTTTATCGTAAAGATGATGTGATGGATGGTGGATGATATCCATAAAGTTCCATAAATGGGGTCATTTTTGCTGCAGTATGGAAGGAAGTGTTATACCACCATTCAGCGAGAAGTAACCACTTGACCCATTGTGTTTTTTTTATCAAATACAAAACAACGAAGATATCCTTCCAAACATTTATTTACGATCTCAGTTTGACCATCATATTGAGGATGATAAGATGAGTTATGAGCTAATTGAGTACCCAAACAATAAAATAACTATGTCTAAAAATTTCCAGTAAAAATGGGATCTCTGTCGCTCACAATAACCCTTGGGTTTCCATGTAGCTTTTTAATTGTGCCTATAAATGTAGTAGCAACTATACTTGCTTTAAATGGATGAGATAATGCACAAAAGTGTGCATACTTGGTAAGTCTATCAACTACCACCATGATGAAACTCTTTCCTTCATATTTAGGTGAACCTGTGATAAAATCCATTAAAATATCCTCCCAATGTTGACTTGGAATGGATAAAGGTTGTAGAAGTCTCGGGGTCTTAATTGTCTCAAATTTATTCTGCTAGAAAACCAAACATTCCGCCACAAACTTTTGAATATCAGATTTAAGGCCATCACAAAAAAAATTCTTTCTTCACCCTGCGGTAAGTTTTTAAAAATCCTGAGTGTCCTCCTAAAGGAGAAGTGTGCAATTCCAAAAGAATATTTTGTTTTAGTTGGGAATTCTTACAAATATATAAGTGATATTTGTACCATAAAGAATCATTTTTCCAACTAAATGTGTCAGATGTAATAGGATCTTGCTGCAACTTTTGAATGAGTGTCCATACTTATTTGTCCTTCTTCCATTCATCTCTTTCTTCGGTTATCCAATCTGGTTGGATAATAGAAATGTCACAAAGAAATGCTTCCACCTCTTCATTCTTTCTTGAGAGTGCATCTGCAACAACATTAAGCTTCCCTTTTTTGTAGATTATTTCAAAGTCATAACCCAACATATTTGTGACCCATTTTTTCTGCTCTTTTGAAGATAGTCTTTGTTCCAAAAATTGTTTAAGACTATCATGATCATTTTTTACCTTGAAGTGTCTTCCAATTAGGTAAGTTCATCATTTCTTTAGTGCATGCAGTATTGCTAACATTTCCTTCTCATAAATAGGTTTCTGTAAATACTTTCCTTTTATTGGATGACTTTCAGAAGCAATGGGTCTTCCTTCCCGCATTAAAAAAATCACCAATTCCATTTCCTGAGGCATCACATTCCACAATAAATGTTTTTGTGAAGTCTGGCATAGCTAAGACCGGTGCTAGGAACATTGCCTCTTTAAGATGTTCAAAGGCCTTAGTTGCTTAAAGAGTCCATGAAAATGCATCTTTCTTCAATAATGTTGTTAGAGGTGCTGCTATTCTCCCATAATTCTTAACAAACTTGAGATAATACCCTGTTAACCTGAGAAATCCTCGCAACTGCTTTATGGTTGTGGGGACTTTCCATTCCTTAATGGCTTTAATTTTGTTAGGGTCTACCTTAACACCCTCGTGAGATACAATATGACCCAGATATTCCACCTCTTGTACTCCAAAGAAACATTTGGATGTTTTTGCATATAATTGTTTCTCCTGCAATAGTTTGAGCACCCTGTCAACATGTTCAACATGATCCTTCCAAGACCTACTGTAGATTAGTAGATCATCAAAAAATACTAGCACAAATTTTCTAAGGAAGGGTTTGAAAATGGAATTCATCAACCCTTGAAATGTAGAAGGTGCATTGGTAAGGCCAAAAGGCATGACCAAAAATTCATAATGACCCTCATGAGTTCGAAATGCTGTTTTTGGAATATCTTCAGTCTTCATTCTAATTTCATGATATCCTGAACGAAGATCCAACTTGGTAAAATAAATTTCTCCATGTAATTCATCTAATAATTCATCAATCACAAGAATGGGAACTTTATCTTTAATGGTGAGCTTATTGAGCTCCCTATAATTCGAACACATGCACCATGATCCATCCTTCTTGTGTACCAATACTACAGGGGCAGAGAAAGAACTTTGACTAGGTTGAATTATACCCGCCTCTAACATTTCTTCAATCATATGTTCAATTTCGCTCTTTTGAACATAAGGATATCTATAAGGCCTGATGTTTGGAGGAACACTTCCTGGAATCAAATGAATAGCATGATCATGATCACAAATAGGTGGGAGTCCTTTGGGAGTTTCAAACACCTTGGAATGATTGTCCAAGACTTGTTGGAGATTTGCAGAAATAGATGATTTTGATGTTGGAACTTCTAGTGAGCATAATTGTGCAATTATGCCTCGTTTTTCTTTCTTTAGAAGCTTTTTCATGACATTAGAACATATTATATTTCCTGGCTTCCCTACAATACCCCATAATTTGACTTCCTTTCCTTCTAAAAGAAATTTCAAGAAAAGTTCTTGAAAATTAAAGGCTACCGTCCCCAAAGATTGTAACCATTGTACTCCTAGTACAACATCAACACCTCCCATAGGAATGGAAAGCATTGGACTATTCAATACATATTCCCCCATGGTTAGCTTGATATTATGCCATTTTCCAGAGAAATTTATAGTTCCTCCATTTTCAACCATCACTTGACATTCTGGTGTTGGGTATAGGAAACAATTCAATTCCTTGGCTACGTTACAATGACTAAAATTATGGGTGCTACTTGAATCAATAAACACTATTACCTTTTTCTTCTTGATATTTCCTTCTATCTTGAGAGTTTGAGGAGTGGTAATTCCTACCAATGCATTACATGATATGGTCAGACTCATTTCTTCCTCTTCTAGGGCTGGTCCCTGGTGTATATCCTCTTCTTGTTCATTTTCTTCTTCCTCTTCACAATCTATGTAAAATAATTTATTATCAGCACACTTATGACCTTTAGTGTATTTGCTATCACAACTGTAGCAAAGCCCTTTTTCTCTTTTTTCTTCCAATTTTTGTGGTGTCAACCTTGTAGGTTGTGGAAATCTAGGCATAGCAACACTTCCTTCTTTATAGAAGTGAGTGGTAGGCTTCCTTGTCGCCATAATTTTTCATTCAATTTTTCTTGCCAACTTGAATGCCTTCTCCAATGAATCAGGTTCCAAAATGTGAAATTCATGTTGGATGTTATCCTTTAAAGTACCTATGAAGATATCAATCCTGTGTTCCTCTGGAATATCAGTTACCCTTATATTCAAATTTTGGAAGTCCTCAATGTGCTCCCCCACTAAACCCTTTTGTTTGAAATTTATCAATTGGCTAAAGAAGGTGTTGCTCTTTGTATCCTCATAATGTGCTATCATTTCCTCCGTAAACATTGACCAAGTGACAATTTTTTTACGGGAGAAAAACCATCGATACCACGCAAATTTATTTTGTTCTAAATGTAAAGTTGCAATGCGTACCTTTTGTGTGTTTTGCACATTAAGGAGATCAAAATATTTCTCCATCTATAGTATCCATGTTACAGGATCCTTTCCATCAAACTTCCTCATATTCATTTTTGGAATATGGTGGTTCTTCCCGCCAACATTAGAGTTTATGAAGTCACGATTAACATTTATTTTATTCTCATCATGAGTTTCCTCTACTATCTTTTCACCATTAGGAAACATTTCTTGTATCAACTTTGTCAAACCTTCCATGTCTGCTTTTAGATCATTCTTCATGTTTTCCATGTTGTCTTTCATTTTTTCGTCGATCTTAGCTTCCATGTCATCCATCTTAGATTCCATGCCTTTCTTCAAACCATCCATATTATTATTCAAACCATTCATCTTCGCTTCCACGCCTTTCTTCAAAACTTCCATTTCATTTTTTGTTGCTCTTTGTGAGAGCGAAATTTGGTGCACTTTCTCTTGTAATTTTGATAGATCATGTTGCAATTCTTCATCTTCATGACTCATAGTAGAGCCTTATGAAGGCTTAATCGGTGTTGAATTTTTACGGGGCATTTTTTAGAACCCAATACTGATATCTATTCTACAATATGCCCTTGGAATCAATTCAAATTGATTCTTCAGAAAAGACTTATGCAATTCAGAAAAAAATACACACCTTTTTCTTGCTTTTGAGGAGCTTGATATTGAAATTAGATTATCTCTGTGATTTTGGTGCTTCAATATCTGAAATTTGGCACTGAGGTAGCCTTCTAAATTATCTTTCAAATGCTATAGGTCTAACTTGATTTGGATTCTCCAAGGAAAAGTTATTTCCAATCTCCCACAATGACCTAATTATGGACTGGTTCAATAGAGTGAACTTGTACAACTTTCCACGTGTCACTGTTTCATATTTTAGCTCTTTAATTGATAGAAAAGAAAATACAATCTTTGTACTTGCAACCACTTTTTACATCACTCCAATTCAATGCTCAGAGAGAGAGTTATGAATATTTTCCCACGATCTCCTCTTTGAGATGAAATTCAGGAGCTTGAAAACGCACTACCTTCCACAGATCATATCTCTGAACATATTGCGAACAAAGCTCTAAAATTTTGTGACACGTTTCCTCAATATTTCAGCTTTGCGCCCTAAAAATTTCAGATTTTGAACCTTCGTAGAAAAAAAAATTATAGCGCAAATGCCACGATGACCTGTTTAGATTCAATTGAGGAGCCTGCAAAAAGACCTAACTTCCATAGTTCATATCTCCGAAAATATTGTGAACCAAGCTCTGAAATTTTGCGAAGATGTTCCTTGGGATTTAGAATTTGCACCCTTAAAGTTTTAGCTTTTGAAACTTTGTAGAAAAAAAGTTATGGCGGAAATTCCACGATGACCTGTTTGGAGTAGTGAAACCCTAGAATCCAAAGCTCTGATACCAAATGTTGCGGAGCCAGCTCCAAAAATGGAAGAAAAGAGATATCAACACCTTAGAAATAAGCCACTTTGAGGGGGCAACCTCCAATACATTACATGAATGAAAAATTCTTGGATGATACAAATTATAAAACCTCCTTTCTATATATAGGAGTCCATGGGGCCACAATGTAATCCTAGCCGACCTAACAATAATAATTTAAGGGCACAATAATAACAATATGGGGGTTACAAGGGTAAAATAATAACAATAAGGGGGTTACATTAACAACAATAAGGGACTATAATAGTAATATAGGGACCTAACAGCTTCAAATCTATAGAGAAAAAATTGAGCAACTCAGAATGAAAGAAGATTGCAACATTGCTGCATACTTCCAATATGTTGATGAAATAACCAATACTCTGGAAGGATTGGGAGAGCCAGTTGACGAGAAGACTATTATATGAAATATTCTTAGGATGTTACCAGGGAGATTCAACCCAAAGGTATTGGTCTTAGAATACAGTGAAAATCTGGACAAACTCAACAAAGAGGAATTACATGGAGTTCTCATAGCATATGAAATGAGACTTGACGAAGAAGAGGGTACTTCGCATCTAGAAAATACGTTCGTTGCATTTAAGAAAACCAATAAGGACAAACAAACTTCAATTGAGGAGACATGCACCTGCAAGTGTGAAGAAAATGGAGATGATGGAGAAGGCCTTTTAGATGAAGAATATGCTTACTTTACGAGAAAAATAAAAATTGGTAAGGGAAAATTCAAAGGTAAACTTTCATTGATATGTTTTGGGTGTGGTGAGGTTGGGCATTTCGCAACAAGATGTCCGAATAGAAGTGATGGCAACTCAAAAGGAAATAAAGGCTTTAAGAAATTCAACAAGCAAGGATCTAAAAGGAACTTTCTCTCTAAAGAAGATAGCTCATCATCTAATGAATACAATGGTAGCGAAGAAGAAGCCAATGAGAGAGTATTGTTTATGGCCAAGTACAATAAACAAGAGGTATCAAACAATGAAAAAGAAGGATTGACCATAGAATAATTTTCTAAGGAAGCAATCAAGCTTATAAAAGAGCTCAAAATAGAGAAGATTCATTCCAATACTCTTGAATAGGAAGTTCAAGGTCTCAAAATTGAAGTTGAAGAACACAAATGCATTGAAGAGTCACTTCAAAAGAAGTTGGAAGAAATAAAACAAGAAAGGGAAGAAGTAGAAGCCGAAGTAGTCTCGTTGCGTAAGGAAGTGAAGAAAGAAAAAACTATCCAAAACTATGCCAAAAGCTAAAGGGCATTGGAAGAACTCATCAACAATCAACGATCTTACAACCCTAGAACTGGCCTTGGTTGCAAAGAAGAAGAAGTAGGACCTTCTACAACAAAATACAATGAAGCTATGAGATCTGACATGCATGTAGACTTCATTGGACAAGATTCACAAGAACATCCTTGGAAGACGATTCCTCGACGAATATTTCCATCCAAATACCAACATATTTTTCATGGCTATTGTTATTCATGTGGAAAATTTGGTCATAAAGCTCTAGAATGTCGCACATACCCTAGGAATCAATACAATTCCAGGAGATCCTTCAAATATGAACCTCCCAGGGCTCAATGAAACATCAATAGATTTTAACATTTAAGAAATAATATGGAATGTTACAAATGTCATAAATTTGGACACATAGCTAGAGACTGCCGACTTGAAAGTCCTCCAGAAGAATCTTCGAAGCCACAAAATGAACGAACATGGAAGAAGAAGAAGACTAATAATTGTGCTCTCACTCTCAAGGCTAAAAACAAAAAATATGTGTGGTATGTTGATAGCAGTTGCTCAACACATATGACTGGAGATATAAGTAATTTTGTATCCCTGAAAAAGAAGAAGGATGGAACTGTATCCTTTGGAAATGATGGATCTTCAAATGTTATAGGATCAGGTACCGTCACTCTTGGAAGAAAATATTTTATAGCCAAGAATGTTCTATTAGTTGAAAACATGAAGCATAATTTGCTTAGTGTTGGACAAATATGTGATCAAGGACACACAATGCTATTCAACTAAAGAAAATGTGAAATCAGGAAAGGAAGGTATGGTAAAATTGTGGCTATAGCAAGTCGAGCTCCAAATGACATATAAGTTCTGGATGAAGCAAATAAATCATGTATACTAGCTAAAGAAGATGAAAGATGGTTATGGCACAAACGAATGGGTCACATAAACTTTGACAATATTGTTAGGATAAGAAAAAAGGAAGCAGTACGAGAAATGCTGAAAATCTCAAAACCTTCCAACACACTATGTGAGTCCTATCAGCACGGCAAGAAGACAAAAGTCAAAATTAAAACAAAATAAAAATTTGCATCACATCCATTGGAATTGATACATACTGATCTCTGTGGTCTTGTGAGAACAAAAGGCTTAGATGGAGAATTATATTTCATGTTAATGATAGATGACTATACCAAGATGACAACTATCAATTTCCTAAAGAAAAAATATGAAGCATTTGAGTGCTTTAAGATCTACAAGGAGTTGGTAAAAAAAGAAACAGATTTGAAAATAAAGTGTCTAAGGTTAGATAATGGTGGAGAATTCACTTCCAAATTATTTTAGCAATAATGTGATGAAAACGGAATAAAAATATAATTTTCAACAACACAAACACCTCAACAAAATGGAGTTGTTGAAAGAAAGAACAAAACCGTATAGGAAATGGGTAGAACAATGTTGCAGGACTCAAAATTAGATGAAAAATTTTGGGTTCAAGAAATTGATATGCCAGTCTTCATTATCAACTGAAGTCTTCTCAGAAATAATTGCTACAAGACCCCATATGAATTATGGAAAGGAAAACTAACTAATGTAAAATATTTCAGAATCTTCAGAAGTAAATGTTATAACAAAAGAAAAGATCAGAATTTGGGTAAGTTTAAATCACGTGTTGATGAAGGTATCTTTGTTGGTTACTCACACAAAAGAAAGGCCTATAAATGCTATAATCTAAGACGAAAACAGATAGTGGAGAGAATAAATGTTACATTTGACGAAGATGGTGTTCTAAGGAATAATGATGAGGATCTAGAATCTTTGAAACTTGAGACAGAGGCTGAAAAAGACATAGGGAAAATTCTAGAATAAGATGTTAGTATGAATCTTTTTTTGAAGTGTACGAAAAAAGACCACTTTAGCTATGCATAAATTATAGCCCTAACATCCAATATGGCTACCAATATCTTCAGATTTGCAGTTAGTTGGTCAAGAAAAATGCTGCAAAAATTCAGATCTATGCATAAAAATACATTAAGCAGTAAAAATAAGGTTTTGCTCCATACATCCAATAGACAAGAAAAGAACAATATTTTTGAAAGAATTTTATATTAAGGTGTTACAAAGCAATTTGTCACCATCCCTGCAATTCCCCATCCCGTACATTGGAGGGCTCATTCCGTGACCTGTGAGCAGTGACATAACCTGAAAACACTTTCATGGCATTCCCCTAGACATTGACTTCCATTTCCCTGAAGACATCTCCTTGTGAAAAACCCTAAAAATAGCCTTTTCATCCTTGGCGCGACTAGCCTGTGTTATACCCGCGCCAATGGGGGAACTTCTTCAAAGAGGGCACGCCAATTGGCACTCTGTCTCAGAGTCGCATTCGTGCTAGGCTTAATAAAGGGTGTTTTTAAAAAATAAATGGCGGAAGATTGACTCCAACCAACTCCTGAATTGGTCTCTAAATCGAGTTGGGACGTTTGGCTCCGGTTCTCCATGTAGAGGAAGTAGTTTTCCACCTCTCATGGAAGCTTCCTTGATGATAGGGCCAATCCCATGATTGTAGGGATCCCAACTCCCCTTCCACCATTTATATAAGCTTGCCATTTCTCTTTGCAAGCTAGTCTCCAAGAATCTCCAAGAGCCTTCTTAGCCTAAAGAATGCTGCAAGAGCTTTGATAGTCCTCATAGTGCCAAATCCATAGCGAGGAGATTGACGATCGAAGAGAGAGGCTTGTCCCCATTCCCAACAAGCTTTACTGAGACATATTCCACTGAAGACCCACTGAAGGAAGGTTTACCGTCAGAGCCTGGTTGTATTTTCCTTTGATGAATTAATGATAAGCGACTATTGGTTATGGTTCCACCCGTATTGTTCATTATGATCATGATTTGTGTCTTCTCTGACTGATGCATAATTGCATATATCGGGTTTTACGCTTATGTTTTTCATGTTTCTTATGTGTGCAGGTGTTTGATCGCGGTGAGCGAGAGGATTGTGATTTGCTGGAACAGGGAAACGGGAGCGTCATCTTCTCTACGAACAACAGCGTTGGACTTGAGGTAGGCCTTCTTCGCAAGTTGTTTTATTTTAATTAGGAACCTGCGCCATAGCATGATACGATTGCTGCTAGACCCGATCTGGGCTAGTAGGGATCGCCTCTATCCGCAGAGGGGATTTACCTCTACAACAAATTGGCGACTCCATTGGGGAGTTAGCTTGTTGTTTGCTTTATAAACTACAGACGGAGCTTGAAGTTAGCCATATAGCCTTCGAAACGCTCTTGCTTTGCATTAGAGAAAGTAGATGAATGCTACTTTAGTCAATCTCCGGTTTAGTTTATGAACTGAACACTTGGAGTATTGTCTTGTCTTTCAGTCGATTCTTGACTTTGCTTTCTTGATAAGCTCCTTTCGCTGGCTATTTTCGTGAGTTTGGCTTTTGGTTTGAGCTCCAACATCACTGGTCTGCTTCTTGGATTGCTTATTTTTATTTTTTTACATAGTAAACTTGACTGGCGTGCTTAATAGCCTGACAGTCACGCCAATTGGTGCTAGTTGCTAGTTTACTACCCGCGCCAATACTGTCATGGCACTAGTTTCCGCCTGACAGTCATGACAATCCTGGAAGGTGCTAGGTTTTTCTCTGTTCTGAGCTTTTTGAGCTTGATCTGTGATTTTGGTTTCATTTCTTCGACTGCCTAAGTGTTCTAGAGTCTTTTTTGACTGACTGTGACCTTCATCCTTTGGTTTTTTGGCCGTTTCTATCGATTTTTCATTTTAGCCCTAGGGCATCTAGGTGCTATTGTGTGTCGAGCCTCCCATGGGAGTTTTTGGTTTCTATCTGTTCAGTCAACTTTGTGATTTCTTCTCTGCATTCAGCTGGTGGTTGTATATTGTTTTATTTCGTTATTTGAGTGATTGGATTCTTCTTCATCCGAATTCTACTTTGTCTCGCTTTGAGCCTAGATTACATGGTTCATTTGATTCTTGGAGATTCTGCTTGAAGTGCTGAGTCTAGTCTTGGTTGAGAGAAATTATTTGTTTTTTCATTTTTAGGCATTGGTGCTTGTTGTCAGTTAGCAACCCGTGCCAATTGGGCATTGGCGCTAGTTGTCAGTGAGCAAGTCGCGCCAGTTGGCGCTAGTTGTCAATGACAAAGTCATGCCAATTTCAGGGTGTATGAAAATTGAGATTTTTCCCTAAATCCTTCACCAGTGTGTCTTTCCCTTCTGGTCTTTTCACTGTATGAGAATAGATTACATTGCTCATTGTTTGAAATGTCTTATCTCCATGATTGCTTGATGTAAAAGGGAATGATGCCTTGTTTTGAACTCATGCTTTGGAAGTCCTCTTTGTGTTTTGTCACCTTTTAAGGAATTTCATTACAAAGTGGTTTGAAACAACGATTGCATTCTTAATGTTTGTTTACATCTATTTTGCATTCATCCTTCATTAAGGATTTTGTGTTCTTTTAGTTTTCATTTCAAATTTTTCTTTTCATGCATTAGATCACATTGCATTGAAAAGTGTTTTTTTTATAGATTTATCATTGAAATTAGATCACATTGTTTAATGATTGAAAGCTAAAAGTCGCTTTGAGTGCATTCTCCTTCATTAAAAGCATGCATTAAGTAGATTCTCATTTCATCAAAAAATGCATTGAGTGCATTCTTATCATTTGACAAGAAAAGGAAGTTGTGCATAGATTACAATTGCATAGTTTTCAGAAAAGAGGATTTTGCATAGAATACATTGCATTGTTCACATCATTGAATGTTTGAAATTACTTTTGGATAGTGAAATTCATCTAGTTTAGAAAAGATTTCATTTGCAGTGTTTTTTTATGTCGCATCATTGTTTGAAGCTCTTCCCTTAACTAGATAGCATTCATCGAATTGAAAAGTTTTCTTTTCTCATATAGCTGGATATAGGAGATTGTCAGATGACATACGGTAGGGCTTGAAAACTAAAACATAATTGAAGATCAACTATAAAATTTACTCAATTTACACTAAGGCAGCATTGGAACATTAACGAAATATTTCGAGGTCTAGGCTAGAGACGTGTTGCAGTGTCTTTAAACCTAGTAGCTATCATTCGCCTCTTGGCTTTAGACAACACTAGTACGGACTTGTGCTCCCCGTACCATTGTGTATATAAAGGGAGACCCCACTAGGTTTCTATCCTTTATCCATAGGAAGCCGAGTCTGCTACCCTATACCCGTGATACACCAGACACAACATTCGGGGAGATTGCCTACATGTACGTTAAGTCCTTGGTTGATTTCTTTTTTATTTTGAAACCAAGGTGTATATTGCAGTTCACGGTTATTTGGTACACCCTTTGCCTAGAATCCCAGAGTAGTCATTTCGAACTTTTCTGACTCATTAAATTTCAAAAGATCATCAAGCGCTTGTCATTTCATGCTTGTTTCAAATCTGAAAGTGAAAGAATCACCTTTTTCTTGTTTCTCGACTCTTAAAAGATGAAACGGTAGAGTTTTGTTTCAATGTTTTAAAAATTAACTGCCCATGAAATATTCCTGGTTAAAGTTAGTTTCCTCAGGGTGTTGTGCTGAGTTGTTTCTAATGGAAACTTTTCCGGAGTTCACCAACCAAGGAATCCCCTCTGATGGGAATCCTAGTCCTTTTCCTCCTTTTGGAAATGTTGGTGCTCCTTATATGGCAACATTGTCCCTTCCTGGGTTAACTGTTGGGTTTCCTGTTTGGTTATTTTCAACCTCTATCGTCCCAAATGTATCGACTACTGTTCAATCAGTTCCTCCGCCTGAAAAACATCATGTTGATTCCAAGGTGGACCTCTCCCCTTTTTTTCTTGTTTCTGCATCCTCATCTTCTACTTCACCTGGTGAAAGTTTGGATTCGAGTAACCAGGTGGCTAAGAAGAAGAAGAAGAAGACAAAGAAGAAGAAGTCTGATAAGAGAGAGGCTAAGGTTGCATCTACTACCTCCAAATCACCTCCTCTTGATAAACCTCCCAACCCTCCACGGAAAGTCAAATACCCTTGCATGTTGTGCACGGGAGACCATATCCTTCGAGATTGCCCTGGCATTCCCAAGGTGCTTGAAGAATGGTCCAACTGTCGTCTGACGTTTCCTTTGGCTTCTGGGAGTCAAGTTGGGGGTACATCTTCAACTGGTGTTGGTAAGGCTCCTAAGAAGTAGGGTAAGCTCACCAATCCCTGTAAGTTGTGTGAAGGGCACCATGCCATTCACCTTTGTCCGTATATGGATGAAGCCAAACGAGTTTTGGATAGCTCAACTGTTTCTACACCATGCCTCCCAGCTGGTTACAAACAGCTTTCTTCGAGTCCTCCACCAGCTAATCCTATGATTGGTTAAGAGTCATCCTTGGTCAATCCCGCTCCCTCGGAAATTTAAATTCAGGAATCCGTCCCTGACCAACCATTGGTCATGGGATCGGTTGAACTGGCCCCGTCTACAGTGCACTAGGTCTTTTCCATTGAGAATGGACCTCACACCCCTCATATTCTTTTTGTCTCTTCAGATTCTTCAGACTTGGAGAAATATTCTCCTGTCCCTACACCTCAAGAAGTTGCTCCTCTGCCTCCCGTGATGGAGGTCCCAGAGGATATCCTTCCCGACTCTGTGATGGAGGTTGTGGAGGATGCTCCTTCTTATTTCGTAACACCAGGGGAAGACCTTTTTGGTTCGATGGTAGCCCCTCCGAGTAGTTTGGTTGCTTCCTTTGATTGGAATTGATTTTCAGGATACCGCCTTCCATCTTGTGTGCCTTTTGAGATAATGGTATAAACCTCTAGTCTGGTTCTACCTAGCACTATTATATATGAAGGTGCGTCTGTTAGTGTTCTGTCCTCAACTACTTGGAAAGCTTTTGGTTCGTCACCGCTTGTGCCTGTTACGCAGAATCTGTTGGCGTTTAACAGAAGAACGATTCAACCATTGGGGATTCTTCCAAGGTTACCTATTACTTTGGGAGGAAAAACCATCCATATGGATGTGATGGTTGTTCCAGGTCCCTTGGATTTCAATCTTCTCTTGGGGCGCGATTACACCTATGCCATGGGAGCGCTTGTCTCCTCCCTTTTTCGTGTGGTCTGTTTTCCACATGAAGGATGGATCGTGACCATTGATCAGCTTTCGTTCTTTGGTCCTGATATGGAAGCTGGCCTGCCATCATCCCTTCTTGGTTTTTATCCACCCATTGTATCTTCCCCACCACATGTCAACTATGTGGCTACCTACCCTGTGCCTATACCCAGTGATAGTGCAATTGTGCATCAGGTGCTGGGGGCATTGGGTCCTGACTTCCAGGATTTTTTCCTTCCATCGGGAGTGGAACTCTTGGAAGCGATGAATTCTTGTTAATTATGATGACGTCGGTCGGAGCATGGTTCTTTTCCCATGTCAATCTCCTTAAAAAATGAAATCGGGTCTGGCCGGAGTAGAGTTCCTTGTCTTGTGTCAAGCTCCTTAAAAAATGAAACAACGTTGCTGGAGCAGAGTTCCTTGTCTTGTGTCAAGCTCCTTAAAAAATGAAACAAGGTGTCCCGAGGATAGTTCTTTTAATGTGTCAACCTCATTAAAATAATGAAACACATTCCTGTTCAATGCGAGTCTTTGATCAGATCTTGTAAAATCCCAGTCGAGTCTTTCTTAGATCTCGTAACTTGAACCTTCACTCCCTCCATCTGTTTACTTAGGTGCATGGACTGAAGCTTGGGGGGCATGTACCTCAAATTGAGTCACCATGTTGGGGGCATGCTTAATTTTTTCAAGCATAGTTTGTTTCCATTTCAAGCTTGTGTAAAAATGAAACCGGTTTCAAGCATAATTTATCTTTGTTTCAAGCTTGTGTAAAAATAAAACCAACTTTAAGCAGAGTTTCCTAATTTCAAGCTTGTGTAAAAATGAAACCGGTTTCAAGCATAATTTATCTTTGTTTCAAGCTTGTGTAAAAATAAAACCAACTTTAAGCAGAGTTTCCTAATTTCAAGCTTGTGTAAAAATGAAACCATTCCCATTTTACCTCTTGTGATTTCCATTTTATCAGCCTGTTTTTGCCAGATGAGCCTTGGTTTTCTCACTCCATCGTCACTATCTTCTTGGCCGATCATATGCCTTCACTTGGTTATTTTACCCATTCCTGAGGAACTGCTGCAATGAGTGGTCCTGTTAGCCAGCCTCTTGACCTTTATCTTGTTTTGAGCAGTTCCACCATTGTCGGAACCAGTTGCTACCCTTTATACCACTCGTTCCTCTAGGAGGAGTCATCTTTCAGCTCTTTTCTGACTCTCTAAACATGAAAAGATTGCTGAGGCCCTTGTCATTTTGATCTCATTAAAGTGGCCATGAAACGACATCTACCCAGTATATGTTTACCCCTTTTTTGGGCTGGGATAGATTATTTATGAAAAAGGAATACCCTAGCCTATCGCGACTAGGAGGTTTCCTCAGACATAGTTTTCTACCTTTTCGGATTTGAGGAACTATCTACGAAAAGGGACTGTTGGAGTTTACTTTTCCGCTGTCTTTTCAAACTCTCTAAACATGAAAAGATGCCGATTTCTTCCTTTGTCAGACTTGTTAAACCCTGATGACATCGGATCTAGTCGTAATGATGATATTTGAGTTCCTCCTTCCTAGGGCTCGTTAAATGTACTAGGATGGATTTGTCCGAAGAACGAACTTATATGACAAGCATATGCTATCCCCTTCAAGCTTGTTTTCAAAAATAATTGGGGTACTTGCCAGAAATGGTGGGGAAAAATGGAACCACCATCATTGTCGTGTCGGCAGTATGTCGCTCTTGAGCATGGCGCTTGTCTGCATTCGTGTCGGGTTGGGGACATCTCATATCGTTTTTCACTTGTCTCTGTGGGTTTGGGTGATCCTTTTTGACCTCTCATCTGCTCTTTGCCTCATCACCATGACCTATGATCTTGTGATGTCAAATACTGCCAGATCCACTGTCGTGCCCTCTGTTCAAGAGAAGTTGACCTCTACAAAAAATTTCAACCTTCCTCTGATTCTCGCCTGATCCTGATTCACAAAAGACATTATGTTCCTCTATCTCGTGTCGATGATGTGGTAAACAATATGGCCCACCTTCGATCAGGGTCACTTCATGTCGACTTCAGCTCATTATCTAGGAAGCTGATCTAGAGACTCCCTTCTGGTACCTTGGAGCTTGCATGCCTCAATGGCAGGTTCTTCACGTTTGACATGAGGTTTTCATCATTGGCCTCTGATCGAGTGATTCTACGGGTGTTTGATGCCAGTTCACTGATTCACATGCCGTAGATTATACCTATAGTACCTTGAGGGCCATTGTCATTATTGATGGTACCTCTCGCGTCTGTTAACAACTTTCATCATTGGCTAGTAATCAGGCGATGTTCTTGCATGTTTGACTTCAGCTCACTTATTCGCATGCTTGAACTTGTACTTTGTTCAAGTCGAGATGGAGTGCAAGACCCTAGATTTTGTCCGTTGGAATCCAGGTTGTGATTTTGTGGATTATTATGATTGTTTACATGACTCATTGATTGGATGGTTGCGACCATACCTGAGTCTATTTATCGATCCTCACTAGATGGCTGCGTCCATGCCTTGGATCTGGATTCTTGTATACTTTTCTATGGATGGCTGTACCCATACCACATATATATCATGTGTTTGAGATATCAGTTGTATTTCTCTATGCAGGTTTTCCGACGGTAGTGTTTTCAGTTGGACACGTTCTCGTAAAGCATTTCACCCCTCTCCCTCTTTCGGGCCTCATGCTTTAGGGGGCATCTATTACACAACAATTTGTCACCATCCCTGCAATTCCCTATCCCATACATTGGAGGGCTCATTCCATGACCTGTGAGCAGTGACATAACCTTAAAAAAATTTCATGGCATTCCCCTAGACATGGACTTCCATCTCCCTAAAGACATCTCCTTGTGAAAAACCCTAAAAATAGCCTTTTCATCCTTGGCGCGACTAGCCTGTGTTATACCCGTGCCAATGGGGGAAATTATTCAAAGAGGGCGCGCCAATTGGCGCTCTATCTCAGATTCGCACTCACACCAGGCTTAATAAAGGGTGTTTTTCAAAAATAAATGGTGGAAGATTGACTCCAACCAACTCCTGAACTAGTCTCTAAATCGATTTCGAACATTTGGCTCTGGTTCTCCCTGTAGAGGAAGTAGTTTTGCACCTCTCATGGAAGCTTCCTTGAGGATAGGGCCAATCCCATGATTGTATGGATCCCAACTCCCCTTCCACAATCTATATAAGCTTGCCATTTCTCTTTGCAAGCTATTCTCCAAGAATCTCCAAGAGCCTTCATAGCCTAAAGAATTCTGCAAGAGCTTTGATAGTCCTCATAGTGCCAAATCCATAGCGAGGAGATTGACGATTGAAGAGAGAGGCTTGTCCCCATTCCCGACAAGCTTTACTGAGATGTATTCCACTGACGACCCGCCGAATGAAGGTTCAGCGTCAGAGCCTGGTTGTATTTTCCTTTGATGAATTAATGATAAGCGACTATTGGTTATGGTTTCACTCATATTGTTCATTGGGTTTTACGCTTGTGTTTGTCGTGTTTCTTGTGTGTGCAAGTGTTCGATCGCGGTGAGCGAGAGGATTGTGATCTGCTAGAACAAGGAAATAGGAGCATCATCTTCTCTACGAACAATAGCGTTGGACTTGAGGTAGGCCTTCTTCGCAAGTTGGTTTATTGTAATTAGGAACCTACACCTTAGCGTGATACGATTGTTGCTAGACCCGATCTAGGCTAGTAAGGATCGCCTCTATCCGCAGAGGGGATTTACCTCTACAACATAAGGGCACCTGGGAGGAAAACAAGAAAGGTGTTTCCAATTCTCCTCAATGGGATGGGTTCTTGAAAGTCCTCAGCACTTCAGATCTAGAATTTCTCTCTCTTGTTGGTGTAGAAAACCCAGACAAACATAGAACTCAAAGGGAGCTCACAAAGTGAAATAATGGAAAATTTGACAATGATAATGGCTCAAAGTCATACCAAGAGCATAGATCCAAAGTGATCTAATAGGCAATAAAAGGTGAAGAATGGTAGGAAAAACCTTCCTATTTATAACAAAATATTGGATCATTTAGAGGAAGTGGTTGAATGATAATTAAACAAATAATTATTTATTTAATTATTTACAAATGATTTAGTCATATTTAACAAGGAATATTATTTAAATAAGATTTAAATAAATATCTAGAAAATAAGAAGATAAATAAGGATTTATCTAATTAATTTCTTTGTTTTGGGTTAAATATGACCAGGAATAATAATTAAATTATTGTTTAATTAATTATTCCATGAGGAAAATAAAAAAAACATAGATTTTTTTAATATTTCCCTTTAGGGTTTCCTATTTAGACCATAAAAAACCTAATAAATGTGTTTTATTAAGTTATTTTACATAGTGAAAGCAATTTTACTTAGGGTAAAATTGGTCTTACATGGTGTACTTGGGTCCATCTAATGATAATAGGTTAGATGACCAAAAAATGGTGTAACACAAGAAGAAACTATCAACCAGGAAGAAGTGAATAATGATCATCAAGATATACCAAAACAACAACAAGAAGCTCCTCTAAAGAGAACAAAAGAATGGATTCAAAAGAACCATCCATAAAATCAAATCATTGGTGACATAAATGAAGGTCGACAGCTTCATTCATCACAACAAGCTCACATTTCTTTTCTAACAACCTTTGAGCCTAGTCATTTTGAGGAAGCCAACCATAATGAACATTGGGTAGGAGCTATGAATGAAGAATTAGATCAAATCGAGAAGAATAACACCTGGAAATTAGTTCCACGACAAAAAGATAAAAATGTCATTGGGACAAAATGGGTGTTCAGGAACAAATTGAACGAAGATGGACAGGTTACCAGGAAAAAGAAAGATTGGTTTGCAAAGGCTATGCACAAGTGGAAGGAACTGATTTCGATGAAACATTTGCACCAGTTGCTAGAATGGAAGCCATTCGAATGTTTCTCACCTATGCATGTTCAAGAAAAATCAAAGTCTACCAAATGGATGTTAAGTCAGCATTTTTGAATGGAGAATTATAGGAAGAAGTTTACATCAAACAACTTGAAGGTTTTCTACAATCGGAAAAGGAAGACTATGTTTGCAGGTTAAAGAAGGCTCTATATGGTCTCAAGAAGTCTCCCAGAGCATGGTATGCTCTCCTTGATGGATATCTACATCAACAAGGGTTCAAGAAAGGTACTATTGATAGAAATATTTATGTACAAATAGATAAAGATAATTTAACAATCGCTGAGGTATATGTGGATGATATAATATTTTGTAGGAATGATGATCGACTAAGTAAGAAATTTTCTACAAATATGCAAAGTGAGTTCGATATGTCTTTACTTGGTGATCTGAGATACTTCTTAGGGCTTCAAATATCTCAGCAAGAGAAAGGAATATTTATATGTCAATCTAAGGACGTGAGGGAAATGCTCAAGAAATTGAAAATGGAATGTTGCAAACCCATCCTTACTCCGATGGTAATAGGTTGCAAATTGAGCATAGAAGACCCATCTAAGGATGTGGATCAGAGGTTGTACAAATCTATGATTGGTAGTCTTCTATATGTAACAGCGTCCCGGCCAGATGTTATGAAAGTAGTTGGACAAGTAGCAAGATTCCAAGCAGCACCAAAAAAATCACATATTATTGCTGTCAAAAGAATTCTTTGATATCTAAAGGGCACAAAAGAATATGTCTTGTGGTATCCCAAGGGTAACAATCTCATTATTCAAGCCTTTGTAGATGCAGATTGGGTAAGAAGCGTTGACGATCATAAGAGTACTAGTGGAGCAACATTATATCTAGGTGGTTGTCTCATATCATGGTTGGGAAAAAAGCAAACCTCAATCTCGTTATCTACAGCTGAAGCAGAATACATTGTAGCGACATCATGTTATACTCAAGTCCTTTGGATGAAACAAAATTTTCATGATCTTCAAGTACAATTCAGTGAGCCCGTTCCCATATTCTGTGACAACACCAGTGCCATCAACATCTCCAAGAATCCTGTCATGCATTAAAAAACAAAACACATTCCGATCAAATATCATTTTGTTAGAGAAAAATTTGCTGAAAAGAATATAAAACTTGAGTATGTTGGTCAAAAGAAAAAATCGTTGATATCTTCACTAAACCTTTACCTCATGAAGCATTTGAATATCTTTTCCAGAAGCTTGGGATTCTCCCAAGTTCTCGTTAATTTTTCCTTATTCATAATATAAAGGGGGAGTGGAAGTGTGTACAGGTCTGCAGGATGGTTGTGTGTTAGGGGGAGTTACCCTTTGCCATTGATGTTAAAGGGGGAGAGAATGTTGTAGGAAGAGGTGTCATGATCGCATGGGGGAGTACTTGTGTTGCCATCAATGCCAAAGTGGGAGATTATCGATTAGCAGTTGTCATTGATGTCAACCCAATAAGCACCAGGGGCAACCATAATATTGCATGGGAATTTTGACCTACCAAATTAATATATTCTAGGCCAAGAATTTTTGTTATGGTTTCTACTTGTCGAGATGTTTTTGTTGATATATGATACGCTGCGTAATTCTTCATGGTTTGAGAGATATTCATGTTTGAATTTTGTACCTCTAGTTAGTGGGCTAAAACCCCATGGGGTTGTGGCATGGGTCATTAAAAAGTCATAATTAATAATTTTTAAGCTCCTAAAATCCCTCCCACGTTCACTTGTTGAAGGCGCTGTCAACATAATCATTTATATAAATTGTAATCCTCATATCCTCCTTATGTAGGGATTTCACTATCTGAAACAGGTCATTATGAAATTTTCGCTATAACGTTTTTTATAAAAAGGTTCAGAAGCTGAAATTTATATGAGGTGAAGCTAAAATCCTGAAGAATCTCTTATAAAAATTTAAGATCAAGGTGCACAACATTTTTGGAGATATGATCTATGGAAGTCAGTGTTTTTCCAAGTTCCTGAAATTCATCACAAAGAGGTGACCTTGGGAAAAATGTCATAACTCTCTCTCTGAGTATCAGATTGGAATTCTGTAAACAATGGAAGATAGTGCATTGACTGCAGTTTTCTCTCTATCAATTTTAGAGCCGAATGAAGAAAAAATGACATGTGGCATGTCGTACAAGTTAGATCTACTGAAACAATCGCTAATTAGTGCATTTTGAGAGATTGGGCATAACTATCTCTTGAAGAATCAAAATTGGGTCAAAACTATGGCATTGGAAAGATGACTCAAAGGAGTAATATAGGACCAAAAATAAAATATTCGGGATTTTAAATAACATAGATACACTAGATTCAATATCGAGCTCCTAGAAGGCAATAAAAAGCTAGATCATGTGTTGTCAAGGGCTGCAAAGGACTAGAATTTCTAGGGCAGTAAAGCAAAGCAAGGTGCAGCAGAGGGTAGCATGACAGGAGATGCAACCAAGATGTATAATAGCAGCAAGAAGTTCATCACATGAAGTCTTCAAGTGGGCAGCATTGCACTCAAGTCTTTAGCAAACATCATTCTTTTAGATAGATTTATCAATAGTATTATTAGAAATTATATGATGTCTATCGTACGACCCCTAATATAGCCAGGGTATAGGACCCAACTAGAGTCATTTGGGTGTTTGTGTCATGGTGGGGTTATGGTCTAGTGTGTCTTCTTCTTCTACATCCATTCTATATCATTGCTCAAATTGGACATTTTTCATAGTAACCTTAGTATTACTTTTTGCTATAGGGTGGTAGGGTGGTGCTAGGGTGATTTGTAGCTCATTGGGTGTTGGGGCATCCATTCAGTTGACTACTGAAGAATCTCGGGCATTGGAGTGTCCATATAGTGGGAACTGGAGAAGAATGCTTTTCTAGATTCTAGGAAGTTGGAACTTTATTTTCAATTGGAGTTGAATATTAAAGAATTATTAGAAAAGCATTAGGTGGTTTTTGTCCAGGAGTGGGTTTCCACCTTAAAACCTGTGTGCATTTGTGTTCCTTTTGCTTACTGCTATTATTGTACAAACACTGATAATAATTGAAGATTAACTAATGCTCCATTGAAAGGAATACTGATTCACCCCCCCCTCACCCCCCTCTCAGTATTTCAAACAAAAACAATGCACCATAACAAGAACTTTCATTCATAGATTTCATACCAACCAATTATTATACTTTCTCCTCCTAATGCATTACAAAATCACTCCTCCAAATGCACAAACTCACTCTTACTCTTAACACACAAGGTTTTAACATACAACTCAATTTGAACCAAAATTTTAATTCAAAAGTTAAGTTACGATCTCTGTCTCAAGAGATTCGACCAGAAAATGTCAGGAATATACCTTCAAGATCCAACATAACTAAAAACTTCAGCAGACAAGGGAAAAAGTATTCATGATAGAGGGTAATTGCAGAAAAATAAGAGTTATTGGACAGACGGAAACTAAAAATGGGAGTTGGCTCTGATACCATGTTAGGCCAGGAGTAACTCCATGAATTTTATTGTACTTTGCATTAGGATGGAACATGTATATATACATAGAGAGGGAGACTATTGGGTTTCATATCCCAATGTCTCTTCATCTTCCAATTCTCTTTATTTTGATATTTACATATTTACATGGATTTACCAAATCCCAAATATCAGGTGTCAACACTTTGGATTGTACATGAACCTAGAGGCTAAATTAATAACAAAGGAAACATAAGGTTTAATGTGAGTAAAAAAAATAATATTACTAATGAGTTTTGTGCATATAGTAGCATTGAATTTTAGAGAATAAAATTCCTTAATTGGCTTAAATCCTTGTTGACAATTGCAACAAGAAATAGTGAAATTGGCATCTAGAAACAAAATCTAGAAAATGGTACCCAGAAATGGCTACCATGTGAGGCTTTTGATTTAATTATCCCTTAATTAAATTGAAAGTAAATTTTAATCTCATCTCATAACAACTTGTATCAGTTAACTAAGTGAAATAAAACTTAGTTAGCTCAATAATTTCGATTCGAGGGTCAAAGGTGAGGCATGTAGAGTGATCCAATTATTTCCAGTGTCCAGTTGTAGTTGTAGCACTAGTGTGGTGTGAGTGTAATCAGTTAACTCTAATTAATTGAGTTAAAATTAGTTTAACTAGTTCTAAATGAGTGATGAGCTAGTGAGAGGTCAAGTTAATTAAATTAGAATTAATTCACAAGTAGTGATCTACCAAGTAGTTGATGATTTTTTATTATCATATGCATGCATGTCAATTCTGATGATGGCCCATTTGAGAGAGAGGTTAAAGGTAAGTTAACTATGAGTTTATTATTAGTGAATTGCCCGGGCATACTTAAAAAGTCACAAGAAGGCTCATGATGGATTACATATTCAAGGAAGGTTTATTATCATATTTAATAGGGATTAATTTCCTAGGGATTTCATGAGCAAGGCTGCTTAAGAAGGGGCTGAGAATTGGCTAAGTGTTAGTCAATTTTTCTTGAGAATTGGTAGTCAGTTTTGAGAAGGATCAGGGGGAGATGATCGATAGAGTGCAGGATTTTCTCAGTGTGAGAAAGCATTGTATTGTTTCATTATTCTTTGACTATGTACAATATATGATAGAGGGCTTTTGAGCAGGTGCTTTCCCCAAATACATCTTATATTGTGTGATTGATAATTTATTTCTCTTACTTGCATGTGATTGAGCGATCGTGTTTTATATTCCACAGGTATAGTAGAAGGATTCAATATATTTCTTTAGTACATTGAATGATCGGATTGAATCCATTGATATAGAGTTTCTATATAGTTTATACATGGTATTAGAGCCATGTTAGATATGTTCTACATGGTATCAGAGCAGGAATTATTTGGGAAGAGAGTTTGCAGAGAATATATGAAAATTTTGATGCAAAAATTTCAAAAAAAAATAACCTATTTGGATTCCCTGTGAAAAAATACCCAAATTCAAAAAAAAAATCGATCAACTCGGAGCTCAGATGAGGGAGATATCATTAATTTAAAACTAGCTCTTTTTTTAGAAAATTTTGCGATGACGGAAAATTAAAATGTGCACGAATCAAAAGAGGAAAGAAAGCCAAGGGAAGGAAGTCCCAAGGAAAAGAGGGAAAGAAAGACTTGTACAAGATTAGATTTTTTCACTGTCACAAGCATGGGCACTATGCTTCGAATTGTCCATAGAAGAAGGCAAGAAAGAAGGAGCCTGCAGTTGCATTGGGTAAAGCATTGGCTTCATAGTTCAAGCTTGATTTTACTCTCACTGCATGCATGGAAAACTCTGTTATGGGATGCATGAGGTATCTAGATAGAAGTGTCTCATTCCATGTGATGAGTAATAGAGATCTCTTCAGTGACTTGGAGGAGAAGGACCTCCAGCAGAACATAGAGTTTGGAGATGACGAGAGTCATAACACGTCCAACATAGGTAAAATTACCTTTCAGAGGGAGTCTGGTTCCCCTCTCAGACTAGCAGATGTTTTGTATGTTCTGGGCCTAAGGAATAATCTTTTATCCCTAGTGGTAGAAGACCGTGGTTATGAGGTGATTTTTAGAATAGGAAAGGTGTTCCTTAAACAGATAGCCATAGGACAGGTGGAGCAGATCGATTCAAAATTCAATAACCTATATTATCTCGAGGTTGAGGATGCATCTAAGGCTTTGAGAAGAAAATCAGTTGTTAATGACTTGGTGGTTGAGAGGGAGAAATTATCTCTCAACATGCAACCTCAGAAGCAGTCTCAGAAGGTTGTGGAGCAGCCACAATTTCCAATTGGAGAAGAAATGAGGAGACCATGTGGAAGAGTCCACTCAAGCAAAGACCTACAAGAGGGGGAAATTTTGAGCTAGAAAGGAAGAGGTAGTACATGCATCTATACCTCTAGGTGTGAGGTGGGGCGATGTGCAAAAGTAATCCCAAGAAGAAATTTGGGAAGGGTCCATTGAGATGGTATATCTCATGGATCGAACCTGGCTATGAGGAGCCCACAGTACAACAGTAGTAGGAAGGATGGGCTAGATTGATGCAGTCAGATGTCAGGAAGACAAAAATTAGAGTGACAGATGTTGGATACTGGAGCACAGATTTGAGTTGGCAAAAATGCAGAGTGAATGGATGTCGATGTTAGCAACATCACAGGGAGTCTAGTAGACATGTGTAGTAGCTAGAAACAATCATAAGACTCTGATGGAAGATGAATTATACTGATTCAGTTTTTTGGATGTTATTCAGTTTCTAGAGAGTTGCATGTGCAAACAACAATAAAGAAGTGTTTCATGCAAGAATATTCCAAAGGTACAAAATCAAGACAGATTGATTCCTTTCTTGTTGAGAGTGAGTGTTGAAATTTGCAACAAGAAATAATGAAATTGGCATCTAGAAACAAAATCCAGAAAATGGCACCCATAAATGGCTACCATGTGAGGCTTTGATTTATTTATCCCTTAATTAAATTGAAAGTAAATTATAATTTCATCTCATAACAACTTTTATCAGTTAACTAAGTGAGATAGACTTAGTTATCTCAAGAATTTTGAGTTGAGGGTAAAAGGTGAGGCATGTAGACTGATTCTATTATTTTCAGGGCCAAGTTGCAGTTGTAGCACTAGTGTGGTTTGAGTGTAGTCAATTAACTCAAAATAATTGAGTTAAAATAAATTTAACTAGTTCTAACTGAGTGATGAGATAGTGAGAGGTCAAGTGAATTGAATCAAATTTAATTCACAAGTAGTGATCTACCAAGTAACTGATGATTTTTTATTATTAGCTACATGCATGTAAATTCAGATGATGACCCATTTGACATAGAGGGTAAAGGGAAGTTAAATTTGATTTGTATTACTAGCAAATTGCCTGGGTGCAATTATAAAGTCACAAGAAGGCTCATGATGGATTTCACATTGAAGGAAGGTTGATTATCCTATTTAATAGGGATTATGTGAGCAAGGATGGGCTAAGTAGGGGCTGAGAATTGGCTAAGTGTTGGTCAATTTTTCTTGAGAATTTTTAGTCGTTTTTGAGCAGGATCAGGGTGAGATGATCGATAGAGTGCAGGATTTTCTCAGTGTGAGAAAGTATTGTATTGTTTCATGATTATTTGACTATGTAAAATATATGATAGAGAGGTTTTGAGTAGGTTCTTTTCAAAGATACATTATTTTTTGTGTGATTGATAATTTCTTTATCTTACTTGCATTTGATTGAGAAATCATGTTTTATATTCCAAAAATATAGTATAAGGATTCAATATATTTCTTTAGTACATTGCATGATCGGATTGAATCCATTGATATAGAGTTTATATATAATTTCTACAATCCTCACTGGAATTGAATAGAACAAGGCTTATAATGTTTCATTTAAAAACTCTTCAAGATATCCAAAGTATATTTTCACTCAAAAATGAAGATACCATCACCCAGTTACATAACTTGGATGCTAATAAGGAATGAAGAAAACCTTGGTTATTTCAATTTCATCTTGAAATTTTGATTTTATAGCAAAAAAAAAATCGCCATATATTCATAGATAACAAAATCATCCACATAAGACTAATTAGGAAAATTACATCATTCACATTTTTGGATGTTGAAACTCGAATAAATATGGATGAAGCCACTCAAACAACCTTCAACTAGGTTTCCCACCCTAACTAACTTAAGCTAAACTAGAGTAGAGAGATGCAACTCAAGTCATAGTATTTATCTCTATAGAATATCAATATTTCATTGAATTCTTGTGGTAGTTTTAAGGGTGTGCAATGGGATTACACATTAATAGGGTTGGTTTTGTCTTCATAGAAATGACAACTGTAATGTTCCAAAATTGGAGAAGCTACACTATTGTGAATAATCCAAGTTATTACCAATGTGGAGCTTCAGAAAATCATGAGAAATCAATGTATATCAGTTCATAATATGATCAAGAAACATTTAACCAGCAAATGAATGATTAGTAATAGAAATTTTCCTTACTATCCTTTCTCAGCATGAGGAAATGCAACCTCTTGGACCATAAAAACATAATTTTTAGAAAATAACGTGATAAATATGGGGAATGGCACTTTAATCCTATTATTTACATATTATGCAACTACCATACCGAATTTGAGCCAAAAATAATCATTCTAGCTAAGTTAAACAGATCTCCTTACCTAGAAACAACTCAAAAACACCCTATTCCCATGACTTTCAACATGCAGCATTTCTGAAGACTATGAGAGTGTAATTCACATAAGGGTTTATATAGAAAATGAATAAATAGTTATTATATGCAACTGATATTAATCACACAACAAATAAATGGAGGTTTAATCACTTATAAAGTAGAGACAAGGCTCCCGGCAAGGTTTCCGACAAAATACATAAATAAAAAGCAACACTGCAGAAACTAATGCAGTTTCTGCAAATATATATTATAAATGGATGAATATGATATAAAAATTCTGAATAATACATATAAATGACCCTATGCCTCTTATTAGAACTTCCGGAGGGAAATGAACACCTCCTCCTCAAAGATTTGCATCAAACCAAAGAGTGCAGCTATGCTGCTACTACTGCTGCATAAAGGACGTAGTTCTCTGAAGGAGACTACACTGTAGCTGAATTTAGATGAATGAACTCAATACAAGTACATAAATTTAGCTCAAATCACTCCCCTTTGATCCCTTAGTCACGCTGAACCAAAGAGAGGATGGAATTCCCACAGAGAAATTCCTTGCACTAAGCAGTGCAGCAACTCTGGCTAAACAGCTGAAGCATGCAATTGGTCTCAAGACCAAAATAGTTGTATACATGAATGAATCCCCTTTGATGCTATTCCCTCCTTTTATCTTTGGTGAGCCTTCTCACCCTGGACCCCACACAATGTTGAGGTGACTTCTTCATGAAGCTTCCTCTTTCAAAACCGCGCTGCCCTAGCTAGCTTCCCTCCTTTTTGTGACAGCGATGTTGACTTGGTCAACTGGAACCAATCCACTTGCAATGCCTATGTTCACACCAAGGGATCTTCAATTCGGTTCTCATATGTGTGTCTAGGCTGATCCTTGTTCACATTGAGCTAGTTTATTTGGGTGATCTCTTCCTCCTCAATAATACATGTTGACTTAGTCAAACTTGACTATGTCCCCATCTATTTTTCCCTTGTTCACAATTGGAAGTGTAGAATTTAGCTCCTAAGGTGATTTCCTTCCTCATTAAGGTGGAATTTATTCATATATTTGTTGTTCATGGACCTCCTTCCCATTTATTCCTCTTCTAAGTGAAAGTACAAAAAATTAATATTCCAATTTGCCTATGTGAAAATTTTGGAACATTACAACAACCCATTCTCTGAAAATTTCCAACCATTTCAACAATTATTTCAACTTCATTTAGAAATGTGACATTACCAAGTTGTGTCTCTCCTCCATAGTTGAAGTTAAAATATTTTTTCTTCATTTCTCACCTTATAGTGGGAATATTTATGGGTGCATTTCACAACATCAAATCTATAGAATCACTAATCTAAATGAAATGGTTTCCTCTCAAAAATGGATTTGTGGAAAATGTTTTTTTGTGTTTTCATTTCCAACTCAAAGAAGATAAATATATAATATTTCATTGTGGTCCATGATATCTAGGAACATGAGAATTTTACCTCACCAAGTGGCCTTTAGTATCTGATTGACAAGAGGAAGCATTGACTAAGGTCCTAGTCTAGATAAGGTTACCTAACCGACCTATTAACTCATGAGAGGATGCAACCATATAAGATAAAAGGAATTAGCTGATGAAATATGTTGACAAGTCCAAGTCAAGGGAAAGGTTGTACGCTTGTGCTCAAATCAAAATCGAAATCAACCTTGAAGATGGTCTCCTTTCGGTGTTATAGTTTAAAAAGCATAACTATATTCATTTGTAGATATTGGAATATGAGAAACTTCTATTTAGATGCAGCAAGTGCAATGAATTATGGACACTCCCACAAGAGTTTTCCAAATAAAGAAACCTATCCAAAATAAAAATAAAAATATTGGAATTTTAGCCTAGTTCAAAAAGGAGGTGGTAGCCATAAAGCAAACCGCATCAGAATTCTGAGACTAAATAAATTCCAAATGAGAATAATTTTGTTGCATTCAAGAAATTAGTGAAGAAGAATATCTATGTCCCTTTGGGAAGGAAAATATTCCTTGGTAGAAAAAATACACACATGGTAGAAAAAAACCAACTAGTGAAACACAAGGAAACCAAATCATCCCAATGAACAAAATTTATCTCAAAGATAACATAAAAACTAAAGCATGCAACTAAATTAGCACCAACAATAGGGGAAGATATTGGCGAAAAATAAGTTGAAGAGGATAAGGAGCATGCCTAGCTAAGAAAAATGGATAAAGCAAGGGTTTTCAAACCTAGGGTGAAGAGCCACCCTAGATTAGAGTTCTCACATAATCCCTTAGTCCTCCTCCATCAACTAGTGCTAGAAAAACAAATAAAGAATCAAGAGAGAGAATTTGTAATATCCAAAAATGGAAATAGCAGCAATAAAGCTCATAAAATGAAAGCAACAAAAAGTATTTAACACATGAAATCATGAGACCAATATAAAGCCATGTTATCGATCATAGATGCATCAAATAAGTACAAAAAAATGAGGCACTAAACATAGAATGTGATCACACAAGCCTCCAATACATAAACACTATCAAAAGTGAGATGTTGCTACAACAAAAAATGCCAGAGAGCTGCTACATCGTAGTCAAATGATTCATAGCTATATTTGGAGATGATACAATTATAGAAAAATACTGATGTAGGCCCCAATGGAATCTAAACATACAGATCCAGGCACTAGATCAGCTTTCCAAGGTAACCCAAGAGGGTTTCTAGAAAATGCACACAATGTGCCAATGTAAGCTGCAGCCCTAGGTCTGAAGATATGATGCAACGAATGAAATGAGAAGATATGGATGAAGATGATGTAGAGAACTATAGATCTACTCCAATAGATCCTCCGGATGACAGAATGGCTCCTCCATTGAAGAAATCACCTCTTAAAACAACCATTGCAACTACCCCTACAACTCCTCCCTAAAATAACAAAGATCTAGACTAAAACTGTGTTGTAGGGGATGAATACTGCTTGGCCTGGTGACAAATGTGTGAAATAAGCCCAAGGTGCTTCTTTACGGGCCTCCCAATGGATGGAAACCTTCCTCCACTGAAAAACTAGCTCTAAAGACACTCGATCTAATCCTCCACTACTGCACCTTGCAACACAACACAATAACTTGCAGAAACTGCGATGATGAAGTAAACTATAGCTTGGTTTGGAAACCTGAATGTGGAAATGAATGCAATACTCTTCCAAGAGGCCTATCAAAGAAAGAGGTGGGATTCCCGCTTAGGAACACCCAGTGCTAAACAACACAATAATCTAACCTAAACAGTTGAATGATGCAAGTAGTCTAAACAAACCATACACAAAATAATAATCCAAACATGCTCTCATATGGCTTCCATCCTCTTCCCTATATATATTATGAGCTTCCTTGCCCTTTTCCCCACTCAATTAGGTCATTTCCTTCATGAAATCAATATCCCTCCAAAAATACATTATTCCTCAATTAATCTCCACTCCTCCATAATAGCGTTGTTGACTTGGTCAAAGTTGATTGAATCAACATGATCCAACCCCTATTCACACTTGGAGGATCTTTATTTAGCTACTGAAAAGACATCCTTTCACACTTGAAGTGTTTTTATTGCTACTTACGAGACTTATGGGCCTCCCGGCCCACTTATTCACCTACCTTGTGATAAAACGAACTATAATATTCCATTTAGCTGAATGCTAAATTTTTGGAATATTACAGTCCTCCCCAACAAAATGTTGCTTGTCCTCAAGCAACTATATAGGGAGAGAAAAATTTCCTCCCCTACTCCTCTTGTGGCCTCCTCATCAATAGTCCCCACCAATGCTCAAGATAATCTGTAATAAATCTTCCCTCTAATGGTTCCTCCGAGGTATGCAAAACTCAATGGTTCACATCATGAAAAGGTGGAAGGTGTAAGTGGAAACCTTCTTTCCGTGAAATGGCCTCCTCAAGGTATGAGTGATGACAATCATGGGGAGCCTCATTCCCAATGAGAGACTCCCATACTCATGCTATCATCCAAATGAAATGAGCCATCCTAGGTAGCTCATCAAAGAAATCCTCAACCCCTAGTTTATGCAATGTATTGGGGCTGCATGGAGAGATTATATTTTCCCGTCCAAGTTGTTTCTCTCCCTATTTATGGTAAGTATGGGTTTGTTTCTGATCTTGGGCTGAAATTTCATGGCCTCCAATAATGGCCCAAGTTACCTCACCGAAAAAATCATCCATGAAGTGCCTCCCCCAAGAACTCAAGTTCTCCAAATGGCTCCTCCCACATGAAGACAAGTGACATAGTGTGGAAATCATGGTTTGCCCATTGTTCCTCCTAAAACATGCAACATATAAAATAGGGAGAACCATACTCCCAATGGGCACCTCCAACTCTTGTACCACTCTCCCAACAAATCTTCCCATAAACATAAGAAAATCATCAATATATGGAAGCAAAAACCAATGAGAACAAGTTGCCACGTGACAACTGAGAGGTGGATCATAGTTCCACATATGGAAGCAACGTAGTGTATCTCTTTCCTACCTCAAAAAAAATAATAACAAGTGTCTTTTCAGCCACTTGTTTGCTACCACAATCATCCTACAAGATAGGAGCATAAAAGTAAAATGTTGTGCCAATGGTGCACACCAAGAATCATGTGGCCTCCCCCACAAAACACCAATAGCATGGCCAACATAGATGTTGAAAATTCCCCAAGTACATCACAATACCATATAAAAGAAGGAATAATCCTCCTTGGTACAACATGCTGCTCATATAAAGTAAAGGAGTACAAATCATAATGAAAAATGTACCTTCTTCACTATGTACTTTGGTCATTGAGCTGAAATGGCTCAACTGAAAGCTCTTCCTCACTCTCCATGAGTAGGGAAGTGGCTATGACAACATCTCCATCACCATCCAGGCTATGCATCTCTCCATATGCTGATATATATCCTTCTGGATGCCCTCCCAAGCTAACTCTTCCATCAAAGAATGAAATGCATCAAGGTGCATGGAAAGAAAGTCCACATGTGCTGCATGTAGTAGCTTCCTCTTGAACTCAGAAAATATAGTCAAGAAGACTCTGCCATGAGAATATATGACCTCATCAACCACCATGTATCTATCATCTCCCTCCGGGTCATCAAGAATCATGCAAGCACCAAGATCCTTTCGGTACTCTACCAAAATTTGATACCTCCAATATGGATCAACCCTACTAAGAGACAGCACTGAAGATTTGTAATGTGAAGCTCCCCACATGATGTTGTCTTCTCCTTTGACATCCTCTATGCCAAATTCATCCTCCAAAGTGCTTCCATGCCCTCCATGCAGCTGCTCATTCTCAAGTAGAAGTGGTGGCCTTTGGAAGTTGGCTTCCCATGAGAAGCAACCATCCAAAAAGAACCTCCTTATCTTGGCCAATGTAAGCATGAGTGGCCTCCACCTACTCCAATACATGGAAGATTCCTTCCACAAAAGAAGTACCCTTTGTTTTTGCACAGCCATGGAGCATCTACCTTGCCCCATGGTGGTGCCATCCCCCAACACTACAACAACTTTTTTTCAGCGCAGAATATGTAGTGAGAGTGGGTAATGCTAGAAATGGGAGAATGTCTCCCTCATCCTTGAGTTTACCCCAGACTCTCTGCATTGTAATAGACCCCTCCAAAGTATCCGCCCCTCTAGGATCTAAGAGTGGTGCAATACTATGTGAAGCATCTCTTATCTTCTCTAGATCTAGTGGTCTCCCTGGTCGAATGCCTCCATGCAGTGAGACATCAATGTCAAGAGTAGACTGCACATATGGATGGACAACTTTGTCCCTGCCCTTTTTGCACACAACAATATTCCTCTTCTATGAATCACCCTGCTGAAATAGATAGGGGTGTGTACTCCTCATCATGTGATGCTGACCTTCCTCCCTACCTTCTCCTTTTATCTGCAAGGCTTCACAATCTATCAATAATGGCACATGTTGTTCTTGGATTGTGCCTTGATCTCCACATATGAAATCCTTGGGAATTTATTGCAATGTTACAAGAATCCCTCTTGTTGGAGAAAGTGCTCCATCTACCTTTGCATGAGGTGCTAGATATGCTCTAGATATGACAACGTTGTTGCCCCAAGCCTTCTCTTCCTCTTTAATATGAATGGGAAAATTTTCAATAAGAGGATCATCTTTTGAAAAGAAGATTTCCCTACCCTCTTTTCCAGGAGTATGAGATACAGATCTTGGCTCTAGCAAGGTGTTATGAAATATTTTAACTTCTTCAATAGTTTTTTGGAGTGGTGTTGGGTTTATAGATTCCTCCAGCACATGCAAATGTTTTGTTTGTGTTGGTTTGTTTGTCTCCACCAAATATGTTTTAGACTATTTCCCATAAAACCTTTCCACTAATCTCTTAGTGAACTTTGCATAAGAAGAAGTATTTGCATTTTTTTAATGAAAATGACTCAAATATCCACCAAGAATAGGCCTTACCTCCAAAATGCGATGCTGCAACTTTGATGGCTTCATTCTCTGGAACTTGGTGCTACTGCAAATAGGTGTCTAGCTCCTCCACCCAAGCTCTAGCTGAACATTTAGGTGAACCATAAAAAGTGGATAGAAAAAATCTAACCATATCATGTTGCTTGCTCCTCTCCACCTTGATCTTGCAAAACTCTTCGAAGGTGATGTGATCTTTGAACCTCTTAGTTTGAGATTCATATTCTTGCAGATAATCTCTAAGGGTCTCCACCTTTGGCATTTATTCTTCCTTCCTCTCTCTCATAGAAAATCTGGGAATTTGACTACACCGTAAATCATAGTTTGTGGCTACATGCTCACACCCATCATCTGACAATCTAGAGTTTTATTTATATTCAAATTCCCTTGGAGATTCCCTACACATCTCCCTTCTCATCTTCTTGATATCTCCATGAATGCTCTGCATAGTTTGAAGAAAAATTTTTGAGAGCTTCTCTTCCTTATTTCCTGAAAAAAAATGGAGTCATGTATCTGTACATCTCCTCTTATTTGAGAGGATCTTCTCCTTATGTGAAATATTGGCTGAATGCACATGTTGATCCAAGATTATGCTTTGATACCACTGTAATATCCCAAAATGGAAATAGCAGCAATATAGCTCATAAAATGAAAGCAACAACAATTATTTAACACATGAAATTATGAGACCAATATAAAGGCATGTTATTTATCATATATGTAGCAAATGAGTAAAAAACAATAAGGCACTAAACATAGAATTTGATCACACAAGCCTCCAATACATAAACACTCTTAAAATTGAGATGTTGCTGCAACATAAAATGCCTAAGAGCTGCTACAGTGAAGTGAAATGATGCATATCTATAGCTGGATATGATAAAATTATAGAAAAATATTGATATAGGCCCCAATTTAATATAAACATATAGATCCAGGCACTAGATCAAATTTCCAAGATAACCCAAGAGGGTTTCCGGAAAATGCATACAATGTGCCAATGTAAGCTACAACCCTAGGGTTGAAGATATGCTGCAACAATTGAAATGAGAAGATATGGCTGAAGCTGATGTATATAACTATATATCTACACCAATAGTTCCTCCAGATGATAGAATGGCTCCTCCACTGAAGAAATCACCTCTCAAAATAACCATTGTAACTACCCTTGCAACTCTTCCCTAAAATAACGCGGATCTGGACTGAAACTGCACTGTAGGGGATGAATAATGCTTGAAATGGTGAAAAATGTGTGAAATAATCCCAACGGGATTCTTTACAAGCCTCTCAATGGATGGAAACCTTCCTCCACTGAAAAAATAGCTCTAAAGACACCCAATCTAATCCTCCACTGCTACACCCTACAACACAGCACAATAACCCGCAGAAACTGCATTGATGAAGTAAGTTGTAGCTTGGTCTGGAAACCTGAATGTGGAAATGAATGCAATACTATTCCAAGAGGCCTCTCAAGGAAAGAGGTGGGATTCCCACTTGGGAGCACCTGGTGCTAAACAACACAACAATATCAACTAAACTATTGAAGAAGGCAAGTAATCTAAATAGACCATACACAAAATAATAATCCAAACATGCCCTCATATGGCTGCCATCCTCCTCCTTATAGAGATTATGAGCTTCCTTTCCCATGGACCCACTCAATTAGGTCATTTCCTTCATGAAATCAATCTCCCTCTAAAAATGTGTTATTCCTCAATTAATCTCCACTCCTCCATAATAGAGCTGTTGACTTGGTCAAAGTTGACTGAATCAACATGATAAAACCCCTATTCACACCTGGAGGAACTTTATTTAGCTACTGAAAAGGTATCCTTTCACACTTGAAGTGTTTTTATTGCTTCTTAGGAGACTTATGGGCCTCCCTACCCATTTATTCACCTACCTAGTAATAAAACAAACTATAATATTCCATTTAGCTGAAGGCTAAATTTTTGGAATATTACAGCTGTAATATTCCCAAATTTTCACCTGATATTTGGAATACTAGAGTTCTTAAATTTCTTAATGAATTAAGTAAATAAAAGGGTGGAGGGACCCATAATCCTCAATATGAATAAATATCCACTTTTTTTTGTGTGCTTGTGGATTAACTAAGCCTAGATCTACATAATGAGGTATTTGCACAACTACTATTGTGAATGGAATTGGAGATCATGTCTCATTTATGAGATGGATCATGGAGGTTGACACAATCAACTAAGATCTTGAAGAGGTCAAACAAAATATCATGGAGCATTCATGATAAGATGATGGAGGAAGTTTTTCAATTAATGCACACATGATGGAGAGGGTGTACATTGCACCTAGACATGATGGATGACTTGACTAGATAGCGTAGTCAAACATGGAGGATCTTATCCACATGAGGATCTTGTCCACATGCACAATGCAGTTTAGATGAGAGCCAAGGAATGGGTAGGCTCAAAGTATATATAATGAAGATGAAGGAAAGAATGAATGTATTCTTTTGATTATTGATGTTAAGGATTTGTTTAGATCTGAAATTGTCATGTGACATTCCATTGCTTTCCTGGGCTATTTAGCAAAGATTGCAAGTGTTGTTTAGCACAGGGTGTTCCTGGTCAAGAATCCATACCCTTTCACTCAGTGATCTCTTGAAAGATGGTTTTACTTCATTCTACATCAGGCATTGGTGCCACTTATATTTTCCTACTTTATGCATAACATTCATATTCAAAAATTGCATATTTCTAAAGATTAGTTTGGAAGGTGGAGTTTGTCTTTAGTATTTCAGCTGGAGAATTGGTGAAGGTTTCTTCCTATCACCTTGGGCTTAAAGATTAGCATTCCCAGAGCTTCATATCAGATCTAGTATCATGCCAGAAGTTATTTGCCTCCTAACAGCAGTAATCCCTTGATGAATTACGCTATCCATTTTGCAGATCCAAAAGGAGGAAGGAAGTTGCTAGCATTTTAGCTAGTAATCCTGTGAGGGATTATCCCCTCAACTTTCCATCAGTATTTCCATCAGTCTGGAGTTTATTGCAGAAATTTTCAGTAGGCACAAGGCCTCTCTTTCCGTCATAGCACAGTTTCTATGAGCAGTTGTGTTGCAGCAGCTGTGATCATTATTGGAGGATTGAGAAGCTAGATCTAGAGCTTCTAGCTTGTATATCTGAAGGAGGTATCAACCCTTCAATATTAGATCTGATATTTTGACATATTTCAGACATATATATGTCAAATCTAGATTCAGATATGTAATCCCAACAGATCAAGGATCAAGCCCTAGGAGGGTGATTTTCCAAAGTTGCAGATCTGGAAAATCCTTTCTGGGTTATCTTGGGAATCCATCACATGGACCAGATCTTGAATCTTGGCATCATCAGTGCTCCAGATTTGAGTATATCTATATTTTTATTTTCAGCCTGTAGTCATATATTCATATTTTGCTAAAGGGAAAACACATTATTTTCTTCTAGAAGATCTCCAGTTATGCAGTGCCTACTTTGGCATGTTTCTAGGGTGATTCTAGGCCATCTCTTTGGATAGATCTACTCATATTCTTGTACATTGTGTAACTGAATCATCTCCATATAATAAAATGGCTCAACTTCTTTGTAAATTCTGATGTTTTCTTGAGATTTATTGTTTACTTAGTTGCAGTTCTTATATTGTCTTTATGTATTACTACATTCTCCCTTTTGGGATATTACAGTGGTATCACAGCATGATATTTGGCTCAACTTGTGGACACTTCATCTTTTGCATCAAAAAAAGAAGCAGATAGATGAGATCTATCATGAAGGAGGATATTTTTTCCATTCCTCTGTTCAGATCCATGCAAGATCTCTCCAAGGAGGTATATCAAATGAAGAAGGAAGGTCAATGGAAGGATTCAAGAAGAAGATTTGAAGACGAAGGTCCAAGCACTTCCTATCAGTAGAAAAGAAGGCTAGAGAACCATAGATATCCTCATAGATCTACTATGCCCACTTTCTTTGAAGAAGGTGAGAGGTATAGAAATGAAGAAAGAAGAGAAATTGAGACTCATGAGACTGTCAGTTTGCATCTTGAATAGTACAAGGAACAGTTTAGAGCATTCAAAGAGAGTCTAACTCTCCAATAATTATTTGAACTCAAATAAGAAAGAAGATCCTATTGTAGAAATAGAAGGAAGAGGCACAATAGATTCTATTTGAATACATTTGATGGGTCTTCCTCAAGAAGTGTTAAGGCTTAGAGGAAAGAGTTAGATTCATTTTTCATGCTACATCCTGTGGTTGAGAAACATCTAAAATTGTGTTGTGCCTCATTGATGGCCACTCCTCCAAGACAACACTGTAGATTTGGTCATGGTTGACCCAGTCAAAACATTCAACCCCCTTTCACACCTAAGGGTGCTTTCTTACATAGCCAAGATATAACCTTTTTCACAGTTGGCCTTGATTTATTTGTTTCTTAGGAGTTTTATGATCATCCCTTACACTTTTATTCATGAAACAAAAAAATAAAACAAAAATGGATATTCCCATTAGCTTAGGACTAATTGGGAACATTACAGTCCTTCGCTCCCAAATGTTTCTTGTCCTCAAGCAACTAATAAGGTGAGTGCTGCAAATCTTCTCCTCCTCCATTGGTGACATATTCATATGATAAGCTTTCACCATAAGCTAAGTGTTCACCAATCCATCCCTCCTTGAATTGTTCCTCCAAAGTTCTAATGAGATGTAAATAGTGCATCCCATAAGGAGACAATATCTCAAAGGAAAAAAACATGGATTGCCCAATGTCCTCCCTGAAACATGTAGCATAAGGTGCATGGAGAACCTCCATCCCATAGGGAACATACATACCTCCCATCCTCCCTCCATACATTCCCATAAAAAGCACAAGAACATCATCAATGTTGTTGGGGCTCATAGAGATGGCTTATTATCGACAACTCTAGTGCTTTCTCATTTAATTATCAACCTGGGGTAAGTCTTCTTATTTCAAGAGTGTTAGCACAATATATGCGAGTGAGGCTATCTAATATTTACTTCTTGTTACTTATGAGGAAGAAATTACTGACTTCCTAAGTTCACTTATCCTAACGAGGGGTGGCTTGGATTGATTTTTAACCTAGGATTGAGCAGCTATCTAATTGAATTAAATAACATTCTAAATTAACTGAAAAACAATCTAGATGAATAAAGAAGCAATTGAATTGAATTAAACAACAGTATAAATAAACCGAACAACAATGGAATTGAATTGAACAACAATCTAACTAAACTGAACAGTAATGGAATTGAATTGAACAATAGTCTAGCTAACTGAACAACAATGGAATAGTAGTATAATTGAAGCAATTTACATGAATTGTAAAACAATTATATATGTAATTTTGCAATGTAATTCTCTTTATGAATTAATTAATGACATTGATCTATGGTTGAACGCTTCACTATGCTAAAAGAGTAATGCAATCCATAAAGACAGATAACATAGAAATCAGCTTATTCTATGATCTATAACTCAAGTTCAATGGTATTGGAAGAATTGGAACCATCTGTGAATGTTGAAGCATTGTCATAAGCCAGAAATTACGATTGCGATTATCCTAATTCAAGAACATGATTGCTAACAATCCTAAAGAAAGAAAAATTGTAACATTATTGAATGGAAATATACTTTACAATTGCATCAGATACTTAAGCTTTGGTTATGCAACTACACAGAGTATGAAATTTGTGATGAACCTATAGGGGTTAGGCCCAGACCACCAGAAGCTCTAGCGCAATAAAAAATTCAAAATATTATTGTTCAAGGCTTTTCATTGCATCCAATTATGTTACAAAAATACAATTAAACAGGTTGGTTATGATGCGTCGATTACAGAATGAATTTCCTATCCTTTCTCTGACTCCCCTTTCTCGTTTTTCCCTCATCCTTTTAAAGGCGATTTTGAAAAATGAGAAAGTATTTCCCAAACGACAGCCCGCTGTGCGTGGCTGTCGTTTGAGTTATTGGGCTCGAATTCATCTGTTCACCTTCTATCGGCCACTGGGAGTTATCGAGATCTCGTATGTCTATGCCCATTGGTTAGCTTCCATTTCCTATTGGTCTAGCCACTCTACCTTCCTGCATGCGGAGATAAGAGAAGTCAATTTTCTGGTATAAAAACATCATTTTCATCATTAGCCTAAATGTTCTAGTTTTCATAATCTTTTCTCTATTTATTGTTAATATGAAGAGGAATTTCGCAAAAATTCTAACATAATTTGAAGTAATTACAGGGTGAGAACATACCTTAACTTAGGCCCAACATACTCCCCTTCTTACCTAATTTCATGTCATCATGCAAATAGATGATTGAGATGTAACTGCGTTAAGGAGTAGGCAGGGTAGAAATTTTCCTTTTATGCTCTAAAGCATTGTTTTTGTTTCATGATTGAAAAGGCAGTGCCTGCGGATCCTTTTGGTAATTCATAATTGTGATTATAATCCTCGGGAGGATACCAGAGGAGAGGGCTTCTGTATCTACATCCTAACCAGGCAAGTCCCATGCTGTAGACCAGGCTACTCTATGAGAGGAATTTGGAGGCAGCACCCATGAAATTCCTGTAACTGAATGGCTCCTTATTCTCCACGTTGTTCATGGAGGCCATCCATCTTTACTTAGCTACCGCTAAGGCCACTTCACGAATGTCTCCAAATTATTCTCACCCATTTTCTATGATATCCTTATGGATGTACCCCAGCCTAGTCCTCACACCTTGCCTTCTCATGAAGTTTTTTTTGCTGGATGATCAGTTTCAGGGGTTTTGTAGGCTCCTCCTTGACCCATAAATCTAGGCCATGCTCCCTTTTTGGAAGATGTCATAGTCTTTTTCCCACCTGATCTGGTTTTTAGCAAATGAAAGAAAGGCTTGTAGCTACACATCCCCTATAAAGGGACAAGGGTTGTTGTCAGTGTCTTCTTCTAAGAAGAAGTTATGCATGTAAAGTTCACATAGGAGGCGTTGGACTTGCTCATCTTGATCATTACAACAATGGAAAAAAATTTCTATGGTCTTGAAAGTAGTGGATTTTCCTGCCCTGACAGCTTTAACTTTTAGGAGTAAATACCGTTCTATTAGGAACAAGGCATAGTTGGTCACTGGAGCTCTTCAAGATAGCACATCATTATATATAGAGAAAATTGTAGAGATTTGTTTCTTAGCTTTCTCCACCTTCTCTTGTACCATTTTTACCTTTGCATGTTCTCCTCTGAGTTGGGAAAATGTTTCGTCTTCTATGGAGGAGAGGTTAGTGAATTTTTTTTAGCAATGCTTGATATTCTCGTAATGGCACCACCTCCTTCCTACACTATGTTATCTCATGTTTTACTTGCACTAGTTCATTGCATAATTTCTGGTTGGCCACTTTCTCTACTAGATGGGCATAGGCAGGGGCTTCCTTTTTTTGGGTGCCCTTTTCTTCTATAACCTTATGCTTAGTTTGAGTAGAGGCTTCGATGGTTTTTTCCATTTCTGTCTATATTTAAGCCTCATTAGTTTCTGCTAAGTTGGTCTGTACCTCAGCTTTTGTAGTAGTTATCAATTTGGTTTTCATTCTAGCTTCAATGGTGTTGGCTAAGTCAGTTTGCATTTCGCCTTCGAAAATATTCACTAGTTTTGTTTGAGTTCCTACAATGGAGGTTTCTTTCTTCAGTTGTTTTCTCAGATATTTTACCAATTTCTTCAATCTCTTTAAGGTCCTACTTAGTTTCTTACTTCTCCTTTCATCTGAATCTTCACCTGTCCTGATGTCAGCAGGTGGTAGAGGAGTGGAATTCCCCTTTTCAGGGATAATGTCTGAAATGGTGTTTCTGATTACATCTTCAAAATTTACTTCAATGTGGGGGTCCTGACTAGGAGGAGCGGTGCTACCTCCTGGTGTCAAAGGGGCTATCTCCGTGTGTGTGCTTTTCTCCACAAGGACAATGTCACCTGACTAATCTTGTGATTCCATTCTCTCCTCTACCTACTCCTCACTATACACCTCATAATTATCAATAGGTGATAGAGCCTCCTCATCTCGAGGTTCCTCTTGGTTAGGTAGGACGTTAGTGTGACCATAACTACTAGGGGTGGTAGATTTATAAAAAAGTTCCTCTTGATCTTCTGCTCCCAAAGGGTTTCTCGATTCATAGTCTATCCTTATTTGTCCTAGAACTCGAGCCATTTCTTCCTCAAAATATTGCAAGGGTGCATGGAATGGTCCAGCTTCCTCCATGAGGTTCTAGGTTCCTTGGAGTGTCTTGGACCATTTTTTCCTTCTTGGTTTCGAAGTTGAGGTTAGGGTCCTTTTTCTTCTTGGTGTATTTACCCTGGGGGGCTCAATTTAGGTTCCGTCAACATTTATTTTTGGTTCCTATGCCTCAAGGTTAATCAAATTATCCCAGGCTAACCGCTGCCTATCTAGCTCATGAATGATGATTAGTCTTATTAACCCCTGGTGACTGACCAATTCTTGGGGATTTTTGGCTTTCCTCAATTGGACAAAAATATCATGCAATATGGAATTCAAGAAGGTAGACAGATTAATTGAAATATTTTTCTTAAGTACAGCTAAAAGTTTGAGTTGTCAAGGTTTTACCATGTCTCTACGTCCTTCGCATGTTATAAATTTTGGATGAATGCCGCCAGTTATTGCCATGGCTGGTGTAGAGAGGTATGGTTAATACCTCTGTTTTTTCATTCCAATGGCTCCTCTAAGTCCTGGTATTCTTCTAGTGCTTCTATCAGGAGGAGATTCTTCTCTTCCCATCTTTCTCCTTGCGTTGGTATTCCAAAAAAATATGCAATAATTCCCTCTATGACTGGTATAATTCAACCTTTGACTTTGGTTTTCCCTTCTTGCATATTTTGCAGAAAATCAATTTAATTCTCATATCGAATCCTTGTAGTCTGTGTACTTATGTCAGCCATCCGGCTTGCTGAAGGATGGCACTCACTACCTCTGAAATTTGAAAGTTTGCAAGCTCGCTTCGAAGGTTATTTCCTCCCATAGCTGATATGCTCTTTTCCTCTGATTGTACTTCTTCTTGGATCTATTGGTTCGACTGGATGTCATATGCAAGGGAAAAAGAGATTATGGCTCTGCACAGATAATATTCATGCCTTAATTGTAGTGTTGCTTTGGTCTTATCGATGCATCTAATGAGATTTGTGCATGGGTTTCACATGCTTGCCAAATTAAGACCAATTACACCCCCTCCCTCGAAGAAAGGGAACCCACACCCTCAAGTATAAGAGAGATTTGATTGCTCATGAATGCAGACACGAGAATTTCAGAATTTGGTAATGATAATTTGTGTGTGAAGGAGAGGGTGGTTGAGTAATTACTAACATACACAGTATAAAGGTCATATTTAGAAGTTTTCATAATTGGATCTTGTGTGGAAATGACTCGAAAACGAGAGGAAATAGTATAAACATTATTGCAATATGATGTCCTTCTTCAAATGAAAAGTTATGATGGAAGCAAGACTGAGTCAAGTAATTATTGGTGCCGTCATCCCGAGGTTCAAATATGTAAGCATATCTTTGTTAGTTATTCTTGTGGCAGATCATAATTATCACTAATTCGAGTAATAGCTTGTGGAAGAAGAAGGGAAGATAAGGTGTATATAAAATAAATTAGCTATTGAAGGAGCATAATTTCATACCATACGCAGAGCCACTATTGCCAGCAAGCCTTCATAGCCTCGACAGGGTTTCTATTTTAACCTGAAAAAATGAGCCAGGATACTTATGTAAAAATAGTTATTCTGCCAATTTTATGGAGAGATCACCATGCTGGTATGGTGGCCACACAACCATGGTGCCACTCACTAGAGTTGTAGAAAAGTGATCAGACCAGCTCGTGATGAGACCTCCTGTCCTTCAATTAGTTAAGAAGGTCATTAATCAGGTGTGGTGGCCATTGTGGGCATGTCACTTGCTACACCCTTATGAACATGGTAGGTTGGCTCATGATGAGAGCCCCTATCCTCTCTTAAAATTTGCATGTAATTGTAGTAATTCCTTTTGAATTGTAACATGTTGATCTTTAAGGAGGTCACTGTGCTGGTGTGGTAGCCAGATAGTCACAATTCCATTCACTAGAATTGTAACAAAGTGATTAGGTCGGCTCATGATGAGACCTCCTGTCCTTCTAGTAGATGCGAAGGTCATTACCCTGATGTGGTAGAAATTGTGGGCATTATTACACCATTTTTTGGTCATCTAAACTATTATCATTAGATGGACCCAAGTACATCATGTAAGACTAATTTTACTCCAAGTAAAATTTTTTTCACTATGAAAATAACTTAGTGAACCACCTTTATTAAGTTGTTTATGTTCTAAACAGGAAACCCCATAAGGAAATATTAAATAAATATACATTTGTTTTATTTTCCTCAAGAAATAATTAGTTAAACAGTAGTTTAATTAATATTTCTGGTTATATTTAACCCAAAACAAGGAAATTAATTAGATAAATCATTATTTATCTTATTATTTTCTAAGAATAATTGTTTAAATCTTATTTAAATAATATTCTTTGTTAAATATGACTAAGTCACCCTTAAATAATTAAATAAATCATTATTTATTTTATTATTACTCAACCATATCCTTAAAATGATAAATAAATCATTTATTTATTTATTATTACTTAATCACATCCTTAAAATGATAAATAAATAATTTATTTATTTATTATTTACAAATAAGGGGATTTGACTCAAGTCAAATTCCTTTTCCATCCAAAAAATATAATAAAATATTCCATAAAAGTTGGATATAGATTTGGTCAATAATATTTTAGTTATGCACCAATCTCTAGACTAACTCAATATTTTGTTATAAATAGAAGGGTTTTCCCATTCATTTGTCACCTTTTGTTGCCTAAAGATCACTTTGGATCTCAACTCTTGGTTTGGCTATTGATCCATTATCATAGCCATATTTTTCCATTTTTTTCTGGGTTTTCTACACCATCAAGAGAGAGGAATTCTAAATCTGAAGTGCTGAGGACTTACAATAACCCATTCCATTGAGGAGAACATGGAACACCCTCTTGTGTTTTCCTCCCAGGTGCCATTAATAAAAATTTCATTGGATATACTTGTCTTGTCTATTGGATCTATGGAGTAAATATTATTTTTCTACTGTTTAATGTCTTCTAATGCATAGATCTATATCTTTGCAACATTTGTCTTGATCATCTAACTGTAGATCTGAAGATATTACCAGTCATTTCTGTTGTTAGGGCTATTTTTTATGTGCAGCTAAAGTGGTATTTTTTCGTACGCTTTGAATCAAGATTCATACTAACAACTAGTGACTCCACATGGGTTTAAAATTACGACCGCTGTCATTTTTCTGATCCTTGCATATCTAGCTGCTTCAAACCCTAGGATTTCTCTTTAGCTCCTTTTTTTTTCTTTTCTTGATGTTGTTTTTAACCCATAAAACCATAAAACAATAAAAATTATGACTTATGTGTGTTTTCGGCCTTATTGCGCAGGTGACAGACATTAGCCGTAGCTGAGACGACAAATTTTTTCTAAAATCTGCTTCCGAGAGTGCCAAAAGTGCAGGTCACACTTTTCAGCCCAAAACCTGCGACCTGGACCTCCAGGGTGCACTTTACTGCCCAAAAAGCGCAACCTCTGCTGAAAACAGGTCATAAACTGTGACCTGGACTTTTTGCAGGGATTTTTCTGAAATTTTTGTGGGTTTGGCTGAGCCTCTGTTTAGGGTTGTCTGACCTCCGTATCTACCCTTTTTGGACCTATACTTGTTCTGTTTCACTCAACCAAGAGGGAACCTAGCCCCCTAGGCCTTCAGTACCCTCCACTTTCTGTGAATATTTTTTGCTATTGCAGGTTGTCTGAAATTTCAGAGTCTTCAGCCACTTTTTCATATCTGGTACCTCACCTTTAGATCCACTTGATATCAGCTTGTTATCCATCCAAATCTCCTCATTTAGTTTTTTTTGGGTTTTGCTTTATGGTGCACTCCGCTTCCCTCCTGGAGATAGCCTTTCGCCACCTCTTTTTACAGCAATTCTTCCTCTAATTTGTTGTTGTTTCTACACCACTTTCCACTATATTTTTCCCTTTGGATCCCTGTCCCTTGTGACCTTATATCTATTGGATGTTTTAGTGTGTTTTGATTAGTTTTTCACTCACCGATAGACTAGTTGTTGAAAGGCCCACCTTCTTGGGTTTATATTATTACATTATTAGTTGTTTATTTTTTGTTTTGCAGGCCTATATACTGTCATTTTCATGTTTATTTACAGCTATACAACAACATTTTTTTTTTCTCTACAAATGTGTGGGTTTACAAAATTAAAATTTACACACTTTTACACACACACCCTAAGCGAAAAGGGATTGGTTAACACCGCCAAGAAAAGACTCTAAAACATTGAAATCAATTGATCTTGCACCTCTCTACCCTTGTTTCAACATTGTAATCAGTTGATCTTGCACCTCCCTGCCCTTTTCAGCCTCTTTTTCCTTGGTGTCGTGTGTGTGTCATCATTTCTCAACCTCCCATGGGCTCTGATTTTCCTTTGGGGGGGGCCAGCACCTCCTGCATATCTTCCCTTCTTGGTAGCATGTATTCAAGGTACATCATGCCTCCTCTCTTTGCCCAACCTACTGTTTACCACACTGTTACCCAACCTCTTCCATCTGGTATCCCCGATGACCAGATTCTCATGATGAAATTCGATCAACCTTCAACCGTAGACATCAATCTTCAGACTCGGTCCTATCAGTATAATAAGCCTCCCGCTATGTCTATCGTCGAGCCGCCTCCTTCGGTCTCTACAGAGCCTATTTCAACACCTAATGGCCCATTGAAGATCCCTCATCCTAGGGCGGAGGTTCATACCAAGATCCCTAAGGGTCCACTACGCCAAAATGCTACTTCTGCCAAAATCGCCCATTCATATAGCATAGTCGATGATTTGGCACAATCCCCTACTTCCATTTCAGTACTGGAACTCCTCCAGTCATTCCCTTCACAAAGAAAATCTCTTCTATCTTCCATGGGCATTGTAGACCCTTCCGATGATCGATTAATTGTATTTGATGTTGACTAGTCATAACATCCTCCTCTCCCTACTTTCGTCGCTTTCCAAATCCCAGTCAAGATCCAAAACACCAACATTATTGATGAGGGGGCATCCACCTACGTGATGTCTGCTTCAGTTTGGAAAAAAATCGGATCTCCTGAGTTGGCTCCTTCCGTGATCACTCTTCGAGAGTGGGATGGACATGCCTCCAAGCCCATTGGCTTATTCCACAATTGTCCTATCACTCTTGTGGGCAAGACGGTTTGAATTGACGTAGAAGTCATAGATGCCCCCTTAGATTACAACATTCTATTGGGTTGTAGCTACAATTATGCGATGTCTGCTGTCCCTTCCACAGTTCACCACAAGATGTCCTTCCCCCATAACTGAAAGATAGTCACCATTGACCAGTTGACGTATTACGAACCGAAGTCTCAAACCTCCCCTGAGTCCACTATTGCTTTGGTGGCCAACAAGAAAACCATCAAACCTTTGACCAGTGTCTCACCCGGCGTCTACAAGGACTCCTCCTTGCTTGGTAAATTCCCTAGTCTTCCTCCTCCCATATCTGATCCCAGCTCTTCGAATGTTTACATGATGCAATCATCTCGGGCTTCTCTCAAGAGGCCCACTTCAGCTAGTCAGTAGCCCCCTTGCCCTCCATAGCCATCTCCTAGCCCTTCGATGTAGCCTTTTGGACCTCCTCCTCTTAGCCCTTCAACTGGTATTCATGAGCCTCTTTATCCTCCTGGGTCAGTTCCTCTAGGCCTTAACCATTTAGGCGCCGTCCCACCTGGCCATTACCCCTCTGGTCAGATACCATTCCTTGTCCCTCCACCAGGCATTTATACGATACCTGTCATGGCCACCCTATCGCTTCCTAACTTTACTATTGGGATTCTAGTTTGGTAACTTGATCCTCCAACTGCCACCCTGCTAGGTCAACCTAAACCTTATCCTGCTTTGACCCTAGTTCAACCGGTCCCCCTGACTTCTCTCATTGTCACAGTGCCTCAACCACCTCAACAGGATCTGCCTCCTTTTGCGACTGCTTCGGGTAAGAAAGGCATAGCTCACAAAAAGGCCTCAAAGGACAAAGCTACCCCGACTAACCCTGGAACTCCTTCGCCCCCAAATCCCTACGCTTTGTGTGATGTCGTCAGTCATGCCACCCATACTTGTCCCGAGTTGCCTTGCATCAAGCCCATGGTTAATGTTGCGTTCCCTGAGTCTATGGTCTCTGAAACCTCTGCTTCTTCATCGACTGCAACCAGGAACACCAATAATATTCACACCAAGTGCCCTTGTGCTTTGTGTGGTCTCCATGGCCATTACTCCCATCATTTTCCCCACCTTACACATTACCATGCCTCTTTGGAGGTAGTTCGAGAGTACGAGATTAAACAGAATCAATCTGCTTCTCCCGTGCTTGCACAATATGCTATAGGCCAGACTGAGGATTTACCCAATCCTATTGAAATTCCCCCCCTGATGTCAAAATGATGGAGCATGTGGCCACCATCCTCTACCTTTCATCATCCTTGAGACCCTCCACAAAAGCTCCCTCTGAATCTTATCCTGTTGTTTTTCTTGACCTCCTTTCAGCAAACACCCCAGGCTCAACTTCAGTAGATCCTTTATTTGCTTGTTCTTACATTATCCCCTGTGATGATGTGCATGTGAGTCTTTCTTCTCATGATGATGAGTCAGGTAGCCTCTTCGCGTCATGTGGTCTCCCTTCCTCCTTTCCTTCCACTTCCTATTGTGATGACGACATCATGGAAGCCATGTCCACCCCTGACTTCATCTTTCCCGCCCATAAATGGGATCCCATCATCCATACCCTTGGTGACTTATGTAGCCTGAGCTCAAGCTAAGCCTCGAGTAGCTCCCACACTTACCCTCACTGGCGGCATGTGGGAAGTAGAAATCTTACCCAAATCACTCCCTTCCGCGGAGTGCATTCGATTTCTACTGTGTGCTTAGGTTGCCAGCATTGTTCTTTATCCTCCCATTTATTGTCTTATGACACCTTTCAAAGGGACCCCTAGTCAACACCTTATATCGGTTTCGCCGATGGTGCAAGCCGCTACTCCTAGAATTTAGCCTCGGCAGGTTGAGCCATTTTTACCCCTTTGCATGCGCTTGTTCTTTCGAATGGGGTATGCATTGGTACTGCTACCAATAATCAGGGCGAATATGATGTTGTACAAGGTTTATTAGTTGATGCCCTTTCGCATTGCATCCTCCACTTTCATGTTCGTTTAGATTCCCTGCTTCTTGTCATGCAATTGAATGGTGTATATTGTGTGCATAATCCTATCCTTTTTAGAAGATATTTAGGAGTGAAGCTTTTGATGCATGAATTTGAAATCATTACTTTCAGTCATGTATCTAGAGCACAAAATCACTATGTAGATATCATTGCAAACCACATTCTGGATTGGAATTCAACATAGACATTTAACATAAGACAATAGCATAAAAATATAAAAAATATGCATATCCATAGTATGTGTCGTATAAAATGTTTTAGAGTTCATCAACTCTGATACATATGACATGCCCATAGCATGTTACAAAAACTCAAAACTGGGGGCACCACCTGCCCCTACACACTAATCATTATCTGGAGGGTTCCAAGCCAATGGCTCTACCCCCACAGCTCGTAGATCATGCATGCCCTGTCTGGCCGTCGCCATGTGCTGCATGATCCCTTGCCATTTCGAGGGTAAACCAATACATGGATCTATGTAATGGTCCTCTAAGTCTTGCTAGCTGCATTCCAAAAAAATGTTTAGAAGCCTCTCACATCTATGATAGATATCCTCCATAAGGGTTGCTACATCCTCATTATGCTATGCCCTTGCTCCACTAGATCCTGCGGCCCCCGATACTGCAGGTCGTCCCATGTACCCGACTGGTTTTACTGGTGCTGTATCTGCATACTAAAAGTAAAAGAATCATTACCACATATAATATTCTAGAAAATTTACATGCACATAAAATATTAGCAATTTTTCACTCACCATTGGATCCCCATATACGACCAGGCGGTAGTGGCAGATCCGGGTCCCCACAATAACTCATCCCACTATAGGGATAGTCGTCTATATAAAGGGACATATGATCCCAGTGAACAAAGAAATTAGGATGGAACACCTGTCCAACTGCTCCACCTCCTCCTCTGCATAGTAGTCACCCTCACCAATGCATCCTAGGTTCTCTCGGGCCTCCATCTGGGAGCTGTATGTGAGGTCGAAGTGTTGGGATATTTTCAAAGAAGAAAGAGCACAAAACTATACCATATGCATAGTCATGGTTCACTTTCTGCTTACATAGCGACAACTATCATTTCAATGATGACACCATCATATGGGCCCACCCATAGTAGGTCCCACTCAAAACACTCTCCATAAGCATCATTTGACCCCCCGTGATGTGATCGAGTGCCTAGTTTCCCAGAATTTACAACACCATTGTGGCCATAGCACGGGTCTCTAACCTCTCCAAATCCTTGATGGGTATCTGAGTCCCCTTAACTTGGAGACTTGGCCGACAATGGAGCTCTACAAACTCTATGATATTCTGCCCACGTGGTAATACTGGCTGAGTATTCCCTACCATCCCAAGTGGTGGAATACCAATCAGGAAATATATATCCTAGACCGTCAACTCAATCTGGTGCCCCTGCACTATAAAGACCTCTTGGTTTGAATCCTAATAGCTAAAAATATAGGCCAATAAAGGCTCCCCAGCTCTCATCAAAGATTTCTCCACAAAATTTATAACCCCATACTTGGCCAAAGCACTGCGAACACCCTGATCCTCCCAGATCTCCGACCGTAATGCGCCCAGGTCTCTTTCTCTCCAGTTGATCCATAATTCTACCATACATACACCAAACCATCATATTTGTCAGTATACAGATAGGAAAGCCTATTTCTCATCAAAAAACCCTAGTGCTCAGCCAAAAAACAACACAAAAACACCCCTCCCAGACAGGTCACACTTTTCAGGCCTAAACCTAGGACATGTCGCACTTTTCTAACCAAAAATTGCTACCAAGGTCGCAATTTTTTCCCAAAAAAGTGCAACCCAGTTGTGAAGAGGAGTAGGGGGCTATTACTGAGCCTTAGGAACCTAGTATGAACTTTTAATCCACTAAAAATAAATATTAGGGTTAGGGCTCTTACCTACAACTAACATATCTCGATTCCAACGATTGGTTTGTCTGCTACGATCGCTGCAAGATTTAGGGCCTTCTCTCCTCTTCACATTCACCACAGCTCCAAATGCAAATGAATGAATTTGGAGGGGAAATGCCTTATTAAAAGAGAAACCCCTATTTTTTCTTTAGCATGCTGCGATCCAAATGTAGCTCCATTTACCAAACCACCTGAACCATTGGAAAGCTCTCACTGAGCCCTCAAATGGGTATTTGTTAGTTTTTAGTGATTTGATACTTCACCAGGACACATTTTTCCCATGAAGCGCCACTTCACCCTTCCTCAAAATCGAATTTCTTCACTTGTAACACTCGTACTAGGGGCACCATGTTTCCTCCATACTTGTCCGGGCTCGTGTTGACTTTTTTCATGAGTTATCATCTTGTACTCATGCTTTTATAGTCCCCATTGGACCATTTTCCTATGTGGCAACACCATCGAGTCACCCCTGTTTAGAGCATCTGAGTTGATTCATCATTGATTTCATGGAGTCTATCCTGAGTCCTTTCGCACCCCGCTATAGTCCTCCATCCTTCATTGCTTGGTCCCTCTCTTGTGTTGCTCATTATGGATTTCAATCCCACTATCCCCTATCCCTCATGATATTGTGTCAGTCGATGCCAAGTCATCCACGCTATTTATTCTCTAACAAGGGAATTCATTCATTCGCTACTCATTTCCCCCCATTTTCATCATCATCATTAGTGTTAGTCTGTCAGTCACTCTACTATTTTCTCTCGTGCCTTAGTTGAGGATCCCTTATTGCGTAACCTATGGCAGACCTCTTTTTGTCGACATCAGCTCATTCATTCCAAAAGACAGGTCTAGAGGGCGGTGTACCTTGGTTCCAGCTTCCACTTTTTTCGGTGCATCGGATCAGGAAAAGGGACTCCTTATTTCCCTTTGACTTGATTGCTTCTTAGCTCCATCTCCTTTCAGCATGATCGAGATCCGTATACTTGATGGTTCAGTGATGAAGCAACTGACATCGATGATTCATGGGTGTGTGTGAGATGTCTCAGCCCTCATGAGGGGGTGGTCCTACAGGTAGCCCCCCACACACTCAGATGGCATATTCATTATAGCCTTCGATGCAGCTCCATACATTTGATGATGTCGGCCTCAGCTTCTTGCAATGCCTTTTTGTTTGCATGTATCAGTTAAATTTTCAGAGCCCTTTCCTGTTTTTAGGGGCATCTGGGTTGTATTTATATCTCATGTACTCAGATATTATTGTACAAGTCCTGGCTGTTATCCTAGGCACAATATATATGTGGGATTCATTATCTTGTTATTTATCTGGCTCATGTTTATGCCAGCATATGCTTTATTATTGCGTTCCGTGGTTTTCCAGGTGCCTTATTGTTTGTACTATTTCCTCGGCGGGCATAGGTATGCATCCCCTGCCACCTATAGTAGGTACTCACTCATCAAAAAGACTTGTCGCACCTACAAGTCACCTCCTCAGGGTCTACTTCTTTCAGCACTTTTGTTTACCTTATACTTCTCTCCCTTTGACTTCCCCTTCAATGTCTAGTGATTAAGTTCTTACAATGTACTTCGGTCATACAATTAGCTCCTAATGCTCGCATGCTGGGGGACAATCTGTTACACCATTTTTTGGTCATATAACCTATTATCATTAGATGGACCCAAGTAAATCATGTAAGACCAATTTTACTCCAAGTAAAATTTCTTTCACTATGAAAATAACTTAGTAAATCACCTTTATTAAGTTGTTTATGGTTTAAACAGCAAACTCCATAATGAAATATTAAATAAATATACATTTGTTCGATTCTCCTCAAGAAATAATTAGTTAAACGATACTTTAATTAATATTTCTGGTTATATTTAACCCAAAACAAGGAAATTAATTAGATAAATCATTATTTATCCTATTATTTTCTAAGAATAATTGTTTAAATATTATTTAAATAATATTCTTTGTTAAATATGACTAAGTCACCCTTAAATAATTAAATAAATAATTATTTATTTGATTATTACTCAACCATATCCTTAAAATGATAAATAAATCATTTATTTATTTATTATTACTTAATCACATCCTTAAAATGATAAATAAATCTTTTATTTATTTATTATTTACAAATAAGGGGATTTGACTCAAGTCAAATTCCTTTTCCCTCCAACAAATATAATAAAATATTCCATAAAAGTTGGATCTAGATTTGGTTAATAATATTTTAACTATGCACCAATCTCTAGACTAACTCAATATTTTGTTATAAATAGAAGGGTTTTCCCATTTGTTTGTCACCTTTTTTTGCCTAAAGATCACTCTGGATCTCAACCCTTGGTCTGGTTATTGATCCATTATCATAGCCATATTTTTCCATTTTTGTCTGGGTTTTCTACACCCTCAAGAGAGAGGAATTCTAAATATGAAGTGCTGAGGACTTATAAGAACCCATCCCATTGAGGAGAACAGGGAACACCCTCTTGTGTTTTCCTCCCAGGTGCCATTAATAAAAATTTCATTGGATATATTCTTGTCTTTTCTATTGGATCTATGGATTAAATCTTATTTTTCTACTGTTTAATGTCTTCTAATGCATAGATCTAGATTTTTACGACATTTGTCTTGATCATCTAACTCCAGATCTGAAGATATTAGCAATCATTTATGTTGTTAGGGTTGTTTGTTATGCGCAGCTAAAGTGGCCTTTTTTCGTATGCTTCGAATCAAGATTCATACTAACATGCATGTCACTTGTTAAATCCCTATGATCATGGTAGGCTGAGTCGTAATGAGACCCCATATCCTGTAAAAGATTTTCACGAACACATAATAATTGATTTTTATACATAGAGGGAGGCTCATTAACTCCTTAAGAGTGAGGGATGGTGAAAGAAGCGGAAAAAAATGCCAATACCATTAATACCCCTTGTTCCATTCCTTCATGCTATAGGGACTTATTAATCGAATAGTGCAGAAAGATATATCATCATAAGGTCATGTATTGTATGATATCATATTTGAACTGAGGGTGACTTAGCCTTTCATTTCATGTGTGCATAATGTCATCTTCCCATTTAGGAATTATAATGCCAAAGGTCATCATATTTGTAATTTTACCATTTTCCCTCTCTCTTTCAACTGCCATTCCCTACTTAAGGTTATTCAATTTGATAAAAACACAAAAAGAATGGATATTTAAGTTGGTCGGACAATAGCTGTTCAGATATTGAGCAGCCGTTGTTCACATATTTCTCGACACAATTAAAAATTCTAAAAAAAAATGGTTGTTCAATTCGAATGGACAACAACCATCCAAAGATCAAAGAATAGTTTTCCCTGAATTGAATAGAAAAAATAAAAACACAAAAATGACTATTCAATTTGATTGAACTGCAGCCGTTCAAAGATTGAACAACATCTGTTCACGAATTAAACAACAAAAAAAGATGCCAAGGAAAAGCTGTTTAGTTTGATTGAGAATCAACCTTTCAAGGATTGAAAAACATCTATTCCCGAATTGAACAACAGGGATAACAATGCGAAAAATGACTGTTCAATTTTTGTTGAATCAACAGCCGTTCAAAGATTGAATAACAGCTGTCCATGAATTGAACAACAAAAAAATAAAAAAACAGTAAATGACTGTTCAATTATACTAAACGGCAACCATTCAAAGATTGAAGAGCAGTTTTCCACGAATTGAACAAAAAAAAATAAAAGCACAGCAAATGGTTGTTCAATTCGACTGAACGACAGCTGCTAAAATATTGAACAACAGTTGTTCACGAATTGAACAACAAAATTAAAACGCGAAAACAACTGTTGAATTTTGATTGAATCAGCAACTATTTAAATATTGAACAACAACTATCCACAAATTTAATAACAAAAATAAAAACAAAGCAAATGGATATTCAATTCGACTGAGCAGCAGCCATTCAGTGATTGAACAACTGTCCACGAATTGAACAACAAAAATAAAAACATAGAAAATGGATGTTCAATTCAATTGAGTAGCAGTCAGTCGTTCAGTGATTGAACAATAGTCATTCATGAATTGAACATCAAAAATAAAAAAGAGAATTAACGGATGTCTAATTTGACTAAACAACAGTTGTTCATAGATTGAGCAGTGGTTGTTCAGGAATTGAATGGAAATAAAAATGCAACTTACAAGGAAATAAATTACAAATGTGAAGAATGTACAACAAGACAAGGAATTTATATACATTATTTACAAGTGATGGTGGAAAACCTCTCATGTACTTGAGTTTGTGGAGTTATCACCCCCTTGCACCACAACTTGGATGGTGGGATCATTCCATACCTGTTGATAGAAATATTATTTCGTGAGAAGTTTGCGATAGAGGCGTACTCTATTTCCGTTAACTCAAAATGTTGAACCATACCCATCTATGGTGGTCAAGGTGAGGGTACCATTGCTATGTACTTCTTGAATCTCATATGGACTGAGCCACCTTGTTTGTAGTTTTCCTGGAAAGTCTTGTAATCTGGAGTCATAGAGGAGTGCCCAATATCCTTTTTGAAATACCTTCTTCTTTATTAGGTTGGCGTGCCACTTGGCTCGTTGTTGTTGGATGATCACTGTGTGTTGCAGGGCTAGCAGTCAAATTTTTTCTAGTTCGTTTATTTTTTGGAGTCTTCTAGCTTGAGCCTATGTTAAGTCTAATCCCACTTCCTGGGTTTTTCTCAAAATTTTAATTTCGAACTCAATAGGGAAGATAGGTTCTCTCCCAAATACTAGCTGATATGGTGAATATCCAGTGGTATTTCGCCATGTTGTACGATAAGCCCATAAGGCTTCTCGATGATGTGCTACTACCGTCTTGGTAAGGATTTACTCCAGGAATTTGTTGGACCTTTAGACTTTCCCATTGGCCTGCAGTGATAAGGAGACGTAACTCTGTGAATGATATGGTGATTTCTTAAGGTGGATGTAATCTTATTGCCTATGAATTGTGCCCCCCCATTGGTTATCACTTCCCTTGTCAAGCCGTATCGTACGAATAGTTCAAAGAGAAAATTAATTACTAATTCTTCCGTGGCTCTTGACAAGGCCACTGCTTCTACCCATTTGGTTACATAATCCGTGGCAACTAATATGTGGGCCTTATGGTTTGATGTTGGGTTGAATGGCCCAACAAAGTCCAATGCCTATCCTTCGAATGGTTCCACCACCAATTGTGGTTGTAGCGACATTTCATCAGCTTGGCCTAGGCGGCCCATTCTTTGGAGGCTATGGCAAGCTTGGACATATTTCTTTGCGTCTTTGAAAATCGTAGGCCAATAATAGCCTAATTGCAACACTTTATGCCCTGTCTTGCGTTCTGCGAAATGACCACCACAGGCTTCATCGTGATAGGCTCGTAAGATGTCATAGATTTCATCTTCCCTTATACATCTGTGTATGTGCATGTCGACCCCTGTATGGAAGAGGTATCCCCCAATCCAAGAGAATCTTGCACTGAATTGTAAAATCAGTTTTCATTCTCTTGATGTTAAGTGTCTGGGTAGCTTCCCTACTGCCAGATAATTTGACACATCTACATACCATGGTGTTTTTACCGCTACAACAAACAGATGTTCATCAGAGAATTGATCATCAACTGTTAGCATGTCGGTTGTCTTGGGGACCCTGGACAGGAAATCTGCGACCATGTTTTCCTTCCCTAGATGGTCTTTGATTGTTATATCGTATTCCTGCAACAACAATAACCAACAAGTTACTATCCCATTTGTGATTGGTTTATTAGCTAAATATCTAATAGCAGAGTGGTCAGTATACAGGAACACTTGATATCCAGTTATATAGTGCCTGAATTTATTGATAGCATAAATGACAGCCAGGAACTCTTTTTCGGTCACAGTATAATTTAGTTCGGCAGGAGTAAGGTTTTTGCTGATATAATAAATAACATAAGGTTTTCGGTCTTCTTCTTGGCCAAGGACTACTCCTATTGTTGTATTAGATACATCAGAAGAGATGTGAAAGGGCAGTTTCCAGTTAGGACCTCGCAGGATTGGTGCTGTTGAGACCAGTCTTTTCAAGTCTGTAAAAGCGGTGTCACATTTGTCAGTCCAATGGAATTCAACATTTCTAGTCAATACATATAGAGGTGCAGATATCTGTGAGAATTTTTTTATAAATATGTGATAATATCCTACATATCCCAAAAAACTGCACACCTCTGTTTGTGTACAAGGTGTGGTTAACAGAAGGATTACCTCTATCTTGGTCGGATCTACCTATATTCTAGCTGCAGAAATGTAGTGACCTAGGATTACCCCCTTAGTCATCATTATGTGGAATTTTTCATTTCTTAGACATAATCTAGTAGTAATACATCATTCTAACACTTTTCTAGCATTTCTAGAGCTTGATCAAAGTCTTCTCTATAGGCTATAAAATCATTGTTATGAAGGTAAATCCTCTCTGCAGACACAGATGATCCCTCCAGCCCTAGGGTGGGTCTAGTAACAAAAGGACACGCTAAAGTGTTTCTTCCTAGTTAATGAATGAAAAAAAGACATGGTAGATTGACCTACCTTGAATCCAATGCTGTTGATGTTGCAGAAAGAGTAGTGGTCTCTCGCTCCTACCTTGACAAGTCACGATCCATTCGTTGTCACACCTAGATACCTGTACATAAGACAAAGAACAAGAAAAACATATAGCAGCGTAGTTTCACTCACAAATATTAGCTAGTCAAAGAGGGCTAAGCATATTGTATCAAATAAACATCATAACACAATAGTGGAACCAAAAAATAGTCATGTATATTAATGAGTAGAAGGAAGTGTACAATCGATGCTTTGACGTCGTGATCTCGTCTAGTGGGGTTCAGATGAAACGCATCTTAACTGTCGGTGAGGGAATTCGGACTCAAGCTCTCTTAGAAGTCAGCAACTCGAGCTCTCTCAATACAATATTTATTACTCTATCTTCTCTAGCAGCTGAGCTATAGTATAATTCTCTAGTTCAGCTATTCAGGTATTTTTCTATAATGTGTTTAGCTAGCCAATACCAAAGGTGATAGTTTCTTATATAGAGGGAAAAGAAGAGGTTGGGATCCCTACAAAGGTGGGAGGGAGTCCTATCCTTTAGGAGAGTTCCAAGGGAGGTGGAAACTACTAACTAAAGTAAGGAGTCTGTGGTTGTTTCAGTTCAACCACTCCCAATGACTCATCCCTAAGGTGGTTGAAATGGAACCTACGCCTCTATTTTTAAAAAACATTCTATAAAAAGTTTGGCATGGGTGTCTAACTGGCACAAAGCGCCAAGTGGTGCGTGATCAATGTTAAATTTCTAGGTCGGTGTGAGTATGTAACGGGCTACTCGTGCCAAGGAAAAAATAGGGATTTTCACAGCTTTGCTTAGGGAAATGTCAATAAGAAAAATGTTTCTTTCATCAAAATGGATGCAAGGATGGTATTTGAAAAGAATGAAACTATGTATTTTTCACAAAAATTACCCTCAAATGTGCGTTTTGGGGATTGCAGGGACAATGAAAAAATGTTGTGTAACATATGCCCCCTAAAGTATGAAGTTTGAGAGAGAGGGAGGGGTGAAATGCTTTATGAGAACACATTCAAACCAAACACCGATGTCAAAAGTCCTGCGATTAAAAATACAATTGATATCTATAATACATGAATCATGTGGCATGGGCGTAGCCATCCATAATAGAGTATATAAAAACTGAGATCCGAGGTATGGACACAGCCATCCAGCGGGAAGGATCAATAAATAGACTCAGGTATGGTCGCAGCCATCCAATCAAGAGTCATGCAAGAAGTCATAATAATCCACAAAAATCCACATCCTGGAGTTTATCAGAAAAACCTAGGGTCTTGCACTCCATCTCGACCTGAACAAGTACAATTTCAAGCATGCGAATGTATGAGTTGAAGTCGAACATGCAGGAAAATCGTCTGATTACCAACCAATGATGGAAGCTGTTAACAGATGTGAGAGAAACCACTAATGATGATGATGGCCCTCAAGGTACAAAAGGTACAATCTACAAATGTGAAAAAGGATCTAACGTCAAACATCCGTAGAATCACTCGATCAAAGGCCAATGATGTGAACCTTGCATCGAATGCGAAAAACCTGCCATTGAGGCATGCAGGCTCCAAGGTACCAGAAGGGAGTCTCTAGATCAAATTCCTGGATAATGAGTTGAAGCTGACAGGAAGTGACCTGGTCGAAGGAGGGCCATAATGTTTCCCACATCATCGACACAAGACAGAGGAACATGATGAAAGTGGATTAGGACCAACAAGAGATCATAGGAAGGTTGACAATTGTAGAGGTAAACTTCTCTTAAACATATCAATAGCACGACACTGGATTTGGCAGTATTTGACATCAAAGGATCTGAGGTCATGATGACGTGACAAAGAGAATATCAGAGGTCAAATAGATTACCCAAACCCATGGAGGCAAAAAATGACGGAATAATATGTCCCCAACCCAACACGAATGCAAACAAGTGCTATATTCAAGAGCAACATACTACCAGCATAACTAAAACTTGGTTCCATTTTCCCCACCATTTCTGGTGAGTACCATAATTACTTTTTAAAACACGCTTGAAGGGGATATCATATGCTTGTACTGTAAGTTTTTCCTTTAGAAAAATCCAACCTAGTACATTTTACGAGCCTTAGGAAGGAGGAACTTGAAATAATGTCATGGCGACGAAGTCCAATGTCATCAGGGTTTAACGATGTCATCTTTTCATGTTTACAGAGTTTAAAAAGAAGGCAAACAAGAAAACTCCAGTAGTCCCTTTTCGTAAGTAGTCTCACAGATCCAAAAAGGTAGAAAACTGTGTCTGAGAGAACCTCTTAGTAGCAATAGGCTAAGGTATTCCTTTTTCGTAGATAATCTATCCCAGCTCGAAAAAGGGTTAAATGTATACTGGGTAGATATCATTTCGAAACCATTTAAAGAGTTCAAAACGTCAAAAATATTGGCAATCTTTTCAATTTTAGAGAGTCAGAAAAGAGCTGAAAGGTGACTCCAGTAGTTACTTTTTCGTGTTTTTACCGAGTTTGAAAAAGTATAAAATATAACTCGTTACTTCATCATTGTCGCATCAAAAAATTGTTGCTGCACAAAAGACATGTGTAAAACCCATTTTTCGAAAATAATATAGTAAAATAATTGAAAAATAGGCCTTAAAACCTAATTAGGGTTGTCAAAAATTTCTAAAACTCCAAAAATGGTAAAAATAATTACTTTTCACTTTCTACCTTTTGTGGAGAAATAGTTACCCATTTTACTGTGCAATCTTGCAATGACAATAGCGGCCAATCCAATAGATCAATTGCAAATCCGTAAACTCTAGGTAAGATATGAGATCCCTCTTGTCATTTTAAGCTATTTATTGCTTCCTGCAATTGTCAATTTCAAATTTTGGGGGAGGAAATTTAAAAATAGGGCTGCATGGTTGGCGTGGGTTTCAGGCACAAAGTCGCGCCAACTGCCCGATTTTTAACACTAGGGCGCGCCCATTGGCGAGACTATTTTTGAAACATTCACGCCAATAGCGCAAACCATTTCTAGAAAAAAATATGCATCAATTACCCCAATTTTATACAAATTTAAGGGTTGAAGTTGACTAATACCACTCATATGTGTGTGTGTTTACAGGTAGAAAGATGCAAAATGGTCATTGAATGGAAATAATGGGAACATAGTGAAGAAGATTAGCTAGCCATGGAAAACAAGGGAGTTATGGAAGCCCTCAGAAACTGTGGTTTGCTAAAATTCTTCCTAACACCATGTCTCCAAGCCCAACCAGAATTACTATAGTATCTGATTAGTATATGGGACGAAAATCAATAGAAGTTCATCCTACAGGATCAAGAACTTGAGATTGATGTCTCAGACGTGTACTTCATCACAGTATTATTGCGGAGAGGTGCAGTACCACTCCTAACCAGCACCCGACCCTACATGGAAAACATGACCATGGTAATAGACAGGGTATGTCGAGGAGCACGAAAGGGTTTAGGTAGTGAGAAAGTTGATATACAAACTATACCAGATTTGACACTATGCGTGGTATTTCATACCATCACATGGGCTGCGAGATCACAAGCACTGCACGAAGCAACAAAGACATAGTTGCTTCTTACTGTGGACTTCATGGCTCCAACCATCTACAACTGGGTAGAGGCTGTGACCATAAACATGAAGCGCCAATTAAGAAAATGCAAGAAGACTAAACTGAAACAATTTGGTTATGGATATATCTTCGTATCATTCTTCTTGGAACGATTACCCATTTTTCAGAGATAGGAGGTCATAGTTACGACACCACCAGTGAGAGAACCACCAATGGCTTGATGGGTAGCATTGATGCCAAGGGCAGGGGGTAGCCAAAAGATGTCCTAGAGGCCAGAATGTTTTTATTGGCTCCGTCAACAACTGATTTTCGTGGAGGATTGGCCCTACTTTGGCACAAATTTCACTGATGATCTGAACCTCCCACTCCCGAAGGGAGATGATTGGAATGAAGATTTAGGTGAGACTCATTTTTTATTTTTTATGAGTATTATTATTTTTTGTTTATTTATGCATGTTATGACATTAAATCCATGTGATGTAGATGTTGGCCCAAAGAGACCTACCATTATGTCACCAATAGCGAGGCGAATCCCTCACGATTTCAACCCTCAAGGCAAGGGCGACGAGGAAGATGAAATAGTGTGCAACCTGTAGGGGATCACTTGAGGAGTCCTGGATTATGCACATTTTTATGATGTTCCTCGTGCCTACCAGAGACATACCGTAGGGGTGCCTAGACAAATTCACTGTTTGATGAGACGGCTAGTACGAGCCATGACATGTTATCATGAGCATCATGCTGATTAGACACCTAGGTTTATTTTATCTACATATTTTGCGAGACATGATGTCTCAGGATGTAACAGAAACATACATATATTTTTTGACATTATGATGCACACAGTTGCAAACATGCAATATATATATATATATACATCTATTTCCCTACATGGATATTTTACATATGATGATGTCTTTACAAATTATGTAAATGTCTATCTAATACAATGTTAGCCATTGTATCAGTTAATGTGTTCATTCTTCTAGGAATATGTTGATATCTAATAAAATCAAAATTTCTTTCCAACAAACGAATATGTAAATACAATCTCATAATGTACGTATTTCTAACTGAATAATGATTATTGAGTTGCAGAACAAAGAGGTGTGAATCTAGATTTACAAGAAACGTGCACATGTCGAGATTGATTGCCTCGATTAATAGCTCAATGGAAACGCTATATTTAGCGATATTATTTGTATTTTTCCCTAGACAAATACTTTGCAGATCTATCAACTCACCAGTAGGATCATAGATTACCCAGGCCGCTGAACACATATTCTTGGTACTGCGGGAAGCACCATCTACGAAATTGTCATAAGGGGTAATAGACATCTACACAATAAGCAAGACCCAATAAGCAGGAAAATGCTCACAAAGCACACCAAAACCAAAAATATGTACAAAAATGAAAAAAAAAACTATGTACACCTATTACACATGAATGACTCACACATAATATTTTTTGAGATACAACCAATTTCTGGGTTGTTCGAGAGGATGACCTTCATAGTCAATTATCTCATTGGCCCCATTCTGCAACACATGTTTGATGATGTAAGGTACATGCCACATAGGTTGAAATTTTCCTACCCCCAGCTTATCACAAGCTTGGTAATACAGGAGGACGAGATCTCCTTCAATGAAAGAACGAGGGGAAACTGACTGATCAAAATGAGCTTTGACCTGCTTTTTTGTGCTTCGATAACGAGAGAAAAAAATTGGGGGGTTTCATCCAGTATTTCTAAATAAAGGAGACACTATTCTTCTAGTGAAGTATTCAGCAGTAATTCAACAACTAACTTGAGCAAAGTTATTTCACATTTAATCGGGAGAGTAGCTTCCAGGCCATAAACCAACTGAAAAGGAGTAAACCTGGTTACGTTCTTCACTGAGGTTCAGTATGCCGAAAGAGCCAGAAATAACATGAGATGCCAATTTTATTTGTGGATCCCAATCGTATGTTGAAGCATTGTGACAAGAACTTTGTTCATAGCTTCAACCTAGCCATTGGCTTGAGGGTAGTACGGCGTTGAGTTGTCGTGATGTAGACCCAACTTAGAAGTAAACTCCACCACCATATAGTGCCGAAAATGGGAACCATGATCGATAATGATGGCTTGAGGGACACCAAACCTAGCAATAATATGTTTGAATATTAACTGAGCAGTTTTCTTACTGTCAGCAGCAAGTGTAGGCATTGCTTCGGCCCATTTGGTGAAGTAGTCCACGACTACGATAATATAAGCATGCCCCCCGACTGAGTGAGGGTTACACATCATAAAATTGATGCCCCATTTCAAGACCAATGGTAATGACAGGATGAAGAGGAATGGGTGGTGCATGCAAATTGTGTTGATAAATATGGAAATCGTGGCATTTACGAACTGTGACGATACAATCCTTGAAAATGGAAGGCCAAAAATAACTGGCACGAAGAATTTTCTATGTAGTAGCATAACCAGACATGTGACCACCACAAGCGCCACTGTGACAATCATTCAGAGTTTTCTTGGCCTCCTTCAAAGTCAAATATCGCCAAAATATGGAATCGAATTTGATACGATAGAGAGTATCTCCAACTATATGATAAGGTTGCGACTGATGGTGGATGCATCGGTGGGCATCCTTCATCAACTCAGATCTGAAAGATGAATTTTGTAGATAAACGATGATATCACCATCCCAAGGATCGAGGGTGCTAATCAAGAAAAGTGAATCATCTTGAATAAAGTCCTCAGAATGAAAAGGAGCAGATTCAGAAGGGAGAGAACAAAGTAAATCAACAAAGACTAATGAATTCTTAGATTTGGCAGAAGTAGATTCAAAATCAAACTCTTGGAGGATAACAATCCACTTTGAGTATTTACTCCCCAGCAATTGTCGAGACAATATGTAGGTCATGGGGTTGCACTCAAAAATCACTGTCACGGTACACAAAAGAATATAATGATGAAAACGTTGAACAACTTGAACAACAGCCAATGCTAACTTCTCAACTTAAGCATAACGCGTTTCAGTGTCGAGAAGGTTACGAGACAAGTAATAAATAACATGCTCATGACCGTCATCATTGTCTTGTACCAAAACCATGGAAATCATGCTGAAAGAGGCAACTAAATAAAGGGAAAAATTACGATGATAATTGGGAGGGTGGAGGAGAGGAGCATTGACCAGCAATGTTTTTAACGCATTAAAAGAGTTCTGAGTGATCTCATCCCAGTAAAAAGGAATGCCCTATTTTAACAATTGTGTGAATCCTTTAGCTACTTCAACATAATTAGGTATAAAACGACGTAGAAAATTTACTTTCCCTTGTAAACTCTACAACTAATGTAATGAGGAAGGAGAGGGGAGATTAATACTTGCCTCAACCTTGAGAGGATCCAAGTGAATTCCGTCTTTGGAAACGATAAACCCTAATAGTCTACCAGAATCGACGCAGAAGACACACTTGTGCGGATTAAGTCGAATGTTATAATGTCTACAATGAAGAAAAATATGACGAAGATGGTCAGGATGATCTCTACACTTATTTGAATGAGTCGGAAGGTCATCAAGATAAGGTTGAACAATGCGCTGAAAGGTGGCACCGACATTCTTCAAACCAAAAGGAAGCTTCCTATATGCAGAGGTACCCCAAGGACAGATAAAGGCATTCTTGTGTTGATTAGTCGGGAGAATATTGATCTGATTATAACCCAAAAAACTATCCATAAGGGAAAAAATCTTGCTCTCAGCACAGTCATTAATGATTTGATCGATGAAGGGAGTGGGATAATTATCCTTAGGATAGGCTCGATTGATATCATGATAGTCAACACAGACATGAATAGGGCCCTGTTTCTTATCTATAGGAACAATATTAGATACCCATTCTATCAATGGAATTGGATAAATGAAACCAGCTTTAAGAAGCTTTTCCACTTCGCCCTTAATGGAAACAACTTTCCTAGGATGCACTGGACGAAGACGCTGAGGAACAGGTTTCGAACCAGGGTAAGTTGGAATTTCATGTATCATGATGCTAGGACCAATATCAGGAATTTCTTCATAGGATCATGCAAAGACATCACAGAATTCATTAAACAGGCTAGTATAGACTTGCACTTCATTCGAAGAGAAAGTAACCCCAATATGGATGTTCTTGAAAATTCTCGGTTTAATCGAAATATCGATAGACATTGTCTGAGTGATGTTACTCAAGTTACCTTCCAAAAAAACCTCATGGACTTGAACAGGTGTTTGAATTGAAGAAGAAGGAACCTGAGAGGAAAAACACTCAAGATAGGTAGACATGGCCCCAAGACTTGGTAGAAACGAGGAACGATGATGACCATTGTCCCATAGTAGATCGTCTAGAGACAAGTTTCCACGATAGCCTCATCAGATGGAAACACTTCTTTAAAAGGATCCGATGAATCAAAATCACCAAGCCAAGGGGATTGAGAATAGATGTCAAGAGTGACGCTTGAAGGAGAATAAACTGAATCAAAATTTGATGCAGCAATGAGTTCACAATAATCAATTTCAATCAGACTCAAAGGCATCGAATCGCCAAACAAATCAATTTTCTCAAGAGAAGGGATAACCCAGGGGTCATTGGTTCGAGAAATCATATTGAACTCAACACTATTTTGTGGTGGAAGAGGAAAAACACCCATGAGGGCAGAATCCTTGAAAAGGCCTGGCCTGACACTCTCGTAAAGATTAGGAATCTTTTCCATGCACAGAATGTTGTTCTCAGAAGAAGAAGTGAAAAATATAATTGATCAATAATAATAATCTTTCCTTCATGCGAAAACTTCAAAATACGAAAGAGAGTGAACGGAACGGACAACATGGCATGAGTCCAACTGCGACCAAGGAGAAGATTATAATTTAGTTTTGCATCAATGACTTCGACCTCAACATTGACTGTCTTCCCTTCTAATGTGATCGGTAAACTAGCGAGAACACCAAGAGGTTTAGATTATCTTCCATCAAATGCTTCAAGGGAATTGGGTGATGAAGTAAGAGTTGGAGAACCAATGGCTTTCCAAAAAGTAGATGACATAACACAAGTAGATGCACCCTCGTCCATGATAGCCTGGTGAACATTAAAACCATTAATACCAACTTGAATGATAAGTGCAATTTGGTTTGGGAGTCACGAGATGAAATTCTCTAAATAGAAAGTGACAAAAATAGTATCAGCAGGATCAATCGCACCTATCGCAGATAGTAAAGCTTTCAATTGGGAAGGACAACTCTGAAGTACTTCTAACATAGACATTGCGGACGACGCTTGAGCCAAATATTCAACAATACTATAATGCTGAGTGGCACGGGCATTGGGATTATACGAAAACTTACGGAGGACACCTTTGGAAGGTGGTCACACAATGGATTCATTGTTAGGCCATTCAATCTCAAGAGGAAAATAAATAGGAGGGGGAGGAGGACCATTAGCGATCGCTTTCCCCACTGCTTGAGGCCAGAATGTTTTTATTGGCTCCGTCAACAACTGATTTTCGTGGAGGATTGGCCCTACTTTGGCACAAATTTCACTGATGATCTGAACCTCCCACTCCCGAAGGGAGATGATTGGAATGAAGATTTGGGTGAGACTCATTTTTTATTTTTTATGAGTATTATTATTTTTTGTTTATTTATGCATGTTATGACATTAAATCCATGTGATGTAGATGTTGGCCCAAAGAGACCTACCATTATGTCACCAATAGCGAGGCGAATCCCTCACGATTTCAACCCTCAAGGCAAGGGCGACGAGGAAGATGAAATAGTGTGCAACCTGGAGGGGATCACTTGAGGAGTCCTGGATTATGCACATTTTTATGATGTTCCTCGTGCCTACCAGAGACATACCGTAGGGGTGCCTAGACAAATTCACTGCTTGATGAGACGGCTAGTACGAGCCATGACATGTTATCATGAGCATCATGCTGATTAGACACCTAGGTTTATTTTATCTACATATTTTACGAGACATGACGTCTCAGGATGAAACAGAAACATGCATATATTTTTTGACATTATGATGCACACAGTTGCAAACATGCAATATATATATATATATATATATATATATATATATTTCCTTACATTGATCTTTTACATATGATGATGCTTTTACAAATTATGCAAATGTCTATCTAATACAATGTTAGCCACTGTATCAGTTAATGTGTTCATTCGTCTAGGAATATGTTGATATGTAATAAAATCAAAATGTATTTCCAACAAATGAATATGTAAATACAATATGAGAATGTGCAGATTTCTAACTGAATAATGATTATTGAGTTGCAGAACAACAAGCTGTGAATCTAGATTTACAGGCAATGCGCGTATGTCGAGGTAGATTTCCTTGGTTAATAGCTCAATGACAGCGATATATTCAGCGACATTGTTTGTAGTTCACCCTAGAGAAATACCTTGCGGATCTATCAACTCACCAGTAGGATCATAGATTACCCAGGTTGCCGAAGACAAATTCCTGGTACTGCGAGAAGCACCATCCGCGAAACCGACATAAGGGGTAATAGACATCTGCACAATAAGCAAGACCCAATAAGCAAAAAAACGCTCACAAAGCACACCAAACCCATAACATGTACAAACATGAAAACAACACCTATGTACACCTATTACACACGAATGGCTCACGCATAATATTTTTTGAGATACAACCCATTTTTGGGTTGTTCGAGAGGATGATCTTCGTAGTCAATTAGCTCATAGGCCCCATTCTGCAACACATGTTTGATGATGTAGGGTCCATGCCACATAGGTTGAAATTTTCCTGCCCCCAGCTTATCATGAGCTTGGTCATATAGGAGGACGAGATCTCCTTCAACGAAAGAACGAGGGGAAACTGACTGATCAAAATGAGCTTTGACCCGATTTTTTTGTGCTTCGATAACGAGGGCAGCAAAGCGGCAGGTTTAATCCAGTATTTCTAAATAAAGGAGACGCTCTTCTTTTGGTGAATTATTCAGCAGTAATTCAACAGCCAACTTGAGCGAAGGTATTTCACATTCAATCGGGAGAGTAGCTTCGAGGCCATAAACCAACTGAAAAGGAGTAAACCCAGTTGCGCTCTTCACTGAGGTTCGGTATGCCCAAAGAGCCGAAAATAACATGAGATTCCAATTTTATTTGTGGATCCCAATCATACGTTGAAGCATTGTGACAAGAAATTTATTCACAGCTTCAACCTGGCCATTGGCTTGAGGGTAGTACAGCGTTGAGCTATCGTGACGCAGACCCAACTTAGAAGTAAACTCCGCCACCATATAATGCTGAAAATGGGAACCATGATCGGTAACGATGGCTTGAGGGACACCAAACCTAGAAATAATATGATTGAATATGAACTGAGCAGCTGTCTTACCATCAGCGGCAAGTGTAGGCATTGCTTTGACCCATTTGGTGAAGTAGTCCATGGCTACGATAATATAAGCATGCCCCCCGATCGAATGAGGGTTACACGTCATAAAATCGATGCCATATTTCACAAAGGGACCAATGATAATGACAGGATGAAGAGGAATAGGTGGCGCACACAACTTGCGTTGATAAATCTGGAAATCATGGAATTTATGAACTGCGATGATACAGTCCTTGAAAATGGAAGGCCAAAAATAACCAACACGAAGAATTTTCTGTGCAGTAGCATAACCAGACATGTGACCGCCACAGGCACCACTGTGACAATCATTAGGAGCTTGCTCGAATTCCTTAAGAGTCAAACATCGCCGGAGTATGGAACCGACACCAATGCGATAGAGAGTATCTCCAACTATACGATAAGGTTTTGACTGATGGCGGATGCATTGGCGGGAATCCTTCATCAACTCAAATCTGAAATATGAAGTTTGTAGATAGACGATGATATCACCGTACCAAGGATCGAGGGTGCTAATCAAGAAAAGTGAATCGTCTGGAATGAAGTCCTCAGAACAAGAAGGAGCGGAGTTGAAAGGGAGAGAACAAAGTAAATCAACAAAGACCAATGACTTCTTAGATTTGGCAGCAGTAAATTCCAAATCAAACTCTTGGAGAATAAAATTCCACTTTGAGTATTTCCCCCCTAGCAATTGTCGAGACAATATGTAGGTCATGGGGTTGCACTCATAAATCACTGTCACTGTACACAAAAGAATATAATGACAAAAATTTTGAACAGCTTGAACAACAACCAACGCTAACTTCTCGATGTAAGCATAATGCATTTCAGTGTCAAGAAGGTTACGAGACAAGTAATAAGTAACATGCTCATGACAGCCATCATCATCTTGTACCAAAACCATGGCAATCGTGTTGAAAGCGGCAACCAAATAAAGGAAAAAATCATGATGATAATCTGGAGGGAAGAGGAGAGGAGCATTGACCAATAATGTTTTCAACGCATCAAAATATCTTTGAGCGACCTCATCCTAGTAAAAAGGAACGCCTTGCTTTAAAAATCATGTGAATCCTTTAGCTACTTCATCATAGTTAGGTATAAATCAGTGAAGAAAATTCGCTTTCCCTTGTAAACTCTGCAACTGATGTAATGAGGAAGGACAGGGGAGATTTATAATAGCCTCAACCTTGAGAGGATCCAGGAAAATTTCATCTTTAGAAATGATAAACCCCAAGAGTCTACCGGAATCAACGCAGAAGACACACTTGTGCAGATTAAACCGAATGTTATAGTGTCTACAACGAAGAAAAATCTGACGAAGATGGTCAGGATGATCTCTACGCTTAGTTGAATGAGCTGGAAGGTCATCCAGATAAGGTTGAACGATGTGGTGAATATCATGAAAGGCATACGACATCGCGTGCTAAAAGGTGGCATTGGCATTCTTCAAACCAAAAGGAAGCTTCTTATATGCAAAGGTACCCCAAGGACAGATAAAGGAAGTCTTGTGTTGATCAGTCGGGAGAATATTGATCTGATTATAACCTGAAAAACCATCCATAAGGGAAAAAATCTCGCTCCCGGCATAGTCGTCAAGGATTTGATCGATGAAGGGAGTGGGATAATTATCCTTAGGACAGGCTCGATTGATATCACGATAGTCAACACAGACACGAATAGTGCCTTGTTTCTTATCTACAGGAACAATATTAGAGACCCATTCTATCAATGGAATTGGATAAATGAAACCAGCTTTAAGAAGCTTTTCCACTTCGCCCTTAATGGAAACAACTTTCCTAGGATGCACTGGACGAAGACGCTGAGGAACAGGTTTCGAACCAGGGTAAGTTGGAATTTCATGTATCATGATGCTAGGACCAATATCAGGAATTTCTTCATAGGATCATGCAAAGACATCACAGAATTCATTAAACAGGCTAGTATAGACTTGCACTTCATTCGAAGAGAAAGTAACCCCAATATGGATGTTCTTGAAAATTCTCGGTTTAATCGAAATATCGATAGACATTGTCTGAGTGATGTTACTCAAGTTACCTTCCAAAAAAACCTCATGGACTTGAACAGGTGTTTGAATTGAAGAAGAAGGAACCTGAGAGGAAAAACACTCAAGATAGGTAGACATGGCCCCAAGACTTGGTAGAAACGAGGAACGATGATGACCATTGTCCCATAGTAGATCGTCTAGAGACAAGTTTCCACGATAGCCTCATCAGATGGAAACACTTCTTTAAAAGGATCCGATGAATCAAAATCACCAAGCCAAGGGGATTGAGAATAGATGTCAAGAGTGACGCTTGAAGGAGAATAAACTGAATCAAAATTTGATGCAGCAATGAGTTCACAATAATCAATTTCAATCAGACTCAAAGGCATCGAATCGCCAAACAAATCAATTTTCTCAAGAGAAGGGATAACCCAGGGGTCATTGGTTCGAGAAATCATATTGAACTCAACACTATTTTGTGGTGGAAGAGGAAAAACACCCATGAGGGCAGAATCCTTGAAAAGGCCTGGCCTGACACTCTCGTAAAGATTAGGAATCTTTTCCATGCACAGAATGTTGTTCTCAGAAGAAGAAGTGAAAAATATAATTGATCAATAATAATAATCTTTCCTTCATGCGAAAACTTCAAAATACGAAAGAGAGTGAACGGAACGGACAACATGGCATGAGTCCAACTGCGACCAAGGAGAAGATTATAATTTAGTTTTGCATCAATGACTTCGACCTCAACATTGACTGTCTTCCCTTCTAATGTGATCGGTAAACTAGCGAGAACACCAAGAGGTTTAGATTATCTTCCATTAAATGCTTCAAGGGAATTGGGTGATGAAGTAAGAGTTGGAGAACCAATGGCTTTCCAAAAAGTAGATGACATAACACAAGTAGATGCACCCTCGTCCATGATAGCCTGGTGAACATTAAAACCATTAATACCAACTTGAATGATAAGTGCAATTTGGTTTGGGAGTCGCGAGATGAAATTCTCTAAATAGAAAGTGACAAAAATAGTATCAGCAGGATCAATCGCACCTATCGCAGATAGTAAAGCTTTCAATTGGGAAGGACAACTCTGAAGTACTTCTAACATAGACATTGCAGACGACGCTTGAGCCAAATATTCAACAATACTATAATGCTGAGTGGCACGGGCATTGGGATTATACGAAAACTTACGGAGGACACCTTTGGAAGGTGGTCACACAATGGATTCATTGTTAGGCCATTCAATCTCAAGAGGAAAATAAATAGGAGGGGGAGGAGGACCATTAGCGATCGCTTTCCCCACTGCTTGACGCGAACCAGAATAATCTTTCAATCGAGTAGAAATAGAAACAGGTGCATAACTATTCATCATGAACACTTGCGAACCAGACGGAGCAGAGGACCGAGGATGCTCTACCATCTAATTATACTGAGGGAAAGGTTCTTTAAGAACAGTCAGAGCTCCTTGGGTTCCTTTGAGCAATAAAATCGCTTCATATCATCAAGGACAGTCCTTGGTGAAGTTCTCATCATCACAAATCAAACAAGGATACTTCAGTTTATGTTGAGAACTATCAGCAAAATGAGGTTTTGGAGAATCCTATTTCGGGGTATTGGCTTTAGCCTTACCTTTACCCTTCTTCTTACCTTTGGAAGCATTACCTGTAGGATTGGCTTGAACAACATTCACTTCTGTGGGTATACCAGAATTCGAATTTGACTGAGAAGCTACATTATTGGAATAAGTAGACTTCTGCTTCCCAGAGTTGGATAAAGAAGACTTTTGAGAATTTTGTGATACGGAACCAATAATTCCATCAACGGATGGAGTCGCTGGTGGTTTAGAAGTTTCGAGTCGAGGAGCATTAGGCAAGATATCATATAAAGCACCTAACTGAGAGTACACAAGATCAAGGTACTGGGTGTAAGAAATGGCTTGTTCCTTGGTTACACATGCCCCCATAGAAATGTCTTTGGAAATCTAATTGACAAAGGAGGTAGTGAACCAATGAGTTAGAAATTGATCAGGTATCTCAAATTTGATCATGCGACGATGAAGCTGCCACTCATGAATATGATCCGAGATATGAGTAGCCCAGTCCTGTTTCAATAAAGTGAGGAGGTGCATCCCAGTCTCATAGTAGACCAGTAATTGAAAATGTGTAAGGAACGCCATGGCTAAAGAATTAAAATATTGGAAAACTCCTCGATATAGCTCAATGTACCACTTTGTAGCGGCACCAGTAAGAGTTCGTTGGAAAAGATGAAGACGAATAGAATCATCAACCCAATAATTAGAAGAACACCACAAGTGGTATGCCATAACATGCATTTGGGGGTCTTCACCAGGTTTACCCTCAAATTTAGGACAATCACCAGGAATCTTGGTTGGAATCAGAGGCCAATATGGATTATGAAGAATATGATCATTCGTCAACTTCGACACATCGAGTAATTCCAACATAGAAAGAAATGGTAATTGAGTGTTAAAAGTCATCATAGGTATTTGATAAGGACCTGTCTATACATTCCACCCAGTTTGAGTGGAATTCTATCCGCATACATTATGTCCTGAAGAATTTGGATCATAGGGATTAGAAAAAGGATAATTCGGTTGATATGGGGGTTGAGGACCAGGATACTGAGTTGAAGGAAACCACCGAGGTCCTTGCTGAGTAGCATAAGGATTTTTCTGCAGAATTTAAGCATGAATTTGAGGTTGCTGATACACAGGTTGATATTGAGGTTGCTATTACACCATTTTATTTTGAGGGTAAGGAATCTGAGGTGTGCTATATACTAGTTGATTTTTAGGGTGAGGAATCTGGGGTGCACAGTATATCGGTTGATGTGAATCTTGAGGGTAATAAGCACCCTACGGTTGCATAGGTTGACCATGCAGAGAAGGTTGTGCAGGTTGCTGAGCAGGATAAATAGGTAAAACTGGCTGTGGAAATGAGGGAATCTGCTGGTGGGAAGGTTGCAATGGTTGTTGAACTGGTTGAACTGGTTCTTAAGGGCCACTAGGTTGACCTTGTGGTAAAGTTTGGCTTGATGGTTAAGACAGTCCAGGATGTCACTGATGACCAAGTTGACTTGGAGAAGGACCATAGGATTGTCCTGGTTGCATAACATTTGGGCCATACTGCACATGTGGCTGTGAGTAAGGTGCAATAGGTTGTCCTTGTGATTCATAAATTTTCCCCCTAGGACCAAAATATGATCTTGGTTGAGCCAGAGGTTGACTCGACAGTCCAGAGGGTTGTCCATGTTGGACCAAAGGTTGTCCTTGTAAAGGTTGGCCTTGTGGACCGTCTGGTTATCCCTGTAGACCAAAATCAGGGCCCTGCTGAGCTGAAGGTTGTCCTTGAAAGGGTTGTCCCTGTAAGCCAGAGGGTTGCACATGAAAATTAGGTCCCAAATGAGTTAAAGACTGATAAGGATCATAACCTGCCTGATAAGGATCATAAACGACCTGATAAGGATCTATAGGAGGCATATAAACTGGATTCCCACAGTCATCATAATGATGCAGATATTCATATATGGGAGTACCAACAACATCATAGTGATGAAAACGAGGATTTCTAGGAGGTGGGGGCTATTGAGAACCTTGAGAATTCTGCTGGTGAATAGCCAATAGATATTCTTCAAAAGTGAGACCACCAAGAATCATAGGGGTAGTGGAAACTAAACTAGAAGCCACACAGACTGTAGGTTGGACTGAAACATATGTAACAGTAACCGATGGATTTGATGCCAAGGGTAACAATACTGACGAATATTGGACTGAACTCTAAGGGGGAGTTACTAAGTTGTATTGTGAAATGGACGCAACACCAGACATAATCTGAGTTAGAGACCTATAGCTAGCTAGAAGTGACACCGAAGGCAAAGAATATTGGATATAGGCATGAGAAAGATCTTCAAGAAAGAGTTGATATTCTCTTGTAGATACATGCATTCCGTCACTACCAATAGGATTGGAAGAATCCATATCTGAGTCTTCCGTAAGATCTTCAAAAATACTTAGGGGACTAGGACGTACCACAGCAGCAACAAAAGGCGACCCAAATGTAAGAGGAGGAAATTCCCCTTCTTCCCCAAAACCAGACCAAGCACTTGAAGGAGGCCAATTAAACTCAACTCGCTCATCAAGCGGAGATCGAGAAGCAAGGGGCTGGATAGATGGTATAATAGGCTGCAAAAACTCCGCAGACCTAGTGGATTGAGGGTTTTCGAAAGAAACGTCTGGAAATGAACCACCACTAGGAGGCAGTGAAGATGACGAAACTGGAGGTTCCACCACTTTGATTGTAGATCAGAATAGGAAGGAAAAGAGATAACCAATCGAAAGTGCCAAAATAAAAAACCAAGGAAATAAATCAGACCAAGTAACAAACTTTAATGGGCGTGTAATCGTAGGTGATTAATTTTGTAACAATGAAACCAAAATATGTTGTTTCATGTTTTAAGAGTCAAGAAACAGACAAGATATGACTCTAGTCACTTTCAATTTGAAACGAGCATGAAAGGAAAATTTCTTGATGATATTTTACTTATTTAAAGAGTCACAAAAATATTGAAATGACTACTCATGTATTATAAGCAAGAGGGTATACCAGGTTTCCATGAACTGCCATTTACACCTTGGTCATCAAATGAAAGAGAAATAACCAAGGACTTAACGTACGTGCAGGTAGTCTCCCCGAATGTTGTGTTCAGTGTATCATGGTTACAAGATGGCAAACTTGGCTTCCTATGGATAAAATGATTTCAATCTAGATGGGTCTCCATTTATATATGCGATGGTATGGGGAGCACAAGTCCGTACTAGCGCTATCTGAAGCCAAAAGGTGAGTGACAACTGCTAGGTTTTAAGACATCGGAACATGTCTCTAGCCTAGACCACTAGAAATTTTTCGTTAGGTTCCAATGTTGCCTTAGGTTTATTGAGTAAATTTTAAAGTTAATCTTGAATTATGTTTCAATTTCAGGCCCTATCGAATGTGGAGCTCAACTTCCTAAATGAAAGCTATATGCAAATGAATATCATTTCAATTAGATGAATGCTAGCTAGAAGAAGGACAAAAATATTTTAAGCAAGCAAGAAATAAAAATATGTGAAGAAACTTCTAATGCTCTTAATGCAATCAAGAGAAAATCAAATTCCTTCCTAGATTGAGAAATGCTAGTTTATGTAAAGGAATGATTCATTTTCAATGCAAAAATATTTTTTGATTTTTTCAATGAAATGAAGCACACATTGTACTAATTCAATGGAAAACAAAATAAAAACTCTTTGGATTTTTGCGAATGTAAAGTTGTGAAATGGAATGACTCAACCAAAGTGAAACAGACACAAAACATGCAAGCTAATGGAGCAAGCTTTCAAACGAGAAAGAGAGTTCTCAAAACGACCCAAACAAACAAAGAAATTGATGCTAAAAGTGAAGAAGAAGGACTAATCAAAAAAAAAAAAAAACCATTCAATCCACAAAACAAAAAGATCAAGAAAACTTGGTCTAAAAACCCAAAATGAGACTGACAACAATCAAAGAGACTCGTTCTCAAACAGAAGGCTCGGTCTGCAAGAACACCTAGAAACCCTAAGGTCTTAACTAACACTGATAAGACAACGAAAAAACGACTGAGGGAAACAATTCTACAGTAGTCTACACATTCTCCAAAGGCATGAACAGATGATCAAAAAACACATTAAGGGGGTCAATCCAAAACCTACAGGGATGGGCGCAACTGTAACGCTGTAATCTGCACCATACAGAGGTTGGCGTGAGTGCTAAAAGAGAAACATGCGCCAGTCGGCGCGACTGTTCAGACAAAAAACATGCCAAGATGGAAACCTAAGGGAAAAAGAGGAAAAACTTGAACCTAATGAACAGAAGTCAACCTTGACTCTCTGGAGCTGAACATAGAATGGAAACTCAGCAAACAAACTAGAAGAATGATAGATAACTTAACCAAGAATGGAAACCGACCCAACAGGATGACACGACAAACTTGCACTGATCCCCAGTGGAGTCGCCAATTTGTTATGAAGGTAAATCCTCTTTGCGGATAGAGACGATCCCTCTAGCCCTAGGGTGGATCTAGTAAAAAAAGGACATGCTAAAGTGTTGCTTCCTAGTTAATGAATGAACAAAAGACATGGTAGATTGACCTACCTTGAATCCAACGTTGTTGATGTTTGCAGAAAGAGTAGTGGTCTCTCATTCCTACCTTGACAAGTCACGATCTATTCATTGTCACACCCAGATATCTGTACATAAGACGAAGAACAAGAAAAAAATATAGCAGCGTAGTTTCACTCACAACTATTATCTAGTCAAAGAGGACTAAAGATATCGTATCAAATAAATATCATAACACAATAGTGGAACCAAACAATCATTATGTATATTAATGAGTAGAAGGAAGAGTACAATCGATGCTTTGACATTGTGATCTCCTCCAGTGGGGTTCAGACAAAACGCGTCTCAACTGTTGATCAAGGAATTTAGACTCAAGCTCTCTTAGAAGTCATCGACTTGAGCTCTCTCAACACAATATTTCTTACTCTTTCTCCTCTAGCAGCTTAGCTATAGTATAATTCTCTAGTTCAGCTATTCAACTATTTTTCTATAATGTGTTCAGCAAGCCTCTACCAAAGGACATAGTTTCTTATATAGATGGAAAAGAGGAGGTTTGGATCCCTACAAAGGTGGGAGGGAGTCCTATCCTTTAGGAGAGTTCCAAGGGAGGTGGAAACTACTAACTAAAGGAAGGAGTCCGTGGTTGTTTCAGTTCAACCACTGCCGATGACTCATCCCTGAGGTGGTTGGAATGGAAAATCTACCTCTATTTTTAAAAATAATTTCATAAACAGCTTGGCATGGGTGTCTAACTGGCACAGAGCACTAAGTGGCGAGGGCTCAATGTTAAATTTCTAAGTCCGCGCGAGGATGTAACGAGCTACTTGTGCCAAGGAAAAAATAGGGATTTTCATAGCTCTGCTTAAGGAAATGTCAACAAGAAAAATGTTTCTTTCACCAAAATGGATGTAAGGATGGTATTTGCAAAGCATGACACTGCGTATTGGTCACAGAAATGACCCTCCAATGTGTGAGTTGGGGATTGCAGGGACAGTGAAAAAATGTTGTGTAATAATCATCCATAGAGATTTCTAGCCCTTCATTTATTAAGTCAGAAAAAATGCTAATTACGGCTCTCTGAAATGTTGCTGGGGCATTACATAATCTAAATGGTAAAATTCTGTAAACAAAAGTGCCCCATGGGCAGGTAAAGGTTGTCTTATCTTGGTCTTCAGGAGCTATTTGGATTTGATTGTAGCTGCTGAATCCATAAAGAAAGGAGAAGAACTATTTCCCTGCCAATGTATCAAGGACTTGGTCCATGAAGGGGAGGGGTAAATGGTCTTTCTGCATTGCCTTATTTAATTCTCTGTAATCTACGTAGATTCTCCACTTCCCATTTTTTTAGGGACAGCTACCAGAGGGGAGACCCATTTGCTGTCTGAAATAGGATAAATGAAATTTACATCTAATAGTTTTTGCAACTCGTATTTTACAATATCTTTTAGGTGCGGGTTTAATCTTCATTGAGGTTGTCTAATGGGGTGTGTTTCCCTATCGGTATAGATGTGGTGTGTGCATAGTTATGGGTCTAAAACATTCAGGTCTTGGTAGTCCCACGAAAATGCCCCTTGGTGCTTCCGGAGGACTTTTATGAGTTTTTGTTTTTGGTCATCATCCAAATTTCCATTAATATTTAGAACCTTTCCTAGCTTGATATCAATAGGTATGATGTTACGAACAATGGTTGTGGAGATATGTTGAGTCTCGAAGTCTGTCACAAGATCCTCTTGATATTAATGTTCGAGGACTATTTTCAACATTTGGCATTTTATATTTTCAGGCGTGGGTGACTAATTCATAAAATTATTGATTACATCATCTTCAGTTTGATCCTTGAATTCGAGAACTTCTACCAGTGTCAGAGGTGGACAGATTTTTTTCTCCCAATATGTATTTGGATGTTTGTGAATTTTTACCGTGGGTAAGCTTGGTTTGGCAGGAAGATAGATAATGATATTTTTTATAGAATCTCCTCTAGTGATAGTCATGCTACCTGCTCGGTAGCCTATATAAGCATCTGTTGTGGCTAGCCAAGGTCGCCCAAGAATCAATGGGTGGCCTTCCATCCTATTTTTTGGATTAATGACTAAAAAATCAGCTGGGTATCCCCATGAGTCCACAGAGACCACGATGTCTTGCACTATTCCTTCCGAACTGATAACAGACCTATCAGCCAGTTCCAGAAGTGTGGCTGTAGGTTCTAAAGCTTATATGACCAGTTTTTCACAAGCTTTAGTAGTTAGGATGTTAATGGATGCTCCGAGGTCAAACAATGTGTTTGGAAATGAGTGGCCAGATATTTTCACTGTCACAATGGTGTTTCCCGGGTCTTCATATTTCACAGGTCATTCCATACCTAACAAGTCAGAAAGTGTTCCTACCACATGAACGGTGGGTGCAACCTTTGTTTTATTGACTTGTTTTCTTTCCACATAATTATTTTATTGTCTTTGCATAGATGGGAATGTCTTGGATGGCCCGGAGAAGAAGAATTTTGACACAAAGGTTTCTTAATTCCCCCAGGATGTCAAAATCTGGAGCAATTATAGGCCTCGGCATATTTAATCTTTCAGGAAATGGAGGCAGAGTCACCCTAAGTTCTTTAGGTATTTTTTGATCAATTTCTTCCTTATCTTTACCTGTTTCTATTATATTCGTTAAGCTAGGTTTTGTTGAGGTTTCAATTTGGGACTGAGGTGGAGTTGTTTCTTCTATAGGTAAGATGGTACATCTTGATCTTAACCTCAGTTCGTTACACAACGTCTGTTTGACATTGGGTTTTGGATTTTCTATGATCTGAATTAGTTGAACTGGTTTGTTATTTGGATTAGGATTGGGTTGGGATGGAAATTGAGGGTGTATAGCAGGTTGTTGGTTATGCTGAACTAGGTAGGGAGCTGGCAACGTAGGTTGATTTTGGGTCCCTTCTCCTATTGGCAGATTTTTCATTCCCATGGGTCGCTACCAATTCCAATTGGTGTTTTGAGTAAGGGGGTTTGGCCACTAGCTTTGATATGGGACATTTTTCCAATAAGGGGGAGAGCAAGGAAATTTCTGCCAATTATTCCCTGATGGAGGTTGTGTAGGCCAGGGTGGCATAGGAAACACATATTTTTCCAGGTTGGGAAGGAGTTTTGAGTCTGCCAAGTTGTTGCATGGTTTTGCTGAGTAAATTGCGGCGAAGAAAATTATTGAGGTGGGTCTTGTGGTATGCCAGGTCATGCTTATCGTTGCCAACACTGATTCATTAAATAGACTGGCTCTGTTTCTTCCTCTGCTTCCTTGTAGACAGCTTCAGCCCAGGGAGTGAAGGACACTAGTCTGTAGCATGATTCTTAGTGTATATAACACATGTTTGGACCATGTCTAAAGGACAGTCCCTCTGGCTGTGCTTCTTCCGACATCTTGGGCAAAAGATGGCTAGGTTTTTTTCGGCTATAGCTTGTTTTTGTTTGGCATGAAAAATGTCGGTTGTGTTGTCCTACTTAAGGTACCTAGGATGTTAGTTTTCAAATTTGTTACAGGTCAAAAATACCTCCTCATCAACTCGCAGTGGGTATTATGGAAGAAGTACAAAGACTCGACTAAACCTATTTCGCTGTGGTAACGCCTATATAGAACAGAATAAGAGCGTTATAATGCATAATCGTTGTATTGGCCGCGTTAGTGGCTAGAAATGCTTGTTTACACTGAGGGAAGCGTTACCCGTGTTTCGTTTGAATGGGAAAAGAATGCGAAGAATGATTTGAATCTCCGACTTCTACAAAGGAGTCGGGCTTCACAGTTGAAACTGCGAGCACGAAATATTGTTCATTTACAGAAGATCGAATTTCCAAAGGAGGAAAAAGCATAGAGATCAAAGAAACATCTAAGTTTTTTCCATTCCAAAATAGTGGAAAGAGAAGGGCAAAAATGGCCTTCTCCCTCTCCTATAAGAAGGAGCTGAAGGCTCTTAATTGAAGGTCGAAGGATTGCTCAAGGTTCTTGTATACTTGTGGAATAGAGAATAGTGTTACATTGTGAAGGCCAAGAGTCAAAGAGGTTCCTAGAGAGCTTGTTGACTTGGACTTATTCACTTGAGAGATAAGAGAGATTGGGAGACTGAGGAGGGCTTGGTACAACCGACGGTTGTAATCCTCCTTCTTTCAAAATCAATAGAACTGTGTTCGTTTTGACCATTCAATGCTTAATATTGTCATTATTGTTTGGACATTTACATAGTATGATATGAATGGCTCAGATGTGTATAATATAGATGTTTATTGTGTATTGATTTAATTGATAGGATACATGTTATGTTAGAAATTATGCGGGTGCTTTGACTGATTACAGGACTAAGATTTGGAGCCGGTGAAGAAGGACTCTTGCTTCACTGCGCAGCGCTTTCCAAGGGACTCCAAGACTGTCAAAGAGGTAATTCTCTATTGTATTCCTTCAAGTTATTTCAAGTCGATATGAACATGCTCATGCCATCTTTGTGAACAGCGTAGCTAATCTTACTGTCTGCCTCGGGCACCGGAAAGCCCTGAGAGGGATATTCGAAAACCAACAACCCAAGCAGTTTACCCTATAGCAGAATTGGCGACTCCGCTAGGGATTTTCCCCATAGTTTCTGGACTATTTCTTCCTTCCTTTCTTCTCTCCTCTGTTCACAGATCCTTCCGACCATTTTTGATGCCCAGTAGACATACCAAACGCTCGCAGAGTTCAATCCTATTCCTGTTTGGCCAACTGAAGAGCTTTTCCCTAGTTAACGCGGCCTCTGCAGGTTATCCAGTGCATTATAACATGGTCTATGCTTAAATACAGTGTGTTATAATGCTGTATTTTCTCACAGACAGAGCGTTACTCAGCCAAAAACCTTACTGTTCACTGTTGTGACTGTGTTTTAGCTGTAGAGTTTTTTGGCCATCAGCACCTTTCACTGACTAAATCCCTGTGCTTGTCTGCTAAGCTGGCATTTTTATTTGTTTCTCTTGTTTAGTTAGTGTTCAAAGCATTTACTTTTTAAGAGAATTTTTTTTTATTATTATTTTTCTGCATCTAGCTGAGTTTATTCTGAAAGTTTTAGTTCATAGACTGTTGAAAGAGGTAGGTAGAATTCCGAATCTTTAAAAGTTGAGCTGTGTTATTTACATGTTGGTGCATGGATGATTGAAAAAGAAACCTCTCCCTGTAGAAACACTCTTCATTGAATTTAATATTTAGAGCATGTTTTGCATGGTTTCTTGAGTCAGAGTCTCACTATACTTCATACATCCATTCCCCCTCCGCAAGACTAATAATAAAGTACACTAAAAATAAAGCGATACTAAAATCAATCTAATTACTCTTTTTTGAGCTCACACAAACAGTAGTTCAGGCTAGGATCTTGGGTTAGGAAAGTGAGAAAACTACCCAAGATCTCAAAACTTGAAAACTAGAGTCATTAACGAGTGAAATCCTGCTGCACTCATATTATCGGGACCGTTCCTTTACCGGAGCTCAGCGCGAGACAACACTTGGGTGCACTAGAAGGTAGCCCGCCTTCGACTGCATCCTGTGGGTGTGTTATATATTGGGGTTCGCTTTGGGGATGTCGAAACTAGATCGGGGATCTAGGTATTCTGCCCATATAGCACACTATCCTTGACCGTGGACCCCCCTGATGATGTCTGTGATTTGAGGTATCCTTAGTGGCCATACTTTTAGGGACTTACACAAGGTGACTGGGACGGGCTTTCCTGGTACCTGAAACAGACGGACCCACTCTGTCTTTGGTCTTTAGGAGGGTACTCGTCTTCACGAGAGTGCTTACACCTATCATCTGAGGTTCGGGCGAAGCTCTAGAGTGACCGTAACTGTACTTTCGACCAACCCTCTTTGTATACTATTGTGATACTGGATTTCATCACCAGTGAATGGTAGTACTCAGATAGGGCACCCTATTCTGGCTGCTTGCTGATTGATTTTAGAAAGTCCTTTTTCTTTTTGTTAGGTGTGTGGTTACTGTCATTTGAGACTTTATAATACATCACAATTTAATAAAATTTGTTAAAATTAAACCGGTCACCGTGGCGTCCCCTGACCCACGTCGTCTGTCTCGACGACAGCAAGGTCTACCTCCTCTCACTCTTGAGGAAGAACTAAACCTTGGTGAACCCAAGCCTTCTACGGAAGAGCAGTCTCCTCTGACTAATCTTGATTATCACATAGACCCTTATCAGCCGGAATTTCCGGAGGACCCTTTCACTGAAAGGGTTGTACCTAATTACAATCCTCCGCTCACTGATCCGTTAGGGCCTGTGATAGTCCAGATTCCACCACGCCGAGATATGTCTGCGGCCGCACCAACATCTATTTCACCACCGGCATCCACAGGGTCGATACCAATGGCAACCATCCCTGGTTCGCCACCATCCTCCCCGTCGGTGGTCAGTTCTATGCCATTACTGGGTAACCCTAGTAATCAACATATACCTACCCCCAACCCTATGGTCAACACAACTGTCAGTAGTTTACCAAACCCTTCGGCATCTACTCCTACCGTGACCACGTTGGGACCCACGGTAGCTCCTTCCACGAGCATGACTACTTCGGTGCCCTTTAGCAACCCTTTCAGCTGGAACCCTCTGTTGAGTTCAAACCCCCTGGCCACTATACCAGGGGGCAGTGTTATCAGTACGCAGGTAGCAGGGAATATTTCTCTTCCTATGCAATCCTCAGGACAAATGGGACAACCCATTGTAAATACTATCCCCTTAAGCGGTTCAAACATAGGTGTAGGATCTATACCGTTGCCAAATTATGCAAGTACTAGTATGCCTCCAGGAAACTCTATTGCATCCATTTGGACTAACCAACCCCAACCTCCATCTGGAGTGGGAGGGCACTTTTATGCTGGGGGCAACCAACCGTTTGCCCCGCAATACACTATGCCCTATGGACAGCAACCGTATGTTCCTACTCCTCCACCTATGGGGGGTTTTTATCAAAGTCCCACTTACCCTTCTGGTAACACGTGGATGGGGGGACCCTATGGTCTAAGTAGTCAGCCCATACTGCCTTGGTTAGACTCGGGGGAAAATCCACAATTTCCATTCTTGGCAGCTTTGGACATACCCGACATCCATAAGCTGACGAACGACCCCATCAACCACAACCCGCTTTGGCCTCCAATACCACATAAGATTCCTTCTGATATCCCGAAGTTCGACGGGAAACATGGGGACGACCCGGCCGCACACATCACTACCTTCCATTTATGGTCCATATCCAATTCTATGGTAGATGATAGTGTCCGACTTCGACTGTTTCCCCGCACCCTTACAGGCAATGTCGCTAAGTGGTACATTGAATTACCACGCGCCGCCATCAATACGTTTGGCACTTTAGCGACGGAGTTCTTAAAGAACTTCCAACTACCAATTAGAGTGGAAACCGGAACAGAATTATTAACATCGTTGCGACAAGACACTGCCACCCACATCTCTGACCATATTCATGAATGGAGACGTAGGAGGAGGCTCGTCAAAGCGCCAATACCGGACCATCTCTTGGCCAATTGGTTTTGCAAGTCTCTTTTACCCCACATCTCTAAAGACATTGGCCTTTCTGGTGCGGTGACAGAAGATCAATGTATTCGTCGTGCCCAACACCTAGATTTAATATATTCACAATCTGGCACGCTTTACGATCTGCTCCCCCATGCCCCTGGTAACCCAAATCCTCCGGCTACTCAGAAAACCGGAGCTCATGCCGACGGTCTCGTTGGCGCGATCTCTGGTGTAGCCACCAAACAGTCTTGGGGGAAAACCTCCCATCCATCCTCGGCTGCCACCGCCCCCCACCAAATGATTCCTCTTCCTCCCGCTGAGGTAAATTCGGTGCAAACCTCACAAAAACCTAGCGGGAAAAATAAGAAGAACAAGAAAAAGACGTCTTCTTCGGAAGAGCAGTCGGATAATCAGAATAACCCTAATCAGAAAAATGCTTCTAGAAATGACAAAGGGAAGGATAAACCCATGAAATTTCCTTGCAAGATCTGTGCAGAGGACCACTTGACCTACAAATTTCCTTGGCTGCAGGAATGCACCGATTTTATTGCAAACAAGGATTCTGGCCGAACACCTGTCGTTCTTCATAATCATTTCCCTAATCAACAGCAGCAACATCAACACATGGTTGACAATCCGCCACAACCCCATCAACGGGGCAATGGCGGTTCGCATCCTTCCGGCGAAGGACCATCTGCCATTTATGGCATTGAGAGTGTTGACCTTCAAACTCGAGCTAAGCTTTATGGAAATCCTACCTTTGAGGCTCAAGAACCTGGTACTAGTTCGAACCCACCGCCGCCAAACGATTTGCATATCGAACAGCCTAATGCTGACCACGTAATTCGTCCCCCCAAAGGGACACTTCGACGCACGACTCATAACACCTCTGCACGTGCAGCCCAAAACTACAATATTGTAGAAGATTTGGCGCAGGCACCGTCAGCCATGTCTGCTCTCGAAGTTTTACAAACCTGTCCAGCACAAAGGTAAGCCTTGCTTTCGGCCATTGGTGGAATAGACCCCCAGGATTCTATGCTAGCCACATTTGATATGGAAAAGGCTAAACCTCGCCTCTCACACCAACTTGCATTCTAGGTGCAAGTGGTGTCGAAAGGGAGGCCAATCCATCGCACTGTCATAGACGAAGGTGCTTCGACCTGCGTTATGTCACAAGCTTGCTGTCTCAATTTAGGTTCTTCTACTCTAACCCCGCCATCGAATTCCCTCAAAGCTTTCGATGGTCACACTTTCCTCCCAAAAGGATACCTTGCTAGCTTTCCTGTCACTCTGGGTGGGAAAACGGTAAACGTGGACGTTGAAGTCGTCGAGCGCCATCTCGACTATAATCTATTGCTTGGTCGCAGTTGGTCTTATGCTATGACCGCCATCGTGTCTTCGGTCTTCTGACTCATCCTATTTCCATTGGATGGGAAAATAGTCACGGTCGATCAAATATCCTTCTGCACCCCTGATTATGCCACTTTACCAAGTAGCACTGTACCCCTAATAGGAGGTGTCCCTGACTCTTACGTCAGTATCGGTACCGGTCTTCTGAAGGCATCTTCCCTACTGGGTTGTTTTCCTCTACCGCCGCCGCAGATCCCAAACACGGTTGCAATGATATCCACCTTTTCGGATGGCTCTATCGACCCATGGATCATCCCGGCACCTTCAGAAATCGATTCCTATGGAGATCAGATGCCGCTTTCGCCGGCCGAGTTGGCTTATCAAGCCATCCAAATAGCATCTGAACCCTCCACTAATATGGTTTCGACCGCAAGTACAAACCTCCCTCCCATCACAGTTCTCTCTAAGGATCTCCTCAATGAAGTCTGGCCTACAGACGAAGCTATTCGAGAGATCATGTCATTAGAAGAACGACCTTGGGGAGAGTTTCACCATCGCGCTTCGATGATTGATTCAGAGGCGATAAAAACTGAAATCCCCTCTTTTGACCAACCTGAGATAGTTCCTTCCTCTTATACGACTGTTCACACTATCGACTAAGAAGGGAACATGGGTAATCTTTCCAAGACAATTCTCATTGATATCTCGGTCAAAATGGGTATCGTGGAAAATATTCAGATTGGAGCCGACTGCAATCCTGAGGAAATTGCGTGCTTCACATCCCTTTTCAAATAATTCTGCGATGTGTTTGCTTGGTCTCACAAGAACATTCCCGACATAGATAATCCTATTTACGAGAAAGAGATCAAGAAATTCTGAGCATTCTTTTTATGGTATTTTTCTTGCTCGTTAATCCGAAAAACCTCGAGTCTTCTTCTTCGGGCTCGTTAAAATTACATGAAGAAGCACCGAGCATTCTTTTTACGGTATTTTTCTTGCTCGTTAATCCGAAAAACCTCGAGTTCCCTTCTTCGGACTCGTTAAACTTACACGAATTTGATACCGAGCATTCTTTTTTTAGGTCTTTTTCTTGCTCATTAATCCAAAAAAATCCCCGAGTCACCTTTGTCAGGCTCGTTAAAACCACTGAGACAAAGAATAAGGAGCCATTCTTTTCCTCTTTTTCAAAGCTCTTTAAACAGAAAAAGTAAATCGAATTTTCGAGTTTTTCTTTGTTGGACTCGTTAAAATTTCACAAAGAATATTGAGTTTACTTCGTCTCCTCGTACTCATAACAAAATGAGGTAGACGTCTATCGAACATAGCTTTCTCACCTTTCCAGATTCGATGGACTAACTTACGGAAAATGAACTGTTTCGGGCTTACTATTATCCCTTTGCCGTGCCCGGTTATCAAGACATGACAAAGGTACCCCAATGGAGTCGTCTTTTACGATATTTTTCAGACTCTCTAAACATGAAAAATTCACTGAGTTTGCTCATCTGGACTCGTTAAACTTAATCAGATGCGGACAGAGTTGTCTTTCCTGACATTTTTCAGACTCTTTAAACATGAAAAATTCACCGAGTTTGCTCATCTGGACTCATTAAACCTAATCAAATGGGACACAGAGTTGTCTTTCCTGACATTTTTCAGACTCTTTAAACATGAAAAATTCACCGATTTTGCTCATCTGGACTTGTTAAACCTAATCATATGGGACACAGAGTTGTCTTTCCTGACATTTTTCAGACTCTTTAAACATGAAAAATTCACCGAGTCTACTCGTTTCGACTCGTTAAACTTAATCAGACGGGGAAAAATTTGGACAAAACGGATACTACCTCTGTTACATTTCAAAAAAGGTCGATTTGGTAGAAAAATTCTTGAACATGGCACTTCCCAGAAAATTCTTTCGCAGCCAGCAGAACCCTACCATCTATGAGTATTAGCCTTCATTTCCTAGTGTCCCTGCACCGGTAAAATTCTAACACACTCTTTGGTGTTTATTAAGCCTCAGCTGCCTAGTACCCTGCTAGAGTGCCTTCTATTGTTCAAGCAAATCTCGTTATCTACTGCTCCTGTTATCAACCAAACTGCTCATTATGCCAGAAATCATTTGTCGTCTGACGTCCCCATTTACTCTTCATTATCTCAAATCATAAAGGAAATCATTTGGTTTCCGTTTCGTGTTGACTGATGTAGGACACCTCAGTGCCTACCTTTCAACAGATCACTTCCTATCGACTTCAACACCTTATCTAGGAAGTCGATCCAGAAACACATCAGTACCCGGATACTTGCAGACATCAGTGGCAGGTAGTCTTGTGTTTGATCAGGGGTCTTCATCATTGGCTCCTGGTCAAATGATTCTACGAGTGTTCGACTTCAACTCCTTTTATTCACACTCGCTAGATTGTACTGGGCATCTTAGGGACCATCATCATTATCGGTGGCCACCTTCGCGTCTGTTAACAGTTTTCATTATCGACTGGTAATCAGACAATTTCTCACATGTTTGACGACAACTCCTTCATTCACATGTTGAGAAATATGCAGTTTAAGTGAATCGGCGGTCAAGACCTTGGGGCAAAAGGCTACACCATTAAAGTTGTGTTCCCTTCCCCAAGCTGCGATATTGTTTATGGAGACAACTTTTTCAGCCTGATCCTGTTATGACAGACACTTCCACATTGTGCCTATTGGTGGATAGATTCTTCATATCTCTATTCTAGAGAAATCATGTTGTTTAAGCTACTGAGCATGGGAAATGCCCGACTCAAGGCAAATACTATATTTTCTGACATATGTTGTTGTTTCAGGTTTTCCTCAGTCTTTCAATCTCTCTATCTCTACAAGTTATAAAGTATTTCGGCCATCGTCTTCGTCTCTGACCTCACACTTTAGGGGGCATCTGTTACAGGTCAAAATACCTCCTCATCAACTCAGAGGGGAAGAAAAATATGGAAGAAGTACAAAGACCCGAATTAAACCTATTTCTGCCAGGGTAACGTCTATATAGAACAGAACAAGAGCGTTATAACACAGGCAATCAGTGCATTGGCTGCGTTAGTGGCTATGGCAACCCTCTGTTTACACTGGAGGGAAGTGTTACCCGTGTTTTAAGTTTGAATTGGGAAAAGAGCGCGGAGAATGATTTGAATCTCCGACTTTCCCTCACAAAGGAGTCAGTTCACAAAGGAAACTGCAGAAGCACTAGTTCATTATTGGTCATTGCCATAGAAGACTGAACTCCAAAGGAGGCAAAAGCATAGAGATCAAAGAAACATCTAAGTTTTTTCCATTCCAAACTAGTGGAAAGAGAAGGGAAACAATGGCCTTCTCCCTCTCCTATAAAAAGGAGCTGAAGGCTCTTAATTGAAGGTCGAAGGATTGCTCAAGGTTCTTGTATACTTGTGGAATAGAGAATAGTGTGACATTGTGAAGGCCAAGAGTCAAAGAGGTTCCTAGAGAGCTTGTTGACTTGGAATTCTTCACTTGAGAGATAAGAGAGATTGGGAGACTGAGGAGGGCTTGGTACAACCAACGGTTGTAATCCTCCTTCTTTCAAAATCAATAGAACTGTGTTCGTTTTGTCCATTCAATGCTTAATATTGTCATTATTATTTGAACATTTACATAGTATGATATGAATGGCTCAGATGTGTATAATCTAGATGTTTATTGTGTATTGATTTAATTGATAGGATACATGTTATGTTAGAAATTACGCAGGTGCTTTGACTGATTGCAGGACTAAGATTTGGAGCCAGTGAAGAAGGACTCTTGCTTCGCTGTGCAACGCTCTCCAAGGGACTCCAAGACTGTCAAAGAGGTAATTCTCTATTGTATTCCTTCAAGTTATTTCAAGTTAATATGAACATGCTCATGCCATCTTTGTGAACAGCATAGCTAATCTTACTGTCTGCCTCAGGCACCGGAAAGCCCTGAGAGGGATATTCGAAAACCAACAACCCATAAACTTTACCCT